>JAUKPH010000017.1:18295000-18865996 GCA_030549335.1 Pontederia crassipes | reverse complement strand
GGGACACCCATTAAATCCTTTAATATTTGTTATTTATATAAGGTAACAAAAGTAAAAGAAGATTAAATTTATGAGCATAATTTGATTATAGGCATATTTCTTTAGGATGATTAAAATAAATATTTTTTTCTAAATGATAACATACAAATAGATAATAATTCCTTTTTTAAAGATAAATTTTTTATTTTCAGGATTAAAATATAGATTAAAATAAATAATTCAATTTGAGTCAAGTTAAGATTAATCTTTACTTTTTATTAATTTGATTACAATTAAATTATATTTTTCTTTTAAAATAATAGAATAAATAATATTTTCTCCTTAAATAAAGTATTATTTTAAACATAAAAAATAAATTATTCAAATTGATTTTGATTTAAATAAATAATCTTTCCTTTCAAATAAATAGTCTTTTCTTTCTAAAAGGTATACAAGTACAATAAAATATTATACTATTTTGTTTTTCTTTTAAAATGTAATTCAATTTGAGTTCAATATGAATTAATATTTAAGATTAATCTTTTCCTTTTTATCAATTTGGGTATGATTAAGATAGATAATATTATTTCTAAAAAATGTACAAATAAAAATAATTTCTTTATAAAAAATCATTTTCGGAATTAAAAAGTAATTTAAAATAAATATTTCAATTGAGTTAAATTAAGATTAATTTTTACTTTTTATTAATTTAAGTATGATTAATGTAAATAATATCTTCCCTATAAAAGATAATATGCAAGTAAATAATAATTCATTTTTAAAAGATAATTTATTATTTTTTCAAATTTAAAATACTTCGCTTTTATAAATTATTATACAGGTACAAATAAAGTTTTGATAATTATTATAAATCATAATATTTTAATTATATATGATATATTGTTTGTAATATTCATCAACCGACGGGATTAGGATTATTACTAATTTTATTAGTATATATAAAAGCAAAGTTAAAAGCATGGAGTATAAGAGCATGACAAATGGCTTATTATGGTGATGACATGTGTCATCTAATAATAATTATAATTTATTAGTTTTTTACATTACACATTAAAAGAATTTCCTACGCTTAATCAAATTAACTTTACTGTTATATTTATCCGTTTAATTTTTTGTTGCACATATATTATAATTATATTTAATCATATAAAAATTTCTTCTCCTACTCAAATTTGCATACGTTGCTCTCGAATGTTCGTAATTTAATTAATTTTGAGATTTGAAAAACCAATATTATTTTAAAGATCGAACCGGATGAATTAAATAGAACTTTGGCTCGCATGAAAATCCCAAAATTAGTAAAAATGTTGGGAATATTACTTGAATCAATCATATTCAATCCATTCTTTAAAATTTCCTTAAGAATATTAATGGGCGAAGAGATAATATGAAAAGAAATTAATGGAGATATATTATTTTACTCATTGGATATGAAAAGATAAATTCACAAAAACCTTACTTATTATTTTTATTGGATTTAATTTATGGAGTTTTGGTGGACGTGTTTGTTTAATTAAAAATATAGTAGTGATTATAATTAGTTTCTTCTTAAGAAACATCAGTTATGATTATATTCATAATATATTAATTTATAATTAGTTTTTTATAGTTAATTATGTGAGTTTGTTACAGGAATCGGATTATAATAATTAAATCAAATCATAGTTGGTGTTAATAGTATTGGATTAGAATTGGCATTACATAAAGCTTATAAAATATATAGTTAAGAGCAGGGGCGGACCCAAGTAATTATAAATTTTCTTAACATTATGTATTAATATATGGTGAAATACTAAATCATGTTATTTCTTAAGTAAATTTAGTTCTTAAATGAGCATATTCCTTAGCTTAGTGCAGTGGTTGTCCGCATGTGAAGCATAATTTATAGTACTAATATTACATATTCTTTATGAACTTAAACTAATCCTAATCATAATATTATCCATACGTAACTAATAGTGCATATCCTAAAATTAAACAAAATATAATCTTCTATAAAATCGTATATAGTAATATTAATAATATCAAGATATATTCAACATGTCGTCTATTAACAATATTTAAATTAATTATAATTATAATTCATAATATAATATTAGGTATCATATATGAACTTAAATTAATCCTAATCATAATATTATCCATACGTATAAAAAGTAAAGTAAATATGAGTAAAAGTAGTAATTTTGGAAATTTGTGTTATTTTATTTTTAATTTCTAGTGCCAGATTCATTTAATTTTACCAAAAATAATAGTTGTGTAAATTTTCTTCAATTCGATTTAAAATCTGATCCGTATAAATATATTAAATCATATTGGATAGAACCTAACTATACAAAATAAATATCCATATCTATATCTATAAAAATATTAGGATAAATATAAGTACAAAAATTTAAAAAGATAAAATATAAAAGGTAAGATCAATTAAACAAAGAAACATATTAATTTATTTTAAATTTCTAGATTAAATCTAATGAAATCAGTATTCTGTGGTTGATTAAACAAAGAAATGTATTAATTGTTTTCCAAATTTCACCACGCAGTAAGGTTTGTATGTTGGAATATATAATTTATTTAGTACCAATTAGAGAGATAGAGGTGGGGTGGGAAGGGAGCTTAGATGTAAATACGTGTGCATGGAATTTAATATTAGGAGTTAGAACTCAATTAACAATCAAATTAAGATTATTTTTTTCTTTTTTATCAATTTGAGTGTGATTAAAAAAAAGAAAATTTATCTTATAATATTTTGTATATAAGATAACAAAAATAAAAAATGGTTATTCTTAGAATTATATTATTTTCACAATTCATGAAGTAAATCATTTAATCATCCTAATCCATAAAATATCATCCTCAATCCGTTATATACATATACAATCCTAATAAAAAAAATCAGATAATATGTCATATTATTTTTAGAATGCATGAAGTATAATTAATTAGTAATCCTAATCCATACAATATCATCATCTTCAATCCCTTATATATATAAGATAAATTTAATTTGAGTAGAAGTAAGAGTTTTTTCTTACAATTTTATTAGGATCGTTAATGGTTTAGATAGGTATATAAGATAATTATATATGTACTATTGAAAAATAAATGATTTTTTTTTCAGATGTAAAGTACTCTTTCCGGAAAAAAAAGTTAGTTTGACTGGGTTGGACTTTTGGTAGGCAAGGATTATAATTTGTTTAGGGTTATAAAAGTAGATACGTTTATAATTCTAATTATAGAAAATTCAACAGGATCCAATATTTTGAAAATCGGATCGGATCGGTCGGTTCAATCGGTTCAACCGCGAACCGGCCGGTGATCCGGTTCGAGCAAGGTCCGAAACCGGTTTTGATGTTGAACCGGAGAAAACCGGTTGAACCGACCGATTGGATCGGGCCGGTTGAACCGGTTCAATTCAAATTTTGATAAAAAGAATTAAAATAATGACAAAAATAGAAAAGTTAAGAAGGAAAATAAAAGAAATAAAAGAAATGTAAGAAAGGAATGAATATGATAGGTATACATTAAATAGGAATGGAAATAAAAAAAGGTAAGTATTTGAAATTGCTTAACATTAAAATAGAAAATTATTAAAAGACATAAATAAAGGAAATAAAAAGGAAAGTGTTAAAGAAAAAAGAAATAAGAATAATTTAAGATAAACTTTATTAATATAGCATTTATATCATTAAATAATAGATACTAAATTAATAATAATCTATTTATATTTAAATGTTAATTATTATTATTTATCATTATTAAAACTTTTAACAAATTAAAATTATGTTATATTAATTTTTAATATTATTAATAGTTTATTAGTACAATGTTAATATACTACATCATATAACTTTTATTATATCTATATAATTATTATAAATAATATTATTTTAATAAAATCCGGTTCAATCCGATCGAATCTGATCGGACCGATCCAACCGTGATCCGGTAAGAAATTCGGTCCGATCGCCGGTCCGGTTATGAAAACATTGACAGGATCCCATATTATTTGTCAGTCTACATGGGGAAAAATTAATTAATAACCCATATCGATAAGTAATAATGACATAAGTATATACAAACTAATGGTGATTAAAATAAATAATTTTTTCTTTCTAAAAGAAAATGCACAAGTACAAATATTTTAATTTATTTTCGAAATTAAAATAATTTGAAATAAATAAGTCAATCTGAGTCAAATTAGAATTAATAATTTCATTTAATAAATTGGAGTATGATTAAAATAAATATTATTTTATTTCCTAAAAAATAGTATGCAAGTAAATAATTTAATTTGAGTCAATCTTTTCCTTTTATCAAATTGGGTATGATTAAAATAGATAATAATATTCTTTCTAAAAAAATGTACAAGTGAAAACAATTTCTTTATAAAAAAATTTCAGAATAAAAAATTAATTTAAAATACATAATTCAATTTGAGTTAAATTAAGATTAATCTTTAGTTTTTATTAATTTGAGTATGATTAATGTAAATAATATTTTCCTTATAAAAGGTAATATGCAAGTAAATAATAATTCATTTTTAAAATATAATTATAAATAAAGTTTTGAATTATTATAAATTATAATATTTTAATTATATATGATATATTATTTGTAATATTCGTGAATCGTGCATGGCATGGGATTCAGGACTAGGGATAAGTCTCCCTTTTAAGTTGCACCGATTAGACTCATCAGTTCTAATAGACATTCAATCTAATTATGTAAAATTACATCATAAGTTAAACTTTGAATATTAATACATATTAAATTAATACCTAATAAATTTATATTAATATTTAATATAAATATTTCATATGAAAAATGAAGTCACAATTATTGAAAAAACATTAGTGTACTATAAATTAAAAAGCCATAGAATGAGAATAAAAAGAGAAAAAATACGTATATAAAACAGTTTAATATTTATAAATTAAATAGACAGGAAAAAATCAATTGTTAAAATAATTGTACAAACAAAATGTCACAAAATAATAAGGTAGAAAGTAAAGACAAAATTTAATTATTAAACAAATAGAGAAACAAAACATATGCAGGTGTAAGAAAAACCTTATCAACCCGAAAACCTCATCCGACCTAAAAAAATTCAATCGAAAAAACTAAAAATTTTTAATAAATTAAAATCTACCCGCTAAAATTAGGATTCCACTTGAAAAAACCAGAGACATGTGGAACTCGTTTTTTATTTATATAATTAATACATATGTTATTAATTCTTTTATAATATTTTTTAATAAAATTTCATACTTTTTTATCACATTATCAAACTCTAATTTAATAACTTTAAAATTTTAGTAGTATATTTTATATTTAATATAAAATTAAATATTTTTATATTAATTTTAAGTTATTAAATATATTTTTAAAATATAGTTATATAAAAGTAGGGTTAAAAAAATCACTCGAAAAAATTAACTCGTTAGAGGGTGATTTTTATTTTTTTCAAAATAATTTTAGGATAATTTTTTTTTAATTTTAAAAACTGTCTCGAAAAGTAAGGATTAATTTTTTAATTTAAACCGACCTGAATTACTTAAATTTTGATTTGTAAAAGGATTTATCTTCATCAATTTGCTTAAATCAATTTCGATCGGTTTTTTGACCGTTTTCTCATTGAATTTGACTGGTACCTTACCGATTGAAAACAGTTTAACTTTGAAATGATCAAATCTTCACTTCAATTTTAATGGCGATTCAGGCCGTTTTAGTTAGCACAATAGTGCGATGTCCGGGCTCATTAGATCCGAGCAATGCCCGATGGTGTTGACTAGCTCGCTCTCGGATGCCATTCGAGCTTAGCTTATGTGATGCAGGCCCATGGCTCCTTCCAAGCCATCCATGACCATTCTCAGTCCATTAAAATTTTAACATTATAATTCAACTAATTAAAAATTTTATATTCATAGCAAAAAAAAAAAAACCACATGTAAACGTCTCCTTAATTAAAACTTCATGATTAAATTTTCATGAATTTCCTTTTATATCTGTAAAATTCTATTGTATTTTTATTGATAATAAAAATATTTTAGATTTAATAAAAATAAATGTATAAATATATATACAATTTTTCATATTTATATAATCACTTTAATTTTAAAATAAATCTCTTTTCTTCTTTCATTGATCCTTTTATGTTTTATGTTAAATCTTTTGAATTTATATTTTTAAAAAAATTATTATCTCAACACCCCATTAATTTGTGGCATGATTCGATACTTTGACTCATGTGACACTTGATATTCTCATTATTAATTTGTATATTAAAAAGTTCACAGTGCATGTTGACTCTTTGTACTCCATATATTTTTATTCATAATAAAAAAATCATATATAAAATGTATAATTAATGAACGTGTAAAGTTTTAAAATCATGATTATATTTTTCATAATTATTTTTAACTCTCTAAATTCTGTTATATTTTTATTCATAATAAAAAAATGTTTGATTTGATAAAACCTTATGTGTAAATTGATTGACATTAGGTTTTCATATTTCTATATAATAAAGTTAATTTTTAAATAAAATGAAAAAAAAACATAAAATAATGAATAAAATGTATCTCTTTAATATTCTTGCTATCATATTATATTATTATTATTATTATTATTGCTTTTCATATTAAAACAAGTAATACATTATTATCATGAAAATAAAAGCACGCGTAATTAATATGTATTATTTTCTAAGATCATGGGTACTTTTTTACACATTACAAATTGATTTGTTATATTTCATTATAATATACGTAACCCTTCTTGTACTAAACTTATTTTACTCATGCCATGTAAGGTTTGGAACGAAATCATAGTTTGTGAATAATTGAATTGATAGATCAATTCGAGGTGTGTTTGGATAAAGTGAAACGTAATGATGATGGAGCACAGAGGTGATGTGATATGAAAAATTAGATGCGATGAGTTAATTTTTAGTGGATGTTTGAATTTAAAATAGTTATTATATATATAAATATAATTTTATTAAAAAATAAAAATAAAAGTATAAATTAAAATTTTATATGAAAATGTTTTAGAATATTATTTAAATATAAAAATTCATTTTTAAATTAATTTTATTTAATGAAAATATTAATTTTATTTAATAAAATAATATGTAATAAATCATATTATATTAATCCTTTATTATAAATATTTTACATTTAATAAATAAATTGTTTTATAGAAGAAAGGTAAAAAAAAGGAAAAAATGGAAAAAGAAAAAAAGAAAGGTCAAATAAAAAATAAAAAAAGAGAAACCCCAAAAATGTGGAATCATCCACTTGGAATCAAGATCGCGTGACATTAATTCTAAATTTAAAATGATGGTCGGGTTTCAAACTAGGCCGGTTGTGTTTAGAGAATTAGGCTAAAATCAACCTTTAGTTCTAGCCTAATCCATTACCAAACGAGGCCTAAGGGGTCGTTTGGTAACGGAATCGCATGTTTTTAAATTATATTATTTAAATATAAAAATTTTGTTAACAATTATATTATATAAATATAAAAAAATATTTTTTAAATTAATTATATTTAATGAAATATTAAAACTCTTTAATAAAAAATAGGTAATAAATAATATTATATTAATCACTTATTAAAATTATTTTATATTTATTAAATAATTTATTTTAGAAAGAATATTGTGTGAGAGAAAAGAAAAAGAAAAAGAATTTTTGAAAAATAAAAGAGAAAACGTCACGTTAAAGTCAACAAGCAAAAAGAAAAAAAATTGAATGTGGTTCCCTATTCTACTAATCTTATTCCCGCCTCGAAACCTAATTTTGAAGCAGTGTTTCACCTAATTGGGCGAACAAGATCGTGATTTCTACTCGGTTTCGCAAACAAGCGTAACTTAAGAGTATTTGAAAATTAGAATTATTGAAATCAAACTCCGCACTTCGATCTTCAAACATTTTCATGTGGTCTTGACCCTGATTCCAAGGCGTTGGGGAATGAGTCTGCTTTCTTTTTCTTTACACCTTTTCTTTACTTGATTTTATAAAACTTTACATTAACATAAATATTACATAATTTATTAAGGTTATATATATCAATCGTGAATTAATTAAATTTTGAAATATGAAATCCTGAAGGCAATCCGGCCCCTTTTCTATTTTATCATTCTCCTTATTCTTTATATGTGATTTTTAATCTATTTTATTTAATTATTATCCCTACGTCTTAGTAATTGAATCATTTAATTTTTTTCAACCAAGTAAACTTGATATTCTAATTATTAATTTGGGAATTAATATTTCAACATGATAGTGGAATTTTTGTAATTATGTTTATATTCCACTCTTTTTTATTAATAATAAAAATTACATGTAAATGCATCATTAATAATCACATGTTAAACCTTTGAATTCAATTATATTTTTGAACATCATGATCACAACTTCATAGTTGACATGTTGAAACTTTGAATTCAATTATATTTTCATATTAATAACTGAAGATATTTCAAATTTAATACAAAAATGTGAACTAATGGACATTAAGTCTTCATATTTATATAAATATGGATTATTTTTATATAAAAATAAATGAAAAAATAAATAGCGATGAAAAGATATCTTTCATTTCTCTAACATTGTAGCTAATGTGAATTAGTAAAATATATGGCATTTGAATAATATATATATATATATATATATATATATATATATAATATCGAGTCATATACTAAAGTATTTATGACAGTCGAGCGTCCATACGCCCTTTTGGTTTCACTTTGGTAATTATATATAATTGTTATCACGAAAAATTAGGATAAGAAATAACTTTGAAACAACTTTCATTTCTTTCTTTTCGAGTAGACAGTACCAATCTACACAATATATTGAAAATATCAATCTTATTTTTTTCCTAATATATGATATCATTCTGGATAAAATATTTATTAATTATTCTTTATCAATAGCTCGCAAAAATTAATATACACTTATATTTGAAAATATGAAAGAGGTAAAAATTCAAATTGCAAAGGTCTTCTTATTCAACCTTAGACACAGACATGGATATAAATTGAATAGAATAGTTATTTTCAAAGCACAACATTTTTGTATACTCATTTGAAATATTTTTAAAAAATATAAAACTAACTAGCATAATGTCTTTGTAAGAAAATTTTTAAATATGTTGTATACTAGAAAAATATTGCATATATATTATAAATTATAACAAAAATTATGTTTTAAAATATGATTAAATTGCATGTAGCGTGATATTAATGCTGGGAACAATATAAAAGAAAAAATACTCTTCAATTTTTTCCCTCCACAAGCTATAATAATTTAATCACCCTTTGTATATACTGTAAGAAAAGGGTAACTACAAAAAATCTGATGAAGTAATTGGAGGTTAAATTATAGTATCCAAACATTATAACAACAAAGCCTTATCCCACTAGGTGGGGTCGGCTACATGGATCATACGACGCCATTTCGCTATATTAGTAACCAAACTTTTCAGTATATTATTCACCAATAGATCTTGCTCTATTAGTTCGTCAAGTGTCCGCCTTGGCCTCCCTCTCCCTCTTTTAATCAGACTCCAAATTATTTGATCTACTCTTCTTACTGGCGCATCTAATGGTCTTCTCTGAATATGACCAAACTATCTCAAATGATTCTCTACAATTTTCTCACTAATAGGAGCCACTCCGACTCGTTCACGTATATGATCATTCATAATTTTATCTAATCTTGTATGACCACACATCCATCTCAACATCCTCATTTTGGCTACCCCCACTTTACGTTCATGTTGTCCCTTCATAGCCCAACATTCACTACCATATAACACTGCCGGTCTTATAGCAGTACGATAGAATTTCTCTTTAACTTTATTGGGTACTTTTCTATCACAAAGAACTCCAGTGGCTTTCCTCCACTTACACCAACCAGCTTGAATTTTATGATTAACATCGTCATCAATCTCACCATCTTGTCTTACAATTGATCTTAAATATTTAAACTTTATCACTTGAGGAATTATATCATACCCTAGCCTAACTTTCAAATAGTCTGTTTTATTTGTGAAATTGATCTTAAGTTGTTTATTTGTGAAATTGCTATGCTATTCTGTTTTATTCCTACTTAAACGAAAACCCTTTGACTCCAACGTATTTCTCCATATTTTCAATTTTGTATTAATCTCTTCTCTTGAATCCGCTAAAAGTATTATATCATCCGCAAATAGCATGCACTTAAGTATCTCCTCTGTTATAACATCGATAACTAAGTTAAATAGATACGGGGTTAAAGCTGATCCTTGATATATGTCAATTTCTATAGGAAATTTATTTGCCTCATCTCCGGGTGTCCTAATCCTAGTCAATGCCCCATCGTACATATCTTGTATTACCTTAATGTAGGAAACACTCACCCTCTTCTTTTGCAAGGCTTTCCAAAGTACATCCATTGCTACCCAATTATACGCCTTCTCTAAGTCAATGAAAGTAATATGTAAGTCTCTTCTCCTACTTCGATACTTCTCCATCATCCCCCTTAGTAAATAAATCATCTCTGTAGTGGATCTTCCTAGCATGAACCCAAATTGTCTCTTAGAAATATTAGTCCCCATTCTCAATCTATGCTCAATCACTTTTTCCCATAATTTCATTGTATGACTCATAAGTTTAATCCCTCTATAATTTACACAATTCTAAATATCCCCTTTATTTTTATAAATAGGAACTAATGTACTTAATCTCCAATCATCAGGCATCTTTTTCGGTTGTAAAATCTCATTAAATAGTTTACATAACCACAATACACCTTTTTCTCCTAAACATTTCCAAACTTCAATCGGTATACCATCCGGTCCAACGGCTTTACCATTTTTCATTTTCTTAAGAGCTTCGCTAACCTCTGAGACTCTAATTCTATGATAAAATGACCTATTAAATTCACATTCGCTAACTGTCAAGTCCTCCAAATCACAACGGGAACATTCACATCCATCATTAAATAGCTTATAGAAATACTCTTCCCATCTGTTCTTAATATCTCCCTCAGTAACTAAAACCTTGCCAACTTCATTTTTTATGCATCTTACTTGATCCAAATCTCTCGACTCATTCTCTTTATTCCTTGCAATCTTGTAAATTCTTTGTTCACTAGCTTTTGTCCCTAACTCCTTATAAAACCCCTCATATGCTTTAGTCCGAGCATCACTAACTTCCTTCTTAGCCTCTCTTTTCGTCAAATGATATTTTCTCAATTGTTAGAACTATTGTCCAAGTGTATCGCCTTGAAACAATTCTTCTTATTACGCACCTTTTCTTGGACCTCCTCATTCCACCACCAAGTCTCCTTATCTCGTAATCCAAAATATTTTGATTCTCTTAAAATAGCTTTAGCAACCATTTCAACCTTTTTTGTCACATTCTCCCATATGATACTAGCATATCCTTCTAACTCCCACACACTCTCCTCTAATAACTTACTTCTAAAAGTCTCTCGCTTCTCCCCCTTTAACTGTCACCACTTGATCTTTCGATCAAAAATTGTTCGAAATTTTGATTTTATATATTTCATTTGCATATCAAGAACTAACAACCTATGTTGTGTAGTCACCCCATGCCTAGGAATTACTTTGCAATTAGTACAACATCTTTTATCAGTATTTTTTGTCAAGAAAAAATCGATTTGAGACCTATGAGTTCCACTTTTGTATGTGATTAAATGTTCCTCTCTCTTCCTAAAATAAGTGTTGATAATCTTAAGGTCGTATGCTAAAGAAAAATCAATAATAGTTTGTCATTCCTCATTCAACTCCCAAAACCAAAACTACGATGAACTCTTGCATGTGGTCCTGCCTCTTTACCAACATGTCCATTAAGGTCTTCCATAATATAAACTTTCTCGATTGTTGGTATACTTTCGATTAAATCCTCCATATCTGCCAAAAACTTCTCCTTGAGGTGTGATTCTGATCGTACTTGGGGTGCATATGCACTAATAATGTTCATAATCTCTTTTCCAACAATTACTTTCACGGATATGATTCGATCCTCAATCCTTTTAACTTCCACAACGTTCTTCCTCCATTCTGCATCCGCGATAATACCAACACCATTCCTTCCCTTTACCTTACATGTGTACCAAAGTTTGGAACCATTTAACCTAATTTCTTTACTTCCCTCTCCTACCCATCTAGTTTCTTGCAAGCATAAGATACTAATCTTACACTGGTCCATTAGTTGTGCCACCTCGAGGCG
Organism: Pontederia crassipes; assembly: GCA_030549335.1. Lineage (NCBI taxonomy): Eukaryota > Viridiplantae > Streptophyta > Magnoliopsida > Commelinales > Pontederiaceae > Pontederia > Pontederia crassipes. The sequence continues at coordinate 18,853,746 of JAUKPH010000017.1, read as the reverse complement.
CTTCCCATTCAACGTCCCAATGTTCCAAGAACCTAATCTGACATTAGTCTCATAAACTAGCTTCTTTAATCGTCTCCGTCCATTAGAGTGCGGTAGCCCTTGCTCATTTAACATTGCATTCAGGCGAGGATGCAGCGGCTCTTGCTCTCTTATCACTGTACCCGAGCTGTACAGTGCGTTACTTACGGGTAACGACCTAGCATTAACATAATATATTCGTTGATCCATGTTTATGAGATTCGACAGAGTTTTACGCTGGCTGTCGGGACCTAACACAATCCTCCTCCTTTATCCGGGCTTGGGACCGGCTATAAAACATAGTATCCAAACATTAAGAATAAAAATAATTTAAACTTCGGTATTTACTGTAGATATTATTTAAATTTTTAGCTTTTTATGTCACTAACTTTTTGTCCTAAATTTCACTAACTTTTTGTTCTAAAATGATTTTTAAGTCTAACATTTTAAATTCATTTGGATAACTAATTTTCATTTTGTTCTAAAATGATTTCTAAGTCTAACATTTTAAATTCATTTGGATAAGTGAACATTATAAACTCAACATTTTTTGTAAACAAAAGTGTAAAGACTTAAGTCAATAAGAAAAGAAATATAATTGCATATTTCATTTGAGTTAATATGTTACAAAAGAAAGTAAAGTTGTTTAGTCTTTTGGCAGTCATCATTGGTATTTGAAAAATGGTGCCGACGATTCAATTCGCATGATGCTAAACGTATTGTTCACGAGTTAGAGATTGATTCACCATCGAATGCAACTAATTCGATTAGGTCGCGCCGACTCATGATATGTAAAAATTTAGATGCTATGAAATTTGGGAGGTTCTTAAACCTCGCTTGATGAGTACAAATAATATTCTATATTATAATTTTCGATTCAAACTTAATATGTTTATGATGCTAAATATCGAAGTTTGAATTATTTGTTTGCTTGTTATTTGACTTAGAGTATTTTTGTTAATGTTAAATGACTTAAACTGTGAAGTGAGGACGTTCTGCTGTAACTTTAAAATGTTGCCATTGCCAAATATGTTTGTTTTTTTTTACATATGATTGAATTATGTGATATTATTCGAACTAATTTAGTGATTATTGTAGCCAAACTCAAAATATTTTTGAATCTTCAAATTCATCATTATTGTTTTCAAGAAACAAATATTTTAATTCATATCTTTGTGTTAAGCAAATAAATGTGTGATATCCAAACCAACAAAGCTTCTTCTCGCTTAAATAAAGTATCGAATTTGAATTTTTTAAATGCAAAAAATTTTATTGAAAGTCTCACCTAACACTGTCAACACGTGATCTAGAATGATGTAATCAAATTAGCTAGACTTAATAGTGGATCAGTCTCTAATTTTTCGTCATGGATCTCAAAAAAGGTTTCTTGATTCATTCTCCTAAAGGCATTGCTTTTTTTTTATTTTGAAATTTGCATCATGCTTGAGGCAATCTGGTGTAGCATTATATGAGATGTGAGATTCCAATGGTATTTGGATTGAATGCAATCTGGCCAATTTTCTTAAGAAAAATAGGAAAGAATGCCATCTTCAATGGCTGGCGAGCTTTTAGAATTTTGAGAACTAATAATTAAAAATTAATTAATTTTCACACTCAATACATAGATGAAGAATATTTTCCACATGTAATTTTGCTTACTGTTGAAAACAAAGACAAATATGAAAATGGATCAATAAACTAAAAGAAGGAAAAGCAAAAAAAGATTAAAAATACAAATTCATTTTGATTTAAATATGTAAGTAATGAGATATGAGAATAAAATAATATGGGGGGGGGGGGGGGGGGGGGGGGACCTCAACTGCAACAATAAACAATTCATGTTTGAGCAGCATACTAAATTATTTTAAGGGAGGCCAAATAGATTTTTTAACTTTAAAATTTATATATAATCACATATAACTAACTAAACTCTATGTGGGTCCGCACCTGAGAACAAGGTCTTCAGTTGGATCTGAATTGTGATATACAAGCACACAAAACGCGAGCACGAATAATAATGACTTCAACCAAGAGTGGTTGGCGCAATTCGACAATGGGGTGGGGTAGTAACTCCAAGTTCGATCCTCGTCACATTGATCAGTTTATCCTCTTATCGCTTCTCGTCCGAACACCGAATTAATCATGTAGCCCTGAACACCGGTGGGTCTCCATTGAAAAAAATGATAACGACTGCAAATTTTGAGTTAGAATGAACAAAATAAAAAAATTCCAATGCTTATTCAAAGCACACAAAACATTTTATCACTATTTATGCAACAAAATTGAAAACTTATAAAAAGATTTTGAAAATTTATTACCTTAGGCTAAGATCTAGCTATTCATATGTTTTCTAATTATGATTATTCTTAACAAATTTAATTACTTATGTAAACCATTGTAACCACATGTATATAACATTCTGAAGATTGAATGAAGAAGTAAGACATTTTCCTTCTCTAGAAAATCATTATCTTATCATATGAAAATTCTTATGTATCAGAGTTAGATCTAAGATTATTTCAATGGCTAATTCATCTGAAGTTCAATCCATCAAAATTTCCAATGCATATTTGTTGAATTCCTTAGATAACCCAAGGAATTCCCTCACTATTCATCAGTTGAATAGAGCCAGCTATCTTCTCTAGTCCTAAGCAATGTGCATTGCACTTCGAGCCAAAAATAATCTTGTCTTTATTGATGGAACAATTCTTAAACCAAAAGATGATGATCCCATGGTTGAGCATTGGAATGTTTGCAACACCATGCTTATTGCATGGATATTTAAATCCTTGGAGAAAGATCAGTGGATGTTGATGATGCCAAAACTCTTTGGGATGAACTAAAAGAGCATTTTTTTCAAGCGAATGAAACTAGAATGCGTCAACTAATAATAGACACATGTCTGCTTATAAAAGAAGGGAAGCATGTAGCTAAATACTACACCTAGCTGAAAAGCTTGTGGGATGAGTTAGGAAATTTTTCTAGCCGATGCAAGAATTGATAACAATTAAATGCTAGCAAGTTCACTAGTCACTCAAGTAATAAAGTGTAAGAGTAAAATGTCAAACTCATGAGGAATTAACTTACTTTACTAAACTAATTTCAGAGACTAATAAGAGATGACATAAAATTTGGGTAAAAGTGTGCAAAAAATAAAATAACAAAAAAATAAAGATAAAAACTAACGAAACATAGGACTTTAGGATGATCTACAATGATTCGAACAATTTGTAATGTTTGTAAAATCGAGCATAAACATGAAGTTCAGATTTAGTTTTTAGACAAATTAAGGACACTAAAGATATGATCTCCCTAACCGGGTAAATCAACTATCTTAAAATAATAATAATATGAAAATATTACTCACGGATATACCCTCAGTTATATTGAAATCAAGATGCAATATGTTATAATCCTTAAACTTCTTAATCGCTCACACAGGTAAATTATGCAAACCGCACAATTTAATATTCCACACGGCTCTATTAGATTATGACATGCATTTCTTCAACATAAAAGTTTAGAATAATTTCGAACATAAAATTATGAATTAAGAATTGATTACACTACATAGTTAATAATCAATATAAAATCATTAAAATATAAAGAAAAGATAAGCATAACAACCATGTTAATAAAAAGTAAACTAATTATTATTTGATTATTCAAAAATCATAAATTATTCGTACACTAAAACTCTTGCAACTAAGACTAAACAATAAAACAAAAAATAATACTCTAGAGTGCCAAGATAGATAGATAAAATATGAAAATCTAAGATATCATCCCAACAATATGTAAAACAAAGAGTATTCTTTACAAACAATGATGAACTGTTGCACAATCCTCGCTCGAGTCTACCGCGCAAAAGTCTTCTCATTTGTCCTTCATGAAGTTCTCCTTATTATTAGCTTGAAAGCTTCTATTGCAGGCTCTAGCATGCTTCTAAGTGCTATAAAGGCTCTATTTATAGGGGTTCAAATTTCCATGTGATTGGAGAAAAACAAAAATATTTTCTATGTCAAAATAAGGAAAATTCAGAGTTGATTTAGTTCTAAAATTTTAGCCTTGTCAAACTCCGAAATTTGGTCCATAATATATTTCCAAATCATCTTCGGATCATATAGTATGATTAGGAATCCTTGTGTGCTTAAAATTCTTCCAAAACTTCGTCCAAAACTCAAATCTACACTTCGTCATGGGCTGTTATAGAAAACGGCTTAAACAATATTCGAATCGAACTAAAAATGAGTTTTCATGGCCCTTACATTGTCCAATTCGCATAAAAAGTATGGATTTCATGCCCCGTGATGGGTTGGTCATGATCGTGCATCGGACAGATTTCTAGTGTGGAATAATGCATTTTAACGACCTGTTAAAGTGGTTTCACAGATCGTGAAAAGCCCTTCACGGCTCACCCATGACAGCCAATTTCGACTACGGTTTCACTGTTTTCCACTTTTTGGCTCCGTTTTAAATTCAATTTGAGCGCAATTTTCTCCAATGGCTTCGTAATTTAGTTTTCTTTCCTCCTAGACAATAAAATACATCATTTGGGTAGATTTTCACTTTATAAAATTAATGTAAATAAACTTATAAAATAATGCATGCGATAAGAAAATAATTCGAAATAAGATTAGATGCAATACTAAATATATATTGAATTTTGCATGTATCAAACTCCCCCAAGCTTAGATATTTGCTTGTCCACAAGTAGTGTTCAAGACAAAGCTCCAACCAAGAAAGTCAATCATCGCCTCCATCCTGTCAGTCAACTATTCTCATAGCACTAAATTTTAAACATCGATCGCTAAAGTATCTCTCCATCATTCTAATGACCTAGCCTTGGACAATTTTTGAATATTAGACATATTTAAACTCATCCAAGTTCATCTCATATTAGAAAATAATCTATCAAATAAGAGTCTCAATGTTGAAAACATAACTGTATACCGAGCTTATATATTTTTACTTTAAAACTTCTAATATTTTCATTCATTTTTTCTTTTATTGATTTAGTACTTATGTGCTTCTCCATATTGCACAAGGTGATCCATGTAACAGGCTTTCAATCGACGAATTCTAGAGCCATTGTCCTTAGGTTGCCAGGTAAGAATCCCCTACGGATCTAATCACTCGGACACACCAAGGTTTTGGATAACACATTTATGCTTCTTGATTTCTTTTTGTTAGAGTTGTACTAACCTCTTTTATTTTTTTGTACTTTTTTATACTATAAGCTCAATAAACACTTAAACATTCAACAAAGAGGCAATTATATCAAGATTAAAGAAAAATTTAAAAAAAAAGAGCATGAATAAAAATTTGTCATCCAAATATTCATAGTTCTACTTAGCAATATTCACATTCCAAATGCCCAATACTAAGGCGATAAAAGATAAAATAATAGTGCTTCAAATTTCATTAATAGCAGGATGTCCTTGAATAATGTTTGAAAATAAGAGAATATTAAGACATGAGAAAGAATGATATGAAAATTTTAATTTCTATAGATTTTCGATATGTTGCAAATAATCGATAAAACATAATAAGATTGTATGCATGTAATGTAAATAATACAGGCATGATGCATGAAAATGAAAACTCCCCCAAGCTTGAACTCAACGCTGTCCTCAGTGTTGAAAATCAAATTCGGAAAAGGAATTATAAAAGTATAAAGAAATCATAAAGGGTGGAATTGAAAAGAAACAACATGATATCCAATGTGATGGATGTGGAAGCCGCAGAGAGAAGCCAATTATATAGTGTATGTCAAATGGCTTTTATAATAGATTGTATGTATTGCTCAATTCCAAAAAGTCAGAGCATTGAAATCCTTCGGGCTTGTAAGTGGCCTTCAATATAATAACTCCACGGTGATCGGCTCGTGGGAGGGCCATCAGTGCTACTCCGCGGGATGACTGATCTGAGATGCGGACTCTTTAGTACTTTGGCTACAAAAAATGGGAGTCTTAATGTGGGGCGACATGATTCAAGGTTGCAAGTCTTGACCATGAAAAATAGGTAATGGTTGATGAGGAGAATTTCACGAGTCATGATATAATTCTAACGGTCACAAAATGTAAAATAGCAAATTAACGGCCCATTTATAGTGTGTCATGACTCTTGTGCAGTTGTCTTCTTCATTCCCATCGATGGGTTGGCGGCAGATCGACTGGCGATGGTGCTTCAATGATGACGTTGTGGGCGAAATGCGTCGATCGATCATCGATCAGAGAGGAGGTCGACGTGGTGCTACTACTATCGTCAGTCGGAGAGAAGAAAATGGGCGTTGTTGTTGTCGTCGATCGGACGAGAGAAGAGGGGCGATGCTGGGCTTCGTCGGAGATGAAGATCGTGGTGGTGGAAGGTGAGTCGAGGCGAAGTCGGACTATGCGGTGCTAAAGATCAAGGATGACTCCTATGAGGGAACCGTCGATGGCGAGGAAGGATATCAGAGCAGTTGATGTACAGCCATCGGCATTGAGTCGATGGTCGTGCGGAGGTCGTTGGTTCCTTAGTCATCGGTGGACATCACACTGGTTGGTCTGGTGGTTGGAGAAGAAACGGAAACCTAAGTGTAATAGTAGAGTGTCGAACCCACGAGGAATTAACCTACTTAACTAAACTAATTTCAGAGACTAATAAGAGATGACATAAAGTTTGGGTAAAAGTATGCAGAAAATAAAATAACAGAAAAATAAAGACTAAAACTAATGAAGTATAGGACTTTACGATGATCTACAATGATTCGAACAATCTGTAATGCATGTAAAATCAAGCATAAACATAAAGTTCAAATTTACATTTTAGACGGATTAAGACACTGAAGATATGATATCCCTTACTAGGTAAATCAACTATCTTAAGACAATAATAATTTAAAAATATTCAACACATATATACCCTCAGTTATATTCATATCAAAATGCAATATGTTGTAATTCTTAAACTTCTTAATCGCTCACACGGGTCAATTATGCAGACCGTACAATCTAATATTCCACACGGCTCTATTAGATTATGACATGCATTGCTTCAACATAAAAGTTAAGAATCAATTCGAATAGAAAATTATGAATTAAAAATTGATTGCACTACACAGTTAATAATCAATATAGAAGTCATTAAAATATGAAGAAAAGCATTAAGCATAACAACCATGTTCATAAAACTAAACTAATTATTATTTGATTATTCAGAAACCAAAAATTATTCATACACTAAAACTCTTGCAACTAAGACTAAATGATAAAACGAAAACTAGTACTCCAGAGTGCCAAGATAGATAGAAAAAATATGAAAATCTAAAATATCATCCCAACAATATGTAGAACAAAGAGTACTCTTCAGAAATAATGATCAACCGCTATGCAATCCTCGCATGAGTCTACCGCGCAAAAGTCCTCTCCTTTGTCCTTCAGAAGTTCTCCTTGTTCTTGTCTTGCAAGCTTCAGTTGCAGGCCTAGTATGAGCTCTCCAGGTGGTAGAAAGACTATTTATAGGGGTTCAGGTTTCCATGTGATTGAAAAAGAAACGAAAATATTTTTCTATGTCAAAATAAGAAAAATTCGGAGTTGATTTAGTTATGAAAATTTGGTCTTGTCAAACTCTAAAATTTGATCCATAATATGTTTCCAAATCATCGGATCATATAGTATGAGTTGAAATCCTTGTGTACTTGAAATTTTAAAAAAAATCATCCAAAATTCGAATATGCACTTCGTCATGGGCTATCATAGGGATCTAATGGTTTAAACGATGTTCGAATTGGACTAAAAATGGGTTTTCATAGTTCGTGAAAGGATTTTCATGGCCCTTACTGCGTCCAATTCGCATAAGAAGTATGGATTTCATGCTCCGTAATGGGTTGGTCATGGTCGTGCCTCTGACAAATTTGTGGTGTGGACAAATGCATTTTAACGGTCTGTTAAAGTGATTTTACGACCCTGTTTCATGGCCTGTGAAAAGCCCTTCACGGCCCACCCGTGACAGCGGAAGGCTTCACTGTTTTTCATTTTCTAGCTCTATTTTAACTCTAATTTGAGCACAATTTTTTTTGGTGGCTTGGTAATTTAGTTTTCTTTATTCTTAAATAATAAAATACAACATTGGGTAGATTTTTATTTTATAAAATTAATGTAAATAAACTCATAAAATGATGCATGCGATAAGAAAATGATTCAAAATAAGATTAGATGCAATACTAAATATATGTTAGATTTTGCATGCATCACTAGCTCACCATTTTGCATCTTGTGGGATGTTGTTGGGAGATTCTCAACCAAGAAATAAAAAGAGAAATCACATCAATTCTTAATGGGTCTCCATGCAGAACTTTTTAGCACGTTATGATATAATATTTTGAGTTTTGGTCCTCTTCCAAATTTGCGTAAAAATATATTCAATGATTATTCATGAAGAGCAACAGAAAATCACATCTTATTCAAGTAACACATATGCAATTAGTGCAGCCTTGTTCACGAAGGAAAATAATGCAACAAAACCTTCGCATAAGCAACCTTCTTGTGATCATTGTGGTAAGGATGACCATCTCATTTCTAGGTGTTGAAAGTTCCATGGTTATCCACCAAATCTTGATCAAAATAAGAAGACCACTCATCTGCACAATCAAAGATCACAAATAGTCCTCAAGCAAATGCGACTTGCAACTCCTCCATTGACAACTGATCAAGTTCCTCAGCAAATCTCACTAAAGCACAAATTCAAAGACTCCTAAAAATATTAAGACCCGATGAAAAGAATTCTGATCCATGTATGGCATTGGTTTCATTTATGTAAATTCTAATGTTCATTGAGTTTTGGATAGTGGTGCTTCTATGCACGTGATAGGAACCTCAAAATGGTTCACTGACATTAAATCAGTGACAAGTATCAAGCCGATCACAATTCCTAATGGAGATGTGCTCTCAGCAAATATCGGTGAAATTTTCATTTTGTGCAATGACTTTAGTTGCAATCTGATATGAGTGGCTCAATTATCTATTGATATGAATTGCTTTGTAACATTCTTTCCAACATTATGTTTGTTGTAGGACTGAACCTCGAAAAAATTGATTGGGTTGGTGAGAAACAAAGAGGTGTTTACTATCAAGCAAATAAATATGTTCTGCATAATTCTACATGATCCAAAGTTAGCATTATGCAATAAATCACATGAACTTTGTAACATATTTTGTAGGACTAAGCAGACCATAACTAAATTTCTAATAAGTATCAATAAAGTAACACGTTCTTTTGATTTGGTACATTGTGATATATGTGAACCTTATCAAACTCGTCCTTATTTTCTAATGATAATTGATAATTTTAGTCGTTCTACTTGGGTTTAGGGTTTAATGTGAATGAAATTTGAAACCTATAATTTTTTACCAATTTCTGTCAAATGGTGAAAAATCAATTCAACAACAAAATTAAAACCATATATAATGGAATGGAATTTCTTTCAAAATCCTTCCAAGATTTCATTACCAATGAAGGTATACAACACTAGACTCCATGTGCTCATACTCCACAATAGAATGGACGAGTTGAACGCAAACATCAACATCTCCTTGATGTTTCACGTTCCCTTCTTTTCCAAGCATCTCTTCCAATTAAGTTTCGGGGCGGGTTTGTTTTAACTTCAGTTTATTTGATAAACCTTATGGCATCCACTATTTTAGATGGAGAAACACCTTATGAGCTACTTTTTGTACAACTACCTCCATATGAACACTTAAGAGTTTTTGGTTCACTGTGTTATGCTCGATTAACTCGGATGAGTCATAAGTTTGCTGAGAAAGCCCATAAATGCATATTTGTTCGATATCCTTTTGGTAAAAAAAAGGTGTGCTTATGATTTGCAATCTAATTGATTCTTTGTCTCTAGAGATGTCAAATTTAATGAGAATGTTTTTTCTTTCTCACACAAAGAAAGAACATTTTCGTTTGATACAAAGTTGTTCACTGAATACCAAGTGGCATGAAGCAATGAACACAAAATTACATGCACTTGACACAAATCAAACTTGGACCCTTGAAGAACTTCCTCTTGGTAAACAAGCAATTGGTTGCAAATGGGTATTTAAAATCAAACGGCGTGCGGATGGGAGCGTGAAGATATAAAGCTCATCTTGTAGCTAAGGGTTTTATGCAAGTTGAAGGCGTCAATTATAATGAGACATTTGCTCCTATTGCGAAACTTGTGATTGTGCAATGCCTACTTGCTATGGCAGTCTCCAAAACTTGATCGATGTTCATAATGTATTCCTTCAAGGTAACCTTGACGAGCAAGGTATATGTGGAACTTCCTCCAGGCTTATCTTCTAGTTCTCCAATGAAAGTTTGTCGATTGTGCAAATCTCTTTATGGTCTTTGCCAGGCATCATGTAATTGGTTTTCTAAACTTGCGGATGCCTTACGACAATATGGTTTCACTCTCAGTTGCTGTTGATAATTCCTTATTCATCTATGCTTTCTCGTGATTCAATTTTCCTTGGAATACTTATATATGTTGATGATCTGCTATTAGTCAGTAGTAATGATGAGTTATGTTTAGTTTTTAAACATTATTTGCACTCTTGCTTTCACCTCAAAGTTCTTGGACTTCTACATTATTTCTTGGGGATTGAGGTTGTTCGTGCCAAATCAAGATTATTCTTATGTCAACAAGTATGCACTTGATATTCTTATCGAATGTAATTTCATAGGTTGTCAACCAACTTTTTTTCCAGTTAAACAACGCCATCAAGTAGCTACAAATATAGGAGCTTCAATTCCAGCAAATATTGCAAACTAGTGGGTTGTTTGATATATTTAAAATAACATGACTAGAATTATGTTACTCCGTGAATTTTCTTTCTCAATTCATGTCAAATCCCAAACATCGACATTGGAAGCTACTCTTTGAGTTCTTCGACATCTAAAATCTTCTCCTAGAGAAGGAATTTTTCTACGACGCAACTTGAAGTTAACTGCTTATAGTGATTTTGATTGGGCAAGCTGTCCAATGGTGGCTGTCCACGTATCACTGATTATTTTATTACTCTTGGTGGATCTCCCATTTCATGGAAAACCAAGAAACAATTGACAGTTTCTTGATCTTCAGTATCACGCACTTGCATTTACCACTAGTGAGCTCATATGGCTATGGACCCTTGTATCATCCTTGCATGTTTTACTTATACCTCAGATTATACTCTTTTGTGATAATAAGTCAACTTTTCAAATCGCAGCCAATCTGGTTTTCCATGAGCGCACAAAACACATTGAGATAGATTGTTATTTTGTTCATGAACATGTTCAATCAAAGAACATTACAACTGAACCGACGACGGTTGACGCAGTGGTAGTAGGCTGCGTCCCAAGTGGTTCGACAGGTGCTAGTAGCCTCGTGATTGATCCTTGGAGCCGCCGAATTGGCCAGGGGTTTTAAACCTTTCCCGCTCCCACCCCCATACCAGATGAGTTAGGTCTTAGTAGCCCTAGATACCGGTAGGTTGTTATCGAAAAAAAGAACATTACAACCGCTTATGTCTCCACTCAATACTAATTAGCTGATATCTTTACTAAGGCACTTGGTCGTGATCGTTTTTAGTTTTTACTACACAAGATGGGTGTTTGTAATCTTCACACTTCATCTTGAGGGCGAATATTAAAGTTTGTAGATCTATTCTCTACGGTTAAACATCAATGAAATAGATTATGTTAAACAACCTTGGAGATCTATTGCTAAGACTAAGATCTGGATGTTCATATGTTCAATTGTTAAGATTATTCTTAACAAATTTAGTTACTTATGTAAATCATTGTAACCACATGTATATAACATTCTGGATATTGATCGAAGAAGTACCTTTTATCAATTAAGACAAATATGGTTGATAAATATTCTCCAAGTTTATAAAAATATTGATGGTAATGCATAAAAGTTGGTCCTTTACATATCTTATAATATCTTTAATATCATTCAACTACACATAATGCCACTATAATAAATAATTTATCTTGGAGATATAAAAAATGTACCAATTGATAATAGATAATAGTTTTTATTTTAATATTTTTGTATTTTAATGTTATATTTCTTATCATTATATTTTATTACGTTTAAATCATAACAATTATAATATTATAAATAGAAAGGAACATTTTTCAAATTCTTATCTTATGATATAAAAAATATTTTTGAAGTCATATAACCTCCAATTCATTACGATTGAAGTGAAATAAAGTATATTTGACATTTTTGCTCTTTATTTCTTTAAAGTATTCAAAAAAAATTTAAATAGGTATTTTAGAAAGCGGCCTACCACTTATTGCGTAATAGATTTTTGAAAATATATATATATATACAAAAAAACATATAATATTAAAAGATCTAATAATTATTGTTTATGTTATATTAAGAAATTAATAATATTTATTAACCTTCTTATATTTATATAAAGTGTGGATGTTTCAAATTTCTCTCCTTTCATCTTTGTTATTTATCTTTTTATCTCTATTTGTTTTTAAACTTTATCGATGATAATCAACACAACTCTCCAAATAGTAAATAATTAATGGTAACGAATATGAAAAGATATTTCGAATACGAAGTGAACATATCGAATTTTTTAATTCACTGGCATATTTTTTTTCACTTTTAACCACATTAGTTTTTTTTCCTTGAAAAGATGAGGAGAACAATTAATTTAAAAATAGGAAGTTGTGAAATGCCAGCCGAAGTTATTCATAGTTTTTTAAGGAGGGTTCACTGGTCGGGTTGGTTCAGGGAATTAAAAAATTCGACCTGAATTGACTCGACTCTTTTTGGGTCAGTCGGGTCAGACCAGACTCGAGTCGAGTTCGGATTGAAAATTTTTAATCTGACTAATATGACCCAATGACTCAGGTTTTTCTCTTTTTTTTAAAAAATAAAATTTTAAATGATTTTTAGTTAATTTAAGAATATTATATCATTTAAATAATAAAAATATAAAAATATTTTAATTGAAGAAAAGTATAAATAGTTAAAACAATATTTTTGGTATCTAAACATACTTTATTTTGTCTAAAAAATAAAATAGTAAATAATTTTTTATATTAAAAATAAAAGAAAAATTAAAATAATGGTGGCACTTGACCCGCTCGAGTTGGGTTGGGTCAAGTCATAGCATTGAAAAAAAATGAAACCCGTCCCGAGCTGACTAATCGGGTCGGGTGACTCAGATCGAGTTGGGTCAGATCATAGAGTAGAAAAAAACGAAACTCAATCTGACCGATCAGGTAGAATTTGTTCACCCCTAGTTTTTATGGATTTATTCACAGCGACCTTGGATGATTTTCTCCATAGAAAATTCAAATAAAAATTCCTTTTTCTTGACCCCTCAACTTCATTTGTAAGGCCCCGAAATTTGACCCCACCACATCGTAAGATCTCATTTCGATCATTACTTTTTTCGGTATTTCTTTGACTCTTTTATTGACCTGAATGATAAAAAAATGACATGTAAGCAGAAGATTGAATAAATAAAATAATACAACAAATGAAAGGAAATGCAGAAGGAAAATAGATAAAAGGTATGTCCAACTGTCTCAGTATGAGGCATACAAAAGTAACTATTCTAGTAAGAGACAAAGAAAAGTCTATGATAAGTTCCATCCAAATAAAGATACAACTTAATATAATGTAAGAATAAAAGACTCATATTAGACTCTACGATAAACGTCTACACACGCCATCCGAACTGTAATTGTCGCACACACATTAACTCAGCACTCATCATCATCATGTACCTATGGGAAGTACATAGGAGAGTAAGCTCAACCGTTAGCATAAAACTAAGTGTGAATTCGTATAAGTCATAAGAGAGTTCCATCAGAGTAAACATGAAATAAATATACAATTCATGTAGGAGAATGGATCATTATGAGGAATCAATCAAGAAATCATAGTTTATGTCTTTTCATTTCGTTTCATTTTTGTAATTTATTTTCATAATACATATTCATATTCTTTGTCCATGTTCATTATTCGAAATTCATATTCATAAGGACAAAGTCCTTTCATTCATCATTTGTCATTCATGTTCTTTTATCTTGTCCATAACTTGAAAGAGCTATTCTCTTTTAGAGAATACCATCACAGGCACACAAGTGTGCACTATTTAAACCATACTGGCCCAACGAGGGATCAATGCCATGGCTAGTCCCGTCGAGAAAGATGACCTCGCGCAAGGCGGAAACATATGTATGGAGAAACTCTCATCTAGATAAGCAAATGGTAATCCTTTATCATTCGTGAGCCTCTCTTTCAATTTCATAAATTGATCAAGGCTGTAGGGAGTATAGCTCCGCTTCATCTTTAAGTCCATATCATTCGGTTTCAATCAGGTGGACAGAAGCCTATCAAATTAAAGGGTTCGATTAAAGTTATATTCTTCCTGTCCACGTATCGGACGCCCAAAAGTCGAGAAATCGTCCACTTTAGGTCCATACAACGGTCGTCCGAAAAGGGAGCGGACGCCTATTTATCAGTGTTCTTCGGTCAACCGAAAGAGGAGTGGTTGATCATTCAGTGTTCATTCTTTAGTCATTTAAAGATCGTCTTTTATCAGTCGACCAAGAGAGGTTCGGTCGTCCATTTGGATCATAGTCATTCTTCTTCAATGTTTTGATTTAGACACATAATCATAATAGCATAACCATCAGTTGGTTCAATAAGTATAATCATGACGGGTAAATATAGATCTAAATGAGCACGATTAACATTACAAATAGATTTGTATTTAAGTACTTAAATCAGGGTTCAAGGATCATCAATTAAATCATTCTAAAGTCAAAACTCGGGCCGCACATATGGGTAACCCGGGCCGAGTTGATGTCGAGAGTTGTCTTGAAAACAATGAACATAATCCAGGCCAGGTTGGTTTCATACTCATGTCCAATTAGGGAGATGTCGGGTCAAGGCGAATGTTATGCCCAATCATCTTCCTCGGCATGAACCGGACCAAGTCAATGTGAACTCGGGTTGAGTTACTAGAACTCTCAGAGCTCGGAGCTCCACGTTAATGGCGGATCCGGGCCGAGTCATTGGCGAACTCGGTTCGGGTTCATTTACTCGGACTAGGTTATGGGCAACCCGGGCCGGGTTCGTATTATAAATAAAACTGCGATAGGTATTTTAGTTTGTCATTTCACTTTCCTCGGCAATTGCCGGTGTCATACAACATCATTAGTGATTCAAAGCATGCAATACATCTTATATATCAATCTAAAGCATGCTTCCTTGATTTTATCAAACAATATGTAATAGAGCTTAGTTTGCATACTGACATATGACTAGGTTCGCAAATAACTTGTTAACATTTATCCAGCATTATCTCTACTGCTACGAACATGGATTTGACATCTAAGCAAGTCCTTATACATGCGAAAGTCTTCAAGAAAGCTATATTATGCCTAGATTCCGAGAGACACCTTTTTTGATGTTTTTTCGATTGTTCTTCGTTGGCTCTAGCTCTAGCCGCACTCTCCTCTCCCTCCTACTTCGTCTCCTCAGCTTGAGCTCGTGGGTGCTCCTCCCAGCACTTCTAGCCATGATCGACAAAAGAAGATACGAGCAGGATGAGAGGAAACGAAGGTGGAAACCAAACAAGAGAAGGGAGAAGGGATGGAGTTTTAACATGGTAGATTTATCTCTTAATCTCCCTTGCTCGTGAGTGGGAAGGGGGTTACACTACTGGTCAAATGAAGGAGGAAAAAGAGGGTCGAGCTCTCTCCTTGTTTCCCCTTCCTTTTTTTTCAGACGGTGCGTTACATTATAATACCCATAAAAAATGATTCATCTCCGAATCCTATAAGGAATAGATATTACCGAAAAAGTGTGAAAACGTTTTGTGCATCTCAAACTCGAGTTCCCATGTCGCTTCCTTTTCGTGATGGTAATTCCATGCAACCTTGACTAGTGGTACCCCCTTGTCCTTCTGGTACTGGATATTAGGCTCCATAATCTTCATGGGGTACTCTGCGCAGGTAAGGTCTTCCTTTAGATTTGGCTCTTCGATTCTCATGACATTGGCATCGTCGTGCTTGTACTTTCGGAGCATGGGTATGTAGAAGATGTTGTGAACCCTTCCGTAGGAAGGAGGTAGAGCCAAGCTGCAAGCTCCATCATGGACTAACTCAAGAACCTCGAAGGGACCAACAAACTGAGGACTGAGCTTCCCTCGTTTGCTGAACCGCATAACTCCCTTCATCGGCGACAACTAGATTCAAATCTATTACAAAATATATATGCAATAAAATTTAAATAATGTTATTTTCCTATATCAATCAATTTTATTATGTTAAGGTGATTTGATTTTAAATAGAATATTTTCTCCTAATTAAGTTCTATGAGTAAAACACATTTTATTTTTTTATGATATTTTCCATCGACATAATTATGTCACAATAGATCGAAAATATATTTCAAATTATTCTTTAATCAGATTATTAACCATTTCAACAATAAAAGAACTAAAAGAATTGAATGAAATGGATATATAGATTCTGACATACAGTAGTGACAAATGACTGTTCTAACAAAAAAAATTGAGTTAGCACTATCTCTAGGAGAAAAAAGGACAAAAATAAAGGATATATATATATATATATATATAGATATATAGATATATATGAGAAAAATTAGTGTGAGATCAGAGATTTTGATCTCACCCTCAAATCAGTGAATCTTAGCCGTTATAATCATGCATCAATGGTCCAGATCGATATCTTGGTTGAACCTGGTTCAAATGAAAAAAACCAGGTTCAGCCTTTTGTTTAGTCTCATGAGATCTGGACCGTTGATGCATAATTATAACGGCTGAGATTCACTGATTTGAGGGTGAGATCAAAATCTCTAATCTCACGCTAATATTTCTCTCTCTCTCTCTCTCTCTATATATATATATATATATGAATTCTCTCTCACAAAAAAATGACAATTGCAAATGCTAAAATTTATTATTACTTAATTAACCAGAGGAGGATGACGAAATCAGCTCAGTTGTCATCATGGTCAACTAACAACATGCCCCTCGCCCTCGCCGACCTCTATGGCATACGGGCAACATGCAAGAGCTTCCGCGTGGCTATCGGGACTAGGGCCATTGACATGCATGTAATGCCCCCAAAATGTACCCCGCCACATGGCCGAATACATCTTGGTGACATCATGGGACATTGCTTATATGTACAATACTTTGATAAAAAAAATATGACTTTGACTAGTCAACACAATAGAGGTATAATTGCAAAAGAAAAATAGCTATCATTCGATTAAAAAGAGATATAATCAAAATGAGTGCAAAAGTCTTAACAAAATAACATGAGTCTCAAATAACAAAAGCATGAGAGTTTACATAAGATCAATACAATCGATAAAAAAATAGAAAGAAAAACTAAAGAGACTTGGCGTCATGTGCAAAGGATACTACGAGCTCGATCTGTCACCTGGACCATCATCTTTTTATTGGGACATGTTGTTATCATTGAATACACAAGAGAGATGAACCTCCCTATGAGCTTTGACGCCCAATACATAATAATCATACAGAAATATAAGCAATGATGACATCATATACATAACCAAATGAGCATAATCATAAATGATAACATCATGTGGACATAATCTGTATGATAATATCATGATCAAGATATATGAAATAGAGTGGCATGAATGATGATAACATGATAAGTGTAACAAGAAAAATAACATAATCATCATTAAATTTATATGGCATAGCCGATCATGAGATTTAGAATCATCATAAAAGATCATAATATCATTGGGCATTGGTCGTCATTATCATCTTTTCATTTTCATTATGTTACACTTATTTTGGAGTGTCTTTAAACTCTCTTTAATATGGGCCGGCATAGTATCTTTCGACTCCCTTGTGGCCAAGGTGGAGTGTCTTTCAACTCCCTAAAAGTGTGCTGATGGAGTATCTTTCGACTCTTTTGTGATCGAGTTGATCATCGTCAATACAATATAAGAGTTTTTCATTTAATATTTTTCATTTTTATCTTATCTTATCCTATAATTATATTTGTTCAGGGATCAAGGATGATGAATAATAAGATTTAAAAGAAACATTTGGATTAAGATGCACATCATAGTACGAAAAGATTCTAAATATACGATCACATGAATATTATTATGCTATGACATTATAACAAAGTAGACAACTAATTGGTAGATTAGATAATCAAAATCGTTTTGGATAATTCAGACGACAGATAAAACAGGTTGAATACATAAGTTGTGGGTGCAATCGACAATAGCATGCTACATTAACATGCTTGACGTGTACCATTTGAGTGCATTTGATGTGATTAGCTACTTAATAGGAGTGCATTTAATGCACCCACGTTTTGACACATTTGCATGTGGAAATGTGCATGTAATACACCTGCAATGTATCTAATGCTATGTACATGGCTATGTGATAGCTATATTGCAATCATTTACGTGGGATGAACTATCACAACAGAGTGAGAAATAAGAATTTAATAATATTTAATCATGTGATTAAAGTCATAGTAGATGACGAAGAAATAACTTGCATCGCTTGTGATTTGAGTAGTTAACTGACACATTGATGGAAGGCACGACGGTGATCATGGATCAGTTATGATATCCCAAGAATATTAAACAGGTCACAAACAGAATGATATATCATGTTACTTTTAAATCGTGCGAGAGTGCAATTTCATATATCCACATAGTATACCATTATTCGATCTATAATTCTTCATTCTTTAAAACCACGATCTAAAAAATATATATAGCTGGGAACGATTGAGAGATGTTCGTGTATCCACAAAATTTCTCCTACCTTTTTTGATGTGAAAGTTGATTGCTCAAACGTCCATGTCTTCTCCACCTATCACGATGTCTCAGTGCACTATTCTCTTCTCCCTCTCCTGCCACCACGATAAAGAGATGGGAAACACAAAACCTCATATCCCTTTTTTGTTTCCATTTTTAATAGGCCATGAACCCATCGTGGTGCTTCGTGGATGTAGGGGATGGTCATGAACGAGTCCACTTAAAATAAAATTCATTCTCTAATTATGTACAATGTAAGATATTACCAAATAATTTGAAAAATTATGGACGTATTTTTTACTCGAATTTTCAAGTCACTTCATTGCTCTGATGATGACTCCATGCGACTTTAACCAGTGGCACATCTCTATTCTTATGACGCTAAATTTTATATTCAAAGATTTTGAGTGGCTGCTCTTCATAGGTGAGATCTTCTTTAATATTCGACTCCTCATATCTGATAATTTTTGCCTCATGATGCTTGTACTTTCAGAATATGGATACATGAAAAATATTATGCACTCATTCATACGAAGGGGGTAGTACTAATCTGCATGCTGCCTCTTCGACTAACTCCAGTGCCTCGAACGGAACCACATGCCTCGGGCTGAGCTTTCCCTTCTTACTAAATCTCATGATTCTCTTCGTCAGGGAGACTTTTAGTAGTACTAATCACCTGCTCGAACGATTTGTTCACGGTGGCCCTTATCTGCATAGGTTTTCTGATAGGTCTATTCTACTTTCATTCTATGTTGTATCAGCTCCACCTTCTTGGCGTATTCCTCGGCCTCATTTAATTCTTTAATACCAAAAAACTTTTGTTCGCCAACCTCATTCGAACAAGCTGATGATCGACATGGCCTCTCATACAAGGCCTCGAATAGTACCATGCCGATACTGGAATGATAACTATTATTATAGACGAACTTGATCAGAGACGAGTGATCATCCCAACTGTCAGACCAAAGCACATGCCCTCAGCATATCTTCTATAGTTTGGATGGTTCTCTCTGACTGACCATCTATCTGAGGATGGAAGGCCGTATTGTAGTTCAGTATTATACCAAAAGCATTCTGCAGACTCCTTCAAAACCTAGCTGTAAAATGAGGATCTCGATTTGACACTATGGAAATTGGAATACCATGTGATCTGATAATCTCCTAAACATATGTATCCATCAATCTCTTGATTAATTGCCTCCATCTGATCGGTATAAAATGTGCATATTTTGTCAATCGATCGACGACTAGCCAAATAACATCGTGTCCCTTCTGTGTGTAGAGTAGACATGATATGAAATCCATGGAAATGTCTTCCTATTTTCACCTCGAGATTCCTAAGGAGCTAAGCTTGTCATATGGTCTCTGATGCTTGATCTTCATTTATTGACATACCAGACACTTAGAGACATATTCAACAATCTCTCGCTTCATATTTGCCACTAGAAACTTCGATGTACATCCTTATACATTTTTGTGCTGCCTAGATGGATGTCGAACTCTGACTTGTGGTACTTGTCCATCACTTTTGTCTTAAGCTCAGCATCATTAGAGACCCACAAAAGTTCCCTATATCTGATTCCACCGTCGATTGATATCTTGAAGTCCTCTGTCACTTTCTCGCACCTACTAACCATCTTGATGTATTCTGCATCCTCAGGCTGTGCGTTGATGATTTTGTCAACCAAGTTCAATTGAAGGTCGTGCATCATCAATATAGCTCCATTTTTTCCTAGTCTTGGATTCCACATATTGAGTTCTTCAATCATTTTAAACATTCGGGGCCACATAAATGCTAATGAGCCTTCCCATTTACGACTCAATTCGTCAGCAACTGTGTTCGCCTTATCTAGATGATAGTTAATGATGAACTCGTAGTCTTTCAAAAACTCCATCCACTTGTATTGCCTCATGTTTGAGTCTCGTCGAGAGAAGACACACTTTAGACTCGTGATCAATGAACATCTCGAACTCCTCTGTACAAATAGTGTTTCTATTTTTTTAAAGCAAAAATCACTGCTGCTAACTCCAAATCATGTCGTAGTTCACCTAGTGCTTCTTTAGTTGTCTTGATGCTTATGCAATCACTTTACCATGTTGCATCAGTATACATTCCAATCCTGTACCGTAAGTATCACTATACACTACATAATCACCACTGCCAAAAGGGATGGGAGTATTGGTGTTGTAATCAAAACTGAACGCTATCTTCACACTGTCGTGACCAGGTAAATTTCCCGCCCTTCTTTGTCAGCTTTGTCATTAGGGAGGCTATCTTCGAGAAGTCCTTTATGAATCGCATGTTGTATGCGGCCAATCCAAGAAAACTGCGTATCTCAATCATATTCCTCGATCGAGTCCAGTTTATCATTGCCTCTATCTTCGCTTGATCAATAGAAATACCTTTCTTAGAAACAATGTGTCCAAGGAACATAATTTCTTCCAGCCAAAATTTACACTTCGACAACTTTGCATAGAGTTTGTGCTGCTTCAGTGTGTCTCCAATACGATGCTCAAATGCTTCCTATGTTGCTTAAGGTTCCATGAATAGATCAATATGTCATCAATGACCAACTGATCCAAATAAGGCTTGAACACCTTGTTCATTAGATCCATGAATACTGCAGGTGCATTCGTCAACGCAAAAGGCATAACTAAGAACTTGTAATCCCCATATCTCGACCAGAAAGCAGTCTTTGGGATGTCTTCTTCTGTAATTCATAGCTCAAGTCTATCTTGGAGAACACAGAAGCCTTGGACAGTTGATCAAACAAATCATTAATATGTGGCAGCGTGTAATTATTCTTCACTATGACTTTGTTCAATCTATACATAATCTGATAGAGTCATCATTCTTCTTCACGATGCGCCCCATGATGAAACATAAATCCCTTATCTAAAAGCTCCTGGATTTACTTATTAAGTTCTTGCATTTCATTTGGAGCCATTCAGTATGGAGCCTTGGAGATAGGAGCAGTGCCCGGATGGAGGTCGATGCGGAAATTGTTCTCCATTGTGGTGGCAATCTAGTGACATCTTTTGAAAAGATGTTTGAAAAGTATCTAACTATGTCTGGGTCTAAAACTAGAGCACTCGTCTTCACAACACTAGCTAGCTAGCCTTTACAACCCTTATGCAACACCTTTTGTGCCTACATTGCAGAAATGATCACCTTGACTTCCTTGCTGGTATTGCCCTTCACAATGCCCTTCGTCATGCCTTGAATACTAATAATAATCTTCTTTTGCTTGCATACTATTGCGACACATAGTATGACAACCAGTTCATACCAAGTATGACATCGTAGTCTATCATGGAGATCACGATTAGTTTTGCAGAGAAATTCTTGCCATCGATCATCATTGCTGCTTCTAGGATGTACTTCGTGGTGCAGAGAGTACTCGTAGAGGTTGCCACACTTGTAGAGGAAAACTCAAAGCAGTAATACAATCTCGAGAGATAAATGAATGTAATGCACCTGAAACAAATAATATTGTAGTAAGTATGTCTGCTATAGATAAAGTACCTCTGATGATGTTGGCATCAGTTGGCGTAGTATCCATATGCATGTTATATACCCTGCCTTGCACCAAAGTATTAGTGCCTCCGGCGTCACGCTGAGCTTGTTCCTCCCTTGTCTTCTTAAGACAATCATGGATAAAGTGGCCATGTGACCTAAGTGAATACAAGCACCTATTCTCCATTAGCAACATTCCCCTGGATGAAACTTTCCACAATATTGGTAGGCTTTATTACCTTGCTAGGGCTGTCGTTGTTGAGGCCGAAATAATTTATTAATTAGTCATCATCATTACATACTTATAATTATTTATTTACTTTACATCTCACCCAACGATAGGGCTGCTATTGTTGTGGTGACTGACGTGGAGTGTTGTGAGGCTCATATAACCTCACACGATTATCACATCGGTAGTCCCTCCTATTTGAACGCCTATCATTCCACCTATGTCAACCATGCTCAAGGGTTTGTGTAGGGGCCTTCCTTTTTGTTCTTTCAATTCTCTTAAGTGGTTTCGCTCCATGGTAGTCGTTAGCTCGATTGCCTCTTTCAAATTCTGCAATTTACTAGATAAAGTTTGAACCTGATATTGGTGGTGTTTAGACCTTGGGCAAATTGATCTAAGGCACATGGTGTTTATACTTTTTCTAGTTTTATGAATCGGATGTGGTACTCAGCAACAGTCATATGCCCCTGACTAAGCTGTACAAGCTCCTGTTGTTTCTGAATGCGTTCATACTCTAGAAAATAGTGTTCCTTGAATGCCTCATAAAAGCTATTTCAGGGAATCACTTTCTAATTTCCAAACTTCGTCGCTTTGGTATTTCTCCACCAACCAAGGGCCTCACCAGTCAGATGATTAGTGGCGTACAAGACCTTTCGATCCTCCCCACAACACATCAGTAGGAAAAGTTTTGCCATACTGTGGATCCACCTTATTGAAATCACCTGTGTCATCCAATTGTGGAAAATGTAATTTCAAGAATTCTTGTATGATGTCCTGGGGTGGCATTGATATGAACTACACAATCGGAGGCTGCATTAGCCAAGGTTGCTCCAATGGAGGCTGCATCGGCAAAGACTGCATTGATGGAGGCTAGATTGGTGGAGGTTGGACTAATGGTGATTGGACCGTTGGAAGCTGTCCAAACTGCACTTCATTTTGGTTCATCCCTTTTTGTTCAGGATTAGTTACTCTATCACAACTTGGTCGGCCTCAACCACGACCTCTACTAGTGGTAGTCCGTCATCGAGGCATCTACAATATTACACATCATAGAAACATTTAATAAAACATTTAAATCATAAAAAACATAGCTTTCTTACTTGATTAGCATCGATTGGTGCAATGACTGCTTGTGACTCTTTGCACATGGATCATTAGACATACTTAACATTTTAGAACATAAAAATGTCCTGAGTCCCAATTTTAAACTCTGATATCAAATTGTGATGCCTCCAAAATGTACCCCGCCACGTGGCTGAATACATCTTGGTGACGTCATGGGACATTACTTACATGTATAATACTTTGTAAAAAAATATGACTTTGACTGGTCAAGAGATATAACTGCGGAAGAAAAAATAGTTATCATTC
The DNA here is from genome assembly GCA_030549335.1 of Pontederia crassipes. NCBI lineage: Eukaryota > Viridiplantae > Streptophyta > Magnoliopsida > Commelinales > Pontederiaceae > Pontederia > Pontederia crassipes. Next base: position 18,829,749 of record JAUKPH010000017.1, on the reverse strand, counting down.
GATAAATAAAGATATAATAAAAAAGAGTGCAAAAGTCTTAACAAAATAACATAATTGAGTCTCAAATAACATAGGCATGAGAGTTTGCACAGGATAAATACAAATTGATAAACATAGAAAGAAAAACTAAAGAAACTTGGCTTAATGTGCAATGGACAACACGGACTCGATCTGTCGTCTGCACCTTCATCTTTACCTGTGACATTGATACACAGGGAGATGAACCTCCCTGTAATAATCATATAAAAACATAAGAAATGATGACATCATAAAGATAACCAAATAAGCATAATCATAAATGATAACATCATGTGGACATAATCTGTATGATAATATCATGATCAAGAGATATGAAATAGAGTGACATAAATGATGATAACATGATAAATGTAACAAGAAGAATAGCACAATCATCATTAAATTTATATAATCGATCATAAGATTTAGAATCATCATAAAAGATCATAATATGATTGGACATTGCTCATAATCATCATCATCTTTTCATTTTTATTATATTACACTTATTTTAGAGTGTCTTTCAACTCCCTTGTGGCTAAGGTGAAGTGTCTTTCAACTCCCTAAAAGTTGGTCAATGAAGTATCTTTCGACTTCCTCGTGGCCAAGTTGACTGTCGTCAACACAATCTAAGAGTTCTTCATTTAACATTTTTCATCTTTTAACTATATTTGTTCGAGGATCAAAGATGATGAATAATAAGATTTAAAAGAAACATTTGGATATATATGCACATCACAGTACAAAAAGGTTCTAAATATATGATCACATGAATGTTATTATGCTACAACATAATAACATAGTAGATAACTAATTGGTAGATCAAATAATCAAAATCGATTCGGATAATTCAGTCGATAGATAAAATAGATTGAGTACATAAGTTGTGGGTGCAATCCACAATAGCATGCTACATTAACATGCTTGACATGTCATGCTACATTAACATGTACCATTTGAGTGCATTTGCTACTTAATAGGAGTGCATTTAATGCACCCACATTTTGATACATTTGCACGTGGAAATGTGCATTTAATACACCTATAATGCATATAATGCACTTACTATGTACATGGCTATGTGATACCTATATTGCAATCATTTACGTGCGATCAACTATCACAGCAGAGTAAGAAATACGAATTTAGTCATGTGATTAAAATCATAGTAGATGACGAAGAAAGAACTTGCATCGTGCTTGTGATTTGAGTAGCTAATTGATGCATTGATGGAAGGCACAACGATGATCATGGATCAGTATTGGACAATATCCATAAGAATATTAATCCAATTAGGCCACAAACAAAATGATATATCATGCTACTTTTTAAATCGTGCGAGAGTGCAATTTCATACATCCACATAGTATACCATTATTCGATCCATAATTCTTCATTCAACCATTATCTAAAAAATATATATAACAGGGAATGGTCGAGAGATGTTTGTGTATCCGCACAATTTCTCGTACCTTTTTTGACGTGAAGGTTGATTGCTCGAACGTCCGCGTCTTCTCATGCTATCATAACGTCGGTGCACTGTTCCTTTCTCCCTATTCCTCTCCTGCCGCCATGATAAAGAGATGGGAAACACAAAATCTTAAATCTCTTTTTTTGTTTCCCATTTCTCAACGGGTTATGAACCCGTGATGATGCTTTGTGAATGTAGGGGAGGTTATAAATGAGTCTGACTTTATTTATTTATTTATTTTTAAACCGTCAGGTGTTACATGAATGTGCGCATGGAAAAAAATATTTAAATTGTGTGAAATGCGAGGGGTTACCTAGTTATATTAATAGTACCGTAGTGATATAAATGTTGTGTTAGGAACTTGTGTTAAGCATCAACGGTGAGGTGGGATGACCGTATATAGTTTTGACTTTTGAGGGCAAACTGGATCGCTCTTAATACATATTATTAATGTCCCTCACTAAAAGTTTAATGCCAATAATTTTATCTTTCACATTTATTTAATCTTTAAATATCATTACTCCCTTCCCGCTTCCATTTCCCCCACCAAATTATTGGCTCAAACACATTTTCAACGTAAATTACTACGATGTGACATCTTCCTATTGTATTAGAATGTATAATAAAGGGTGAAATATGTACACTTTGTTTATGCAAAACTTGATTAGAATAATTACCACACTAGCTTTCATTTTTATATTGTAGTTATTATATTTTGAACCAATAATGATCCCTCATTTATTAAGGTTATCTATATATTTATATTTATGTTTTTTACATATATAATAGCAAAAAATTGATATTACTTTTTTGCTCATTATTTCTTATTAGATGGATAAATGGAATTGGACTACTTAAGAAATGTCTTAAGAAGTGTTGAAATTTCTTGGATGCATAAAAAAATGAAAATGATTTGAAGTCTAGATTTATTCTCCATAAATTTGTATGGCTAAGGAACGATTTGTGTAGTTAGAGTATGGTGGGCCAAGAGTTTATCATTTCACTGAACAAGTGATATTACCAATATTTTTATAATTTATTTTTCTTATGATACACTAATTTAAAAGTGATTAAAAGATTTTTTTTGCAAAAAAATTCAAACATAAAGATTTCAAATATTAATATGTACTATAATGCCCCAAAATTCGACCCCGCCACGTGGCGAGATCTCCTTTCGATCGCTACTTTCTTCAATCTTTCTTTGACTCTTTTATTGACCAAAATGGTCAATAAGAGTGACATGTAAAGGCAAGACTTAAATAATAAAATATTACACAATAATATGATAAAATGCGAAAACTAAATAAATAAAAGGTACATCAATATCTCACATGGGGCATATAAAGGTCCATGCCATAATACAACACTATAAGTTTCATCCAATGAAAATACAACTCGATATGCTAAAAGATAAAGACTCCATTTAGACCCTACGATAACCATGTGCACACGCCACTGAGCTATAGTCACCGCACACACATCAATTCAGCACGCATCCATATCAAGTATTTGTGGGGATTACACTGGGGAGCAAGCTCAACCGTTAGCATAAAGCTAAGTGTGAGTTCATATAAATCATTAGTTTCATCAGAATAAACATAAGGTAAACATGAAAATCAAGTATAAGAGTGAATCATAATAGAGGAGTCGATAAGAAGATCATAATTCATAATTTTTCATTTTCTTTCTTTTTCATGATCAGTCTCATGTTCATTGTTCATATTCATAGTTCTTTTCATATTCATGTTCATAAGGATAAAGTCCTTTCATTCATCTTTTGCCATTCAGGTTTTTTCATCATATTCATATTTTAGAAGAGCTCTTCTTCTTTTAGGAAATATTATTGCAGGCACACAAGCGTGCATCTATCTAGATCATGGTGAGTCAGTGGGGGATCAGTGCGAGTACCCTGTCGGGCAAGATGACATCGCATAAAGCGAAAACATCCGTAGAGGAGAAACTCCCATCTAGATAGACAATTGATAACCCTCCTTCTCATAAGTGATGGACCTATCTTTTGATCACTCGGATCAATCAAGGTCATAGGGAGCAATGGTGGCTCCAAATTATTTTTTCATATTCATATACATAAGTCATTAATGATTAGGTGGACAGGACTTATAAAATCAAGATATTTGGTTATGGTCATACATCCTCCGTCCACAAACTGAACGTCAGAAAAGTCGAGCGGTCGTCCGTTTAAAAGTTCATCGGTGATTTTTCGAAAAGAGATTGGACGTCAATTTGTTCTAACATTGTCATAATGATAGTATGGAGGTTAATTAGAACTACTGACGAAATCGTGAAGAGACCAAGATGATTAGAACATTAAAGAAATCCGATATAATATATCCACTAGAGATTAAAAATATAATAGTATAATCAATTATAAGATTAAAGAAAAGATTCACTACAGAAATCATGTGAGAAGAATATTCATACCGTGACATCACTGTTATATCCAAAATTACTATAGGAACATATATATATATATATATATATATATATATATATATATATATATATATATGAAAAGGGAGAGTCATGCAAGTAGGTGCTGCATGACAGACACATTTCTTATGCGTGAATCTTATAATTCCATGTACTAAAGTATCACATTAATTAATCCTTAACTTTACCTTCCAGAAACCTATTCCCACTTCCTTATGATATCTATGTACCCATGTTGTACCGCACGGATTTCACATCCTAATTCATTAAGTGAAGATATATTACTCAATCAAGCAGAATGAAACAAAAAAAAAGAAGAAATAAATGTAATTACATAAGATTTTTAGAACCTTCAGATTATTTGTATATAACAGGGAAGAGGACGACATAAGACTATCTCATTCATCCACTAATAAAGTATGCAGACAGCACTATAATTCTTGGCATTGCCACTACTTCAGTTAACACCCCCACCTTTTCACATAATTTGATTAACTCAAAAAGAACCATTACCCAACATGTTCTAATGTTTAATGAACACGACACAACAAATATTCCAAATTTCTCTAAGATAATTAGTAGGGTGATATATGTTCACTAATCACATTTATGACATATCATTTATAAGACTATGGGTGTTAACCGACATACTCGGCCCCAATCAGCATGTCTTAAGAATGAGTTGATAAATACATCTCTAAACAAAGAAATATTAGAGCAGCAGTAAACACGAAAGGACAGGAACATGCAGATGTAACATGATATAAATCATTTAGGGGCCATTTGGCGCATTACCAATTTAAGTGATCGATAATTTATATCACCATTTAGATAGATTATTACTATTTAAATTATCGGTAATATTACATTACAATATTTGGTAAGTATTGGTAATCTAAATAATAGTCAAAATGAATAGTGATAAAATTATCAAAATATCCTTAAAAATTATTTCAGATTTTTAATAACATATTATTATAAATAAACAAAGGAAAAAATAGAAAAGTGAATATATATAAAAAAGATGAGACAAAATTAATAGTTATTTGAAAAATATTTCAAATAATAAAAAAAGATGAAGTTAAATGATATTTATTTATTAATAAAAAATTTGAAATAAAAAATTAATTGAAGGGATATTTTCATCAAACTGTATTCCCACTAGTTGATAATCTGGAAAGACACCTCCCCTGCCTGCTATCTAGATTACCAGTGAGGTGGTAATCAAGATTACTAAAGCAATTAAAATTATCAGTAATCAATCGCAGCAAAACGCGATAATGTGGTGGGTCTTGAAAATTTTAAATAAAATAACCGATAATCTATTTAGATTACCCCATACTTAGGGGCAATTTGGTTACAGAATATGTTTTAGAGAATAAGAAAAAAATATTCGTATATTCTTCTAATATTCTTATTCTCCTCTTTGTTTGGTTCAATCAAAATAAATTTTAAATATAATATATTTTATAATTAAAATATTTTATTATAAATTATTGACATTTAATTATTATTATTATAAAAAAATAGTATAATAATATGTGATTAAATTATAAAAAAATAAAAGAAATGGTAAAACGTTGAAAATGTGAGAATATATGAATTCCATCATTTAGATGGAATAAAAAGTTTACTGTTTGAAGGAATATAATGGTGGTATCATGATTTTCAAGGTAGTTTTATCAAAAACGCATTTTCATTGGTATAATTTTATTTTTCTGCGTGTTTGACAATATTCATCTGAATAAGCATCTATTTTTTTATCTTATACTGCAACCAAACGCCCCTTACAGTTAAACTATTTATTTTAATCGCATGTAAGGCAAGATGCATAACATTCATGGATTTCCAGCGAGGTTCCACTCGATCAAACAAACAGACGGCTGAGGAGAATATAGTCCATCACGAAACCTCGTGATGATTTTAATTAACCAACGTTATCCAGTTTTTAAAACATGCGATATATCTAGGAAATTATCTTAATGATTTAGATCCCGAAACACACACCTCTTGTAGACGAGTCTCGGTCGAATCTCTGAACGATAACTTGTTAGTTGTGTCTCACTCTTCCTCCTTGTACTCTCGTGTCCACAGCACCCGCAGCTGAACAAGATGTGTTGTGAAATCAGAACTCCAAAGAAAAAATGAAGCCAAATGATGAATGAAAAGGGAGAAGAGAGAAGTTAAATGAGGCTTTAAATGGTCATCCAGTCAGGAGGTTTCGACTTTTGATATCTCTAATTTCATGAAGGATTAAAGGGGATTAGGAATCTCAAATGTTAATTGGGTGTAATGATGCATTAATACAGAGATTTTATTTTATTTTAGTTTTTATAAACGTGGTGCGTTACATGTACAATTACTGATTTTGTTAACTAAATTTCTTATGTTTAAGCCGTTCTTTTGCGTGCTTGAATTTTGATGCAATTTTTAGTAAAATGCAATGATTTATTTATTTTTATATGTTAATTTGTTCTTATTTTTCATGGTGTAAAATAGTTTTTCACTTTGATTATATTTGGCTTCCAGTCCAGCCCACTGACATGGGACCGGGAGATAGAGGAGGTGGGATGACCGGATGATGCTGCAAACTGGAGGGCAAACTGGTCCGACAAAACATTTGTGTGTCCAAATTCATTTATGACGTCTTTAACCTGTTAATATTTTTCAAGTCCCCGCGTCTTTCTTCGCCAACTCAAAACCCTAACCCGACCGATGGCTTCCAAGGGTTTCTCCGGCGCGGCGCTGCCCTCCGGCGATACGCAGCCGAAATCCAAGTCCAAGACCAGACCCTCACACGCCGTCGACGGCGCCGGCGCTTCGCTGCCCTCCGGCGATCCGCAGCCGAAATCCAAGTCCAAGACCAGACCCTCACACGCCGGCGCCGGCGCCGGCGCGTCGCTGCCCTCCGGCGATCCGCAGCCGAAATCCAAGTCCAAGAGCGGCGCCTCCGGCGACAAGAAGAAGGCCACTCCAAAGCACACCCAGCCCTCCCCCGGCGATCGTCCCGCCGACTCCGGGAAGCCAGCGTCAAACCCGAACCCTAACTCCGAGCCCCGCAAACCTTCCTCCTCTGTGAACCCCTCCAAGTCCCCCTCCAAGCCCACCGCCGCTCCAAACCTCCAAACCGTTAGCCAAAGCAGGAAGCGAAAATCCGGAGACGGGGAGCCGACGTTAGCCAGCAGCCCCTCCAAACCTCTCAACGGCGGCATCCCTTCTGGATCTGGCAAGGGCCGCCCCTCGGACGCCAAGATCATTTATCAGAAAGACTGCATTACCATCCTCCGGGCAGCCATCGACTTCCGCAAGCGGACCGGTGCCGCACCTACGCAAAAGCAGGTCTACCAGTCCGTCGAGGGATCGCTGCACGTCGATTTGTCGGAGAAGCAGGTCCGCAACCGGCTGCGCACCCTGCGCTCAAACTTCAAAAATGCCCCTGCCATCGGCCGTGACGATGACCCTGTATACAAGCTTGCTAGGGAACTATGGTCGTCTGAGGAAGATGACGCAGAGGAGGGCAAGAAGGTCAAGAAGGCGAAGAAGGGCGAAAAGGAAAACCTACCGTCTGCAAACGGCGGCAGCAGCAGCGCCGTCGCCATTGTGATGGAGGACGCTGAAGAGGAGGCTCCAGCCCGGGAGGACGCACAAGCTGAGGAGGTGAAAGAAAAAACAAATCTGGTGGCAGATAAAAGGGTCGCCAAGCAGCAAGTGTCACCTGGGCTTCAAGCCTACCCTTTTGTAGCCCTCGCAGTCCATGGCAACTGGAAAATTCATGGCGGCCCCGACGCGTTGCTGGTGGAGGACCTGAACATCGATCCTGCCAAGGCCAAAGCCTTGGCAGATTTGGAAGATGAATGGAGTAAATTCATTAGGGACGATGTGAAAATAGAAAAAGTATCAGCGAAGGTGAACGGGGAGATCCTCGAATTAATCCAGTAGGGAGGCTTTTTGATGTTTTCGGGGAAGAAGAATGAACTTTTGTTGTGTCTTTACTTTTGATCTTTTTTTTTTTTTGAAGTAGATCATAATATTTTATGTTTTCCCCTTTTGTGTGTGGGGACTTTTAAGAGATTAAATCAAAATTTAGATATGTAATATGTGGATTTGCTCTTAAGAGAAAATTTAATATGCACTTGATTCTCCTTGCTGCATCCTTTCTAATTTTTATCATCACGCCTTCAACTTTTGAGGAGAAGTGTTCTGTTTCTTTGCACACTTCCACTAGTGTTAGGACATTTCTCTCAGGTTGAAATGGCAGAAGATAGTGGTTATCCTGCATATCTTGCAGCACGTTTAGCACCCTTTTATGGACGTGCTGCTAAAGTGAAATCCCTTGGTTGGCCAGAATGAACTGGTAGTGTTAATTAATTGGCTCTGTTCCGCGGGGGGGGGGGGGGGGGGGGGGGGGGGGGGGGTTTGGCCTTGTTCAGGTAAGTAATGACAGTTGTTTGGTTCTCCAGCAGAGGCACCATATTTTAGTATCATCATGCTCAATTACTTCATTGCAGGTATTTTGTGGGTTAGATAACGAGATTGCACTGAGAAAACATTTTCCATCTGTGAATGGGTTTATTTCTTATTCCAAGTACTCTAAGGTGTGTTCTTCTATCATGTCATTTCATACTGGTATTAGATCTTTTTACAATTGCAAAACAGTAAATGACATTTGATCTAGTTTTATTGCAGGCATTGGAATCATTCTATGAAAAATTTGACCCAGATTTTATTGACATCAGAACAAAAGCATGGGAAGTTCTACAGGAGAAGATTACCTAAGTGAAATTGTGCAGGTACTCAGCTTGGCTACTTTTTCTGATGACATATTTTCAAATCATTTTCTTATTGAACCCAGTGTAAACTTAATGCTGTCAAATAATTTACTTTTTTTTTTTTGCAAATTGCAATATTGTTTTTTGAGAAGGGGAAGGATGGTTGCCAAAAGGCGCAACCATCCAGATTTATTGATGTAAAAGTCAGTTACATTGGATCATATCATTACAGAAAACATGTTATATTACACCATCCAACTATGCACCATATGCTTAGCATATGCCACAATGTTTTCAATGTAAATTCGTTCGCCTCTAAATGTGACTCCATTGCGTTGAGACCATATAGTCCACAAGAATGCAATTGGGATTGCTTGCTGTTGCTTCGATATATAGATGATGATATCTCGTTGAGGACCTCCAAATCGGTATGTTCTCCAAAAATCATGTGCTGAAGTTGTGTTCAACCAGTGACATCCTGCCTCCCTCCATACGGCCCTTGTCACAGTGCATCCGATGATCTGGATTCTCATCACTATCCTCACACAACGGGCACGTGATGCTTATTGTAGGGTATCATTGTGATATAAGGTTTTTAGTTGGCAGCTGCTGACGTTTGAAAAGCCATGCAAAGATTTTAATACGGAGGAATTTTTAGTCGCCAGATAAGGTTACAATCCATCTGCAATTCACCATCATTCGTCCTATTGTCCTCATTCAACAATTTATATGTAACATTGATTGAGAATTGACCTACAGTCCATACCCAAGAGTCTCGTCTAGAATTGTCTGGTGCTAACCCGTCCAACCTCTCTAATAGGCAGAGGAGGTTGTCTACTCGTGATATGAGGCAAAGAGTGGTGTCCAAATACCATTAGACAGCAAGGATTCTGACCAACAATCAGCAACAGTAGCCTGTCGATCTTGTGCTCAGGCAGCTAATCATGGAAAAAACACCGAAAGGGGAGTGGAAGAGGCCCGAGCATCCTTCCAGACGCAAAACATTATTGTACCCGATCCTATGGATGGGGAGAAGAATCGTCGAAGCTTTGCGGTAACTCACAATATAGCCTTCCAGCAAGACGAATGGCCCTGGGATGATGTTGTCCTATTGTCAAGTGGGGAAGTATCATGGCAGGCATGTATGATAACTAACCAAAAATCTTGTTGTTGGCTCAATAATCGGTATGTCCATTTTGACAAGAGTGCATCATTCATCTTTCAAGGTTCTCGGACACCCAACCCACCATCTGATTTTGTCCTGCACACTTTTGACCATGCAACTAGATGGAGGCCCCGACTTGTGCTACCATAATGCCTCCAAAAAAACCACCTCCTTAAGAAACTTGAAATATACTTCCTGATCAAAATACTTTTGATTTTCCTCATGAATATTCTTACGGTCTATTCTTTTTGAGCTTTGATGCAAGTGGGTTAAGGCCAGAATAATTTGTAAGTAAATTTGGAGGGCACATCTAAAACATCAGATCCCTTCAAAAGAAAAAAAAACTTGTGAGGGCTGCTTTGAACATGAACTTGTATAGGATTCCACACCTTTCCTATGTTCTCAATTGTTATGAACATAATAAATTGGATGTTAGTTTTTTCTTTCCTGTCAGGTAATTTTGCAGAAGTTCTACTCTTGTGTAACGCAAATCCTAAATAATCTAAATGTTGTTTCAGAATAGTGAAACCTGCAATAATTCTTTCTAAATCTTCACATGGAAGCTTGTCTGGTAAAGACGCATTAGCAGAGACTGACAATATTATGTTAGAAACTGCAAAGCTCCTGAGGGAAGATTATCTTGCACAGAGCACATTTACTACATAAGTTGCATTCAATGTATTAAATCTGAACTCCATTAGATTCCTAAATCACGTTCTTGTAAGCACTTACTTTTTGTGATTATAATAGATACAATAAAGTTCTGCCCATTCGACAAGTCTGTTTGGATGATGCGTAATGATAATATTGTTCATTTCAATATTCTTTGGCAAACCAGGTTAGTTTGCTATTCAGTTCTTTCCAAAGAAATTGTGATAAGAACTTTGTATTCGTACATAGCATGCTTATTAGTATATCGGTTGAATAATATTATTCAGTTGGAATATCGGTTGGCTTCACCCAGATCATTTACGTAGTATGAAGAGTCAGTTATTCATTGTAGAAATTACTAACATATAGGCGATGCGAGGATGTTCACCACTTTTCCAGTGGATTGACAGAAGACCCATCTATCGTTCTCTATTGCATGAAATGCATTTGCTCATTAGCGCTGTATGTCAGGCCGTGGAGCATGTTGAATGAAATGCATTTGCACATTAATGCTGTATGCCAGGCCGTGGAGCACCCAGCAGGTTCTGATGGGCAGAAGATTACTTCTAGTGTCATCAAGCATCGGTTGGGAGACCTTTTCTACTGTCTAGTGTAAGTAATAAGAAAAGAATTGTAGTCTTCTTTTATGATCATTGAGACATCAGTTTTCTCCTTCACATGTGGTTTGCTTAAATAAGAATGTTGCTTTATTATTTTCATTTTCCACCTCATTGGAATATGTTTCCGACATGTTGTAAAGTTCTACTTGGACCCTGACCATATGACTTGATTTGAAGAGCAATATTTGTGATTCTGAAATTTTTAGGTCCCAGAAATTTGAGGATCCTGCTTAATGCGAGGAAGCTCTTGTTGCCAACTTTCTGAAATTGTAGGATGATCTCAAGGCCAGGTTCAGAGACCTCGAAGATGAGGCACGATAATGAGAGTGAACAGAGTTGTATAAATCCATAACTTGCTTGTCATATCGACGGTTCTGCAAACCAAGTGGTTTTCAGCAATATTGAGAACGCTAGATCTTTGTGTTTACCCCCTCATCTGTTCTTTTTTCCTTGAAGGCGATGTTAAAGAGGAAGTGGAGATCAAACTAGAACAGGAATAAAGTCGTCAATGAACGCACATAGAAAAGAAGTTCATGGTTGTAGCACAAAAGCTTCGTTACGAAGTTTTTTTGAGAAGAAAGGCATCTGCAGCAGATCTCTTTGAACATAATGCTTCCAGACCAATTGGACCTTCAACATTATTGAAAAGGATCCTGTTGAAATCAGCAAGTTTTGAACATCCTCTTCATCATCATTATTGTCCCCGGCGCTACATGTTCCTAGTCAAGACGTATCACCATCTTTTAAGCTTGCCTCCCTATCAGTATCATATGTTGTACTCTTTGCCTTCATGCTTTCAATTCTCTTCTTTAGGTTCACTTAGGCTGCGTTTGATACGGGAACATTAATAGAACATTAGTTTTCGAAAATTGATTTGATAGAAAAGTTTGAATTGGTGTTTGAATGAAAAAGTGTAATGATGCGAATTTAAAAAATTGATGTAATAGATAAATTTTAGTGGGTGTTTGGATAAAAAAGAAGAATTAAGAATATAATTTATTATTTTATGAGGTATAAAATTATAGTAAATAAGAATATGTTATTAATATTATAATTTACGTAAATTGTTATATTATTAATATTATTTTTATTTATTTTGATTAAATCTTTTAAATATTATTAATATTATAATTTACGTATAATTTAAGATCTAAATATAATATAATTTTTTAAAAAATAATTGAATAGTTTAATTAATAAAATATTTATTAATTATTAGAGCTAATTATTTTATAATTTTTAATTAATAACATTTAATAAATTATGTTATAATATCCCTAAATTATGTTATAATAATGTATTGATTTATTCTATATTATATATGCATACATTATAAAATAATTAAAAAATAAATGAAATTAAAAAAAAAGTCAAAGAATGCAGCGCAAGAAGTTAAAAAAAAGACGAGAATTTTTCGTAAAAAATTCTTGTCAAACTCACGTGATGTTCTTGTCACATGCCAATCGGAATATTTCATTTGTTCCGTGCTGCCAAACGCAGCCTTAGGGAAGAAATATTTCGGATGATGAAAGGTCACAATTTTCATGTAATATCCCTTTTGCTTCTGCACATAATGATGCTAAGGTACACTTTGGGAAGAAATATTTCCTGGATGATGAAATGTCACAACTTTCATGTGATAAACCAAAGATTCTTCCTCGCAAGTGAGCAAAAGGAATTGGAGAAACCAAAAATCCAAAATGGTAGCAAAAACTCATTCTGGCCAAATTGAAAAATCTTTGTTTTCCAAGAAGGAAGATGAAAGGTATTGGTGAAAGTGGATTCGTTCTTCGTGAATGATGCCATTGATTATGTAAAGAGCAAATTTGAAAGACGTTTTTTGTTACCTCATCCTTCAATTTGAAAGGATGAAGTAACTCATACTTGTCCCTGTTTTCAAACAAAATAATGATCACTTAAACCTTTAAATCCGGTCATAAGTTATGCATTCTTTCACTGCTAACCTAAATGAGAGTCTTTTCCTCTCATTCCACAGAAATATAATTCAAGATCCGATTGTGAGATAGTTTCTCATCATCATCATCACCACACTTGGAAACATTTCTTTTCGGTGCGTTCAATTTCTTCGGTACATATTGATCCTTTTATTGATTCAACTATTGACAAAAGACAAAAAAAAAACATAAGATACATTAAAGTTCACGCCATGAAACATTATATAATGTGTCCGATGTATAACTCCATAACATAAAGACAACTATGTCCCTAATATAACGTGCACACGCCACCAATCTTATAAGACCCAGTCCGGCCATCGACCCGAATTGATCAACGAGTCAGGTCGGACCGGTTGGATCGAATCGAACCGATCGGACTGGATAATAAAAATTAATAAAAAATAAAATAAGTTAAAGGGATTATTATAATCTTGTTAATATATAATATCTTATTTAACAAAAATATAAAATATATTAAAATAAAATAAAATAATTCAGATTAAATATTATAATAAAGTAACATAAATTAAGTCATCAACATAAATAAAATATTCTTGTGAGGTAGTTATAAATAAAAAAAATAGTGAAAAAAATTTATATATGTGACAAGAGGACATTAAAGTATGAATTTCAAGAAAAAAATATATGTATATGTATATATATATATATATATATATATATATATATATATATATATATATATATATATATATTATGTCTAAATGTTTTAATACATTTTTTATGTTTCAATTTTATTTTCATTTCAATGATTGACCCGGCCGGATTGGCCAGTTGAACCCGAGTTTTGACCGAGTTTGACCGAGTCAAAGAAGGTCAAACCCTTCCCCGATTTCAATCGATCTCCCGCGGGCCATTTTAGGCCCCCGGACACGGTCCGACCGATTCGACCGGCTGGGCCAGGTCAGGTCGGGTCTGACAACATTGCACGCCACTCAAGTAGAAAGTTGTTGCACACGCATCCACCAAACCATGCAAAATAATAAAGCATATGCAAAGATCAACACCGGGGAGGGAACATGCCTTAGCATAAAGCTAAGTGCGAAATCAATATAGGTCATAAAAGATGATCCATAAGTATAAGTAGGAAAGAAAACATAATTGTAACAATCCAAAATTCACTCTAAAAGTTTTGGACATTTAAGATAATTTTGCGCCGTTAGTCCGTTCGTCATACATCATTTAATAGCGAAAAATTTAATAATTTAGAGAAAATCATAATAACTAAAAACTTTTTATTAATCATATCATAACTAATAGTTCAGAAAACATTGATTGCCTAAACCTTCAATACATCATTAACTTCAATGTTCAAATAGAACTATAGGACTTATTTAAACCTAAGCATGTGCATGAACTTGAGCTACCATCCATCACTTAATCTTGGTCACCTGTACGGATCTAGAGTACATGGTTTCCCAATTAGACTATGTAAGAGTCATGTATGCCATGATATCCTATCATACTACATGCGATGTATCTTCATCATAATAATAATAACATATGCATGCATGCCATGAACTATATCATAAACCTTACATGACATTACATCATACTTACAATCATTCTTCATATAACATTTATGAAATATAAACATTATGTCATACATGTTTATTTTAGATCCATCATATGCAAGTATCATACAATAGAAACATCCATTCATATCATTCATGCATAATCATAACATATCATTTCACTTGACTTCCATTGTCATGTACCACTACAAGAAGACTAGTGATTAGCGACGCAAAATAGCGTCGCAACATCCAGTGATGCTACGTCGACGCCACAAGCGTCATTATAGCGCCACAGTTGATTCCCAATATAGAGACGCTACTTGCCTCTCAATAGCACCACATTAGCGTTATAATATCGTTTCATCAAATAGACACTAAAGGAGGCATCATAAAGATGCCACTTCGCCGCTATTATTGCGCGTGGTAGAGCGAGAATGCGCAAGAGAACTTAGCGTTGTTGTAGCGGACAACATTCGACATGAATATAGCGTCTTAATATTCGAGTCACTATGTCGACGTTATCTTGGAACCGATATGGGCGTCGTATATTTGCGCGGGTTTAGCGTGAACTTGCGATGCTACATGGCATCACAGATGATACGACGCTATGTAGATGCCAAAATAGATCCACATATGTGGATCCACCATTGATTTATAAATCAATAGTGATCCTTGATAAACACTTTTCAAAATGAGTTTATCATAAATTTATTACTACCATTGATCTATAGATCAATGATGGTCCATATATGTGGACTTGCCTTGGGTCCACACAATCCTTAATCCCATAATTATATATGCATTCCATAATTTTTAGATTGTGGGAAGGGAACAAAACGACTGGAATGTGGCACAATACAATGAGACACTATGTTGAATATATAGACCTAACTTACCTATTAGCATCGCCCTAGTGTCTCTGTGTTGAGACGCTAAGATAATAGAGACTCTACTACAATGCTAATGTGTCGCTAATAGATTCAAGCGATGCATTAGCTTCTTTATAACGTCGCATTAGTTGACTTTTTATTACCCTCACTTAATCGGGCACATATTGACATATAAATACACATATATAACACCTACACATATATATATTATTATCACTTAATCTCGCACATAAAATATTAAATTAGGAAGAAAATTTGAAATAATGTCCCTACAGTCTCGAAATAGCGTCTCAATGATGGTGCCCCCTTAGCGTCTAAGTAGTGTCGTGACTATGTTTGACACTAAATACTTAACTTAAATCCCTAACCCCTCTTATGCGTTTTCACTTTTTACTGTTATTTCACCGCGATCAACGACGCCTGTCGGTCGACGCCTTTCCGTCGATGCCCGCTGCTCCGACGCCCGACGCTCGACCCCGCCCTCGTCGAACTTGCCATCATCCGTCCAACCGCCCTCCTTCAATTCACCCTGTGCCGGCCTCCTTCGCCCAACCGGCCTCCTCCTTTCTCTGCCTCCTCCGCCCACCGTCCTCATCCTCCCATCCGTCATCCTCGTCGAACCCCACCATCATCCGCCCAACCGCCCCCTTCGATTCGAACTATGCCGGCCTCCTCCGCCCAACTGCCCTCCTCCGCTCTCTTGCTCTGTGGCCCGCCGACCTCCGTTTCCTCCGCCGCCATCCACCTCCACCGCCCTCCGCCTCGCCCTGTGCTTCCTCCGCCGCCATCCACCTCCACCGCCCTCCGCCTCGCCCTGTGCTTCCTCCGCCGTTTGTGCTCCTCCGTCCGGTGCCGCCCGGCTCCGCCTCACCATCCGCCGCCCTCCGCCTCGCCATCCGCCGCCCTCCCCCTCCTCTGCCTCCTCTGCCTACTCCGCGGCCTGCCGCAGCCCGCCCTCCGCCTCCTCCGCGGCCCACCCTCCCCCTCCTCTGCCTCCTCCGCCTACTCCGCGGCCCGCCGCAGCCCGCCCTCCGCCTCCTCCGCGGCCCACCCTCTGCCTCCTCTGCCATTTGTGCTTCTCTGTCCGGTGCCGCCCGTCGCCCGCCGCCTTCCTCCACCGCTTACCCTCTTCCGTCGCCCGCCGCCCGTCGCCCGCCGCCTTCCTCCACCGCTTACCCTCCTCCGTCGCCCGCCGCCATCCTTCTCCGCTTAAGAAGGTACAAGCCCGCCACCATCCATTATGTAATCCCTAGTTAATTTGCTATTTTTTGATCTCATACACGTAAAGTTAATTACTTGAAACTAATCTAATTCCTAGTTAATTTGCTATTTTTTAAACTAATACCACGTTAAGTTAATTATTTGAAATTAATCTAATTCCTAATTGATTACTTGAAATTAATCTAATTCCTAGTTTATAGATGGTTGAGTTAATTATAACATTCGACATTTTATGCTGCTTTGTTCCCCACCTCTCTTATAGTAATCTCATTTGTTCCACGATTACGAGTTATTAGATTATAGTTTCCCTTAAGATGATTGGACTCAATATGAGATCAAATACTGATAAATTGTTTTTCATAATTCTAGTACCTCTTTTTGATCATGTTCTCATAAATTTTACTAAGGATGTACATCCACATTTTTAGCAATAAAATGAGATTATGAAAAAAAAGACATCAGAAAATGACAAAAAAAATATTAGCATTTGGTACCCAAAATATAAATTATGGTTGATTCTGAATACGACGATCAAGTACTTGAAACATGTGATTTTGGATTTCGTAACTTCAAAATCACATGTTTCAAGAATAATAATTTATTGACTTATGGCTTAATGTTGTCTGTTATAGAAATGACAAAGCCAAATCTTAGTTGGATTCATCGTTGGAAGGATAAACGTGACGTTATAATAGAAGAATATAAGGATGGTGTCGATGAATTTATTAATGTGGCATATCAAAATGAAAGTGTTGCTTCTTCATATGGCGAAATCTTATGTCCATGCCGGAAGTGCAATTGTTATTAGTGAAAAGAAAGATATGATATGCAGAAGGGTTTATATTATGACGATTTCTTACTAACATACACAAATTAGTTCTTTCATGGCGAAGAAAGATGGGCTAAAGAGACAACTAGTGTAGATATCAATGTGGGTAAGTCGAGCAATCCGTACAGGGACAGATACGAGATACAATGTTAGGAGAAAATATTGGCGAAACATTGATTGAAGAAGACCCGAATTTTTTGGCTTCTAAATTTTATAATCTTCTCGAAGAAGCAGATGAACTTTTATGAAATGAATGCGTGAAGCAAACTACACTTTCTGCAGTGGCACAACTAATTAATTTGAAATTAGAATTTAATATGAGCTAAAGTTATTTTGACCGGATGCTTACCATTATTAAGAATATGCTTCCAAATTCAGAGAAATTAACAGGACAATTTTCAAGTGTACAAGATTGATGAGAGATTTAGGGTTGGAATATTATGTCGCAATCATTGCATGTTGTATTACAAGGAAAATAACCCACTTATGAGTTGTTCTATTTGTGGCGAGCCCAAATACAAGCCGAGAAAGAATTCTCAAAGTTCAAAACAAATGTGACAAATGCAGTATTCAGATACTTTCCCATTGTTCCAAGATAACGACTATTTCTTTCTAAAAAAACATGCATCATTTATGAAGTGGCATAGAGAAGGGGCACGTGATGATCAAAATTCTATTACACATCCTTCAGATGTTGAGGCATGGATGCTCAAAAGTTATCACACTTCAGTCGTACGAAGGGCTGGCCACGAGTTAAGTCGAGCTAGGGTTCTATTTAAATAGATCAAACCTGTTGCAAAATAAAAGTATTTAAGCCTGACTTATAGCTTGCAACAAGACATGCATATAAATTTAGTCTGGTTTGTTTGATTAATTTTTAATGTCTTGCCTAACTTATTAGTCTATTTCTAGTAAATTAAATATAATAAATCTTATTTATTAAAGAAACAATAGATATGAACTAAATAAAAGATATACCACTAATATATTTCTTCTAAATATATAATAAAAATAGTAATATTGAATTCAAAATTTAAGATTTAAAAGATGAAGGATGAAAAATTATATATATAATATAATATATTAATAAATCTTGGCCTGATAAGCTATAAGGTTAGGCTAATTATTAAGAGGTTAAGTTTTTTTAAGAAAATAGACTTTATTTAATATTTCAGCCTGACTTATTTTGATAATAGGTCGAGCCGAGGTAGGTCAAAAATAGGCCAAACTACGAATTGCTCACGAACGACTCAGCTCATTTCCAGCCCTAGTCGTACGATATTAATAGTCTTAGATTCGAATTTCAAAATTATCACTTTGATTAAGATTTATTCGTATCATTCTCATTCGAACATCGAATTAGTAATAAACTAGTGATCCTAGAAACCGATGGGTAATAAGGTAAATCAAAGAGTCAATAATAATCATTCAAGAAATGTGAACTCTAATCATGATTTATGATATGGTTTTATACATTATGCACAAGTAGCACGATTTATATTTATAACCTTGGTTTATCTTTAAAAAAATTCAAGTTAGGGGGTAGGCATTTTTTGGAGAGTTTTAATTTCTACGCTTCTAATATGATGTACCTACCGGGTTTGATCCGGAAAAAAAAAATGATGTAGAATCCAAATGTAATTAGTTAAGTTAAGAAGTGAGACAAGTTCGATTATATAAATCAAATTTGGATCTCCTCTTGTCATGCATCGTTCTGTGCATGCATGCAATAATTAGGGCTTAAAGGTGTCTCTTTCGTTAAACAACAGAAAAGAAAAAAAAAAACTACTTCGCCCGGGCATGCACCTTTATCCGAATAAATACGCAAAAGTTCTACTGGCGATTAATCAATAATGATGTTTGTGATCCAAGCTGAGCATCACTGTTAAAATGTAGGTTCCGGATGCAATAATGTTTCCGAACAGTGGAGGGCACGCTCAAGGTTCGCTAGCTGCATGCAAATATATTGTTACAATACAAACGTACATACAGAAAGAAGGGAACTAATTAATTAAAAAAGGAGAAGAAAAAAATATCTCACCGTCCAAATATATGTTAAGACAATGCAAATAATGCAGCGGAGTGGCCATATGCATTTACCTCTCTGCGATAACACGAACACTGATAGGGAAAGGCTTTCGGCATCTGTTGCAGTAAGTTACAGAAACGGCCAGTGCATCAACTCTGGCATTGCCCGCTTCCCTCACATGCCCTGTCGTTGGGGTTCTGTTTGCAAAAGCTGCTTGCAGCAGCAGCAGCAGTAGTATATATATATCTGTAACTTGGTGCTGAGCAGCAAGGGATCGAGCTGATCAGTAAGAAGTAGTAGTAGTAGTAGGGTGGAGCATCTCATATTAGCCATCTAGTAGTATTTGGAAATGGAGTCCTCCAAGCTCTCAGCTCTCCTCCTCATCCTAATGCTCGCCGTCTCCTCCACCCCTGTTGCCCTTTCCTGCGGCAACGCCTGCCCCTCACCCAGCGGCCATGCTGGAGGCATCACCCTCCCTGGGATCATCGGCACCGTCCCCGGGGTGGTCGGTACCGTTCCCGGTGTCGTAGGTAAGGTCCCTGGGTACGGCTCCGTTCCTGGGGTCGTGGGCAAGGTCCCCGGGATTGTTGGGGGAGGCACTGTCCCCGGTGTCGTGGGTACCGTTCCTGGTGTCGTCGGCAAGCCGGGGATTTCCGTCGGTGTCGGTGTTGGTGGCACCGTTCCTGGTGTCGTAGGTAAGGTCCCTGGGATCGTCGGCGGCGGCACGGTGCCTGGAGTAGTCGGTAAGGTCCCTGGCATCGTCGGCGGCGGCACTGTCCCCGGTGTCGTGGGTACCGTTCCTGGTGTCGTCGGCAAGCCGGGGATTTCCGTCGGTGTCGGTGTTGGTGGCACCGTTCCTGGTGTCGTAGGTAAGGTCCCTGGGATCGTCGGCGGCGGCACGGTGCCTGGAGTAGTCGGTAAGGTCCCTGGGATCGTCGGCGGCGGCACTGTCCCCGGTGTTGTGGGCACCGTCCCGGGCGTCTCCGGGAAAGGAGGGATCTCCATCGGTGTCAACGTGCCGGGTGTCGGCATCGGCGTCCCTGGAATCGTCGCCGGCGGAGCGCCTAAGAGCTCCGGAGGCAAAGGCTGCCCGTCCCCGCATGCGGCCACAGCGAAGTGCCCCGTCGACGTCCTCAAGCTGGGCGCCTGTCTGGACGTCCTGGGCCAAGTGGTGCACATAGCGGAGTCCACCCCCAGGTGCTGCCCTCTGATCGAAGGCCTCGCCAGCGGCTCCGCTGCGGCGTGCCTGTGCACGACCATCAAGGGCAAGGTGCTCGACCAGAAGGTGTACATCCCGCTCGCATTGCAGCTCTTGGTCGCCTGCGGCAAATCCGCTCCTGCTGGTTACACCTGCCCTTAATCGCATGTATGCGCATGCAGCTAACTACGTATCTTTGCTCCAAATCCAAAACTGTCTAGTTCATGACTTCATTTTTGTAATGTTGTTTTCAATTTCTTTCTGTGCATGCATGCAGATGGAAGTGACTCAGATGATGATGAGACATGAGGGGATGTCAGGCTTTGAACTGAATCTATCTGGGCTATTGATAGATGATTTGTTGCATGTCTTCCATTTTTCATATGGCCGATTTCATTTGATGTAATATGTTTGTGGTCCGTGCTTCCAATTATTCGCAGGTGTTTTGTTTCAAGTTTGTCAAAAATAGATTGTTTGTAACTAATGGAATATGTTGTTTCAATATTAATGGTTTTCAAGCACTTTTTTTCGTAAAGGTCTGACTCATAATATATATATATATATATATATATATATATATATATATATATATATATATATTGGAGCTATAGGCCGAAAGCCCTCGCATGATTGAAAACTCTGATATGTTGTCACAAGAAATAAGTTGTAATGAAATTTATTAATCATTTTGCATATTTACACTTTGAAGATTACATCATTATAATATTGGCTTTATGCTTCCTCTGAGGAAAGTTTCCATCTGAAGCTATTGTAGCAAAACCCTGATACAGTAGCACAACATTTTTTTTTTCTGCAGTAGCACATGGGGATTCAATTATTTCAACTACGGGACCATCGTACTCCTTATGCCATTGCAGTAAACTTGTCGATCAGAAACCATGTAAATGATGTATGGAAATCAGATCTTGCTAAATCCTTGGAAAAGATATCAATGTGAGCATACAGACTTCTCTGATCCTTCTGCTATCTCCTGCTTGTTGGATCACATGTTACGAGGGGGAGCGGAGATGATTCGGTGTATAAATCAATAAAATTGATTTTACAAATTACATAGCTGATGGTTTAGTAAACTTTAACGCACAACACAAAAGTAATCAAACCACAAGCGTTAGTAGAGTGAGCAGAAGAGCGAGAGAAAAAGCAAACATAAAAATATAAAATGATTTTATGATGAGATTTGGTCATAACTTGATCTACACTTTCCTTGAGACTCTCAAAGATTTTACTAGAACCTTTCTTTCGTTTCAAATGAGATAAGAAAGAAATTTTTTACACTACCTTCTTCTCCGCTTCAAAAAGTAAATCAATCTCTCCTCCTCGGAAGCTTTCACCCATACATTTTTTCGCTTAAAGGTAAGGTACAACCTCTTATCATTCAACAGCTCAACAATCTAATACAAGAGTATTATGACATTCAATCTTTCTTTTACAATTAGAATTTCATATAAGAAGGTAAGAGAGAAAAAAAAAAAGATTCATCAACTTTAAGCTCAAATGGACTTCACAATTGTTTCCCAAAATTTTCCTCTAAGTTTTAGCCTCCTTCAAATGTTTTGTACCTCTTTTATACCTTCCAACCTTCCTCATTGTCATTGGACACTCAAAACTAATTGTTTTGTACTTTTTAGCATTGGAGTGGACGTCAACTCCTTAAAACTAAACATTTTGACTAGTTTTGTATTTAACACAACATTATTTTGGTTGTCTCAATGGAATCCGTTTTGACCAATCCTTACTTGTCAACTGCTAGAGCTGACATCCTCTTCTCATAGTGCCCACTATTCGTGTTAACAACACGATAGACTTATACTTTTTTATACATATTATTTTGTATGATTATTCAATTGAGATAATTTTTTATTTTATGGAAATTAAATAAAATTATCTACAACTTTGATATTTGCTTTCCATTGAAAATTAAATGGGATCATAGACTAACATTAAGTCCAAATTAAGTTCGCAAAATTATCCATTTCAAATTAATTTTTTTTAGATTTTTTCTCTTTTATATATAACATTTTGCACAATAATTCAAATGAGGTGATTCTTAATTCTATTAAAAATTAAGAGAATTATATATATTTTTTATTCACATGCCAATTCAAATGTAAATGAAATATATTCCAATATTGACTTTAAATTTAACGCATGAAACAACTCATGTCAATATAATTTCTTTTTGCACTTTAAATATATAATTCTAATTATTTTAATCTTGTTTCATTGAAATATAATTGGATAGGGCATAAATATTTTGTTCCAATAATCAAGTAAATGGTATTAAGCTCAAAATTTCGCTCCTCTAACTTCCACTACAATTATGCACATAAATCTTAATTGCAAGGTACTTTTCATATCTAATTATATTCATGAGGTTCAACAACGTTAAAGAATTTTACTTGTAAACCTCCTATACCGTAACCAAATGATAAATTAAGGATTATATAATTTCGGAGTAATTATATTCATGAGGTCCAACAACATTACTAAAGAATTTTTACTTGTAAACCTCCTATACCGTAATCAAATGATAAATTAAGGTTATATAATTTCGGGGGTGTGTTTCTCCTATCTATAACTATATAAAAGAAGAGGTAGAAAGTGTTACATGTCGAACTCTCATAAATTGAATATATAAAAGAATAATATTTTTATTATATAATCATGAATACTCAAAAGTTAGTTAATAAAAAAATATATAATTTATTTATTTATATTTATAAATTATATATTTGTAACTATAAAGACTTTTGGTTTCATTTGCGTATTTGATGCCTTATTTTGAAGGAAAAAATCGCGCGGACCTACAAATATAGGTCTGTGATAAAAAATATTTATATGCAATTTCTCTCCTTTCATAAATTAAATGTTGTACAAAGTTTTTAATTTACATTTGGATCCTTGATGCCTTCTTTTAAGGCAAAGAGTATATACGGACTCACAAATATAAGTTTGTACACGATAAAAAAATACTTGTATATAATTTCTCTTTATCTAATAAAAATTAAATATTATAGTTATTTAAATATATATAATTTTATTTATTTATATTTTTAAATTATATATTTGTAACTATAAATAGAATGACTTTCAGTTTTATTTGCAAACTTGATGCCTTCTTTTGAAGGAAAAAAATTCGTGCGGACCTACAAATATAGGTCTGTGCATAATAAAAAATATTTATATGTAATTTCTCTCTTTTAATAAAAACATTAAATGTTATACAAAGCTTTTAATTTACATTTGTATACTTGACGCCTTCTTTTAAAGCAAAGAGTATGTGCGGACTCACAAATATAAGTTTGTGAATGATAAAAAAATATTTTCATATAATTTATCTTTCTCTAATAAAAATTTAATATTATAGTTATTAAAAAAATATATAATTTTATTTATTTATATTTCTAAATTATATATTTATAACTATAAATATAGAGACTTTCAGTTTCATTTGCATACTTGATGCCTTCTATTGAAGAAAAAAATTCGTGCAGGCCTACAAATATAGGTCTGCGCATGATAAAAAATATTTATATGTAGTTTCTCTCTTTTAATAAGTTAAATGTTATAAAATTCTTTTAATTTGTATACTTGACGTCTTCTTTTACGACAAAGAGTATGTGCGGACTCACAAATATAAGTTTGTGCACGATAAAAAAAATACTTTTATATAATTTCTCTTTGTCTAATACAAATTAAATATTATAATTTATATATAAGTAAAGACTAAAATCTTATAAAGTCGAATTAAAGACATGCATTTCATACTCTAATGATGATATCTATTGATGTTTAATATAAGTGTCATCAAAATTTCAATATATAGGATAGAGATAAAAAAAATATGTATACATATAGATATCTACATCTTACTGTTTATATATATATATACATATATATTAAAGGAGATAGAAGATTAACGTGTATCAATTATTTTACAATATCAAACAAGGTCATTTCATTATTATTGAATAATTTGTTATAAACCAATAGGATACGTAACATGCTAATAATAAAATAATCAGCTATATAAAAAAATTTAACAAGTAGGATTTATAATTATTTTATTTTTATTGGATACTTTGTTATAAAACGATATAGGATAGACAATAAACTGATAACAAAATAACAACAAACTTAAACATTCTATTATTATTAATAGATTGTTATTTGATTAATATATTTTAATTAACTAATGACAAATTATTCAACTATTATACATAAAAGATTTTTTCTATAACTAATAATATGATAACAAACAATATATTAAATAAATGATATTTTTTTGTTCTAATAACATTTATAATCATGTACCATTTATACTAACAATTTTTAATTATATATAGTTATTTTTTGTTATATGATTATTATTCTATCGAGGAGATATAAGACATAGTATATTAATTATTTCATGATATAAAATAACTAGGTTTTGGTAATCACTTTAGTATTATTGGATAGTTTATTATAAACTGATATTGGATACCTAATCAATTAATAACAAAATATTCAAATAAACTTACTAATAGTTTTTTAACGATTAAGATATTCTAATAAAGTAATAATAAATTATTCAACTACTATAAATAGAACAATTCATGCCATTATCTACCTTAGCTTAACAAAGAGAAGACAAGGCCGAAAGAACAATAAAAAGGAATATCGTCATTATATGTTATTACTATGGTAAATTTAATAGTATCAATGAGTATCACATCATTTAATGCTAAAAACTTTTTTGTTGATTATTGAAGTTGACACATTTATATCCATACGGCTAAGAGAACAGTCTATTTTTGGGAACATATATCTCTATATAAAAGAAAAGGTATAAGATGCTAAGTATCAATATATCATTAAACTATGTATCAGTAAAATTATTTTTTAAATGACAATTTATAAAGTATGTTAGTTATGTTAAATAATAATTTATATTCATAATTAATATATATCACGATGATATTGATTAATATTGAGTAAATATCTATGTTCCCTATATAATATAATTTATAATTTCAAAATTGTATTTCCTTTATAATAAACAATAAAATATTTATAAAATAATATATTTATATATTAATATTCACACGTATCTATGTATAATGTGTGTGTGTGTTGAGGTAGAAGTTGCCAAATGAAAAACTCTTATGATGTCACATATAAAATAAAATTATATTAAATAATTATAAATATTTTTTAAAAACTAATATGAATGAGAATTGATCTTGTACAACAAAATTAATATTTTTTTGCATCTATCTATCAAATATACTTTTGGTCCAACATTCAAAGGTTTCCAAATATAAATGAAATGAGATAAAATTAAAGTGGATGAATAGTCAACTATCTAATTTAATTCCACATTTGAAGTTTATAATATGAAATAGATAAGATGGACTATAAAATAGGAAGAATTCACAAACTTTATAGCTATCTTTTCATATTAAGTCAATCGATATCAATAAGTTTTAAGACTTAAAGGCAGAAGCATGTGACATATAATCAAATAAAAAATTACAAATAAATTCTAATGCTAAGTTATGTAGAAGCTAAATATAACAATCATATTTCATATTTATATTGTATTATAAAGAATAAAATATATTCCTATTGTTCCATTGAGAGTAACCCAAATAATAATAATCCACATTATATTTGAAAGGGGAAGGGATAAATGCTTCCTGGCACACATTATATTTTAAAAATTACTTTTAAATAATATATTATTTATATCTATAATGACGAGATGAATAAATTAAATATTAATTTATACAAATATATCATATATTCTTTTAGTTCCTCATGTAAATATTGGCAAACACTAAAAAGTAAAATATTATAAAAAAAGTATAACCAAGGTGATGATTTGTATGGAATTAACTTATCATCAGCTTAAAAATTTGCCACTCATACTCAAATAATAATATTAAAAAATATATTACTTATATTACTTATTAAAATAAATGATATCAACACCAAATATAAACTTTTTTTAGTTATATTAGATAAAATATTTAACTTCAATCATTATTTATATTTAATACACACATAACATGCATATATACAGACATCTTAAAAGAGAGTTAAAAGTTGGATGTAACCCTATCATGAAGGCATGCAATATGATCTAGATAATTGATTTTTTAATGTTAGATCATGTATGATAAAAAAATATTAATTATTTTTTAAGAATGAAAAACTATAATTGTTTATATAAAGTATTGGAAGAAAGTTATTACCATTAAGTATATATTTTAAAATAAGTTATTATAAAAATATACTTAATAAAAAATTGAATGCATTGTGGTGGTCATTTTTTTAAAAAATAGACAAAAAAATATAATTTACTATGAATTATAAAAAGATATTAGTAATAAAAGAATTTACATGTCATTATCGTATTTCTCATTTCATCATCATCATCATCATCATCATCATCATCATCATCATCGTCATCATAATATATATATATATATATATATATATATATAATTAATTAAATGGAAAGGTTGTAGTTGACCTATGGAACTATTTCATTAAGCCACATATAAGGCTTAAAATATTTAAATAATTTTAACAGTCATTTTAGTATAATATATAATAAGTTAATTTATTTATGTTATATATCTTTACATACATATAGCATGTCAAATATGACATTTTTATATTGCCACATAGAAAATGAAATAGATAAAACAAAAAAGTCAAAATAATAGACATTGTTTATAATATTAAAACAAAAAATATTTATTTAATTCTAAGACATGATATTGTTATACAAATATAGATATCAATTGCTATTTATATCTATATTATATCAAAATTAAAAAAATAGTTTGAATGAGAATCACGATGTTTCGATATTGTCATATGTAAATTACATCAATAAAGTAAAAAAATTAAGTAATAGATGTTAACAAAGTTAAGGGGAAAAAGATAGAGTAAAAAATAATTAAAAATGAAAGAGAATGTAATAGATTTAAAAAATAGTTTCAAATAAAGTTTCAAATAAATCAGACACAGGGGAGGAGGTACTCCCGTAAGCTTTACAGCTTAGTGGGGAACCACATGATATACAATGCATGACATGAATATAATAATCAACGGTAAATAATCATACTTAACTTGAATGTGAAAGATAACATGTCAGTATCATGGATCATAATAAGAATAAGATCAGAGGATATCATGAATAAGGAGAGTAACATGATGATTAATAAACATGAGCTTATAGCATACTTGGAAATCATGACAGTAATTTGGCTTGACTTTACTTGAACACGCTTCTTAATTTTGGTTATTAATTAACAATCAGGGTGACTTTGAGTGTCTTTAATTCTTGGGGTATGCCTAGCAAACCATGACCAAGGGAGCGACCCTTATCTTGACGCACTTGGCTTGGACTGGCAACCCATCGTTAATCTTTCATCTGAACTTATTAATCACTTTTAGTATCTTGTCATTTTTTGTATCATATGATGAAGGTGATATGATCGGTATGAGGTAAATCAAGACAAAGAGTTCATGTTGAAATTATAAGGAAATCAATAATGTTCATATCAAAATAAGGGAAGACTGATGGGTAGAAAATCGAGAACTGTTCTGTGGCCCCTTTTTTTTGACTTTTGTCATTCTCTCACTTCCTCCCTCCAGATTGTTTTCCCCAAGAGATCTCCTCTTTCTTTTCCTAATTCCCTTTTTTTCTCTACGTGATGTTACAGACCCTTTTGTTTTTCCTCAAGATTCTTTTTTTTCACTCTATTACCATGCGGCTGTGATATCTCAATGCGCCCCTTTTCTTTCCTTCCCGAGAAATCAAATAAAATAATTTGATCACCCGAGGAAATTACAATGCGAGAATGAGAAAAATAAGAGAAAAGTCACTGGGTCGGATAGCACCGGCCCCAAGCCTTCTTTGTCATCCCTTTTTTTTTGTCCATCCGATGTATTTTTTTTCCGTTCGACGAGAGAAATCAAAAGCACAATGCGCATAATAGACTTAAATAAATAATCATATTACAGTGCAATAAACCTATGGATCTCCCCTACGTACCCCTATGTACTTTCGCTCTCCTCTAAATCCTACATCCTAGCAATCAATAATACACAAATAGAAGAACCAGAAATAACTATGCATGCAAACAATCAACCAATCAAAGAATTCAAGAAATCAAACAATTAAAAATGATAACTTGAACCCTATTCATATTCTTTTCTTTTCATAACGATTAGGGCATGAATTGGGATAATTCAGAGGTCATGCAAGGTGATTTTGATTCACCCACCTCTGTTCGCGATTAATTCGTTCCTCGGTTTGTCGAAAAATTGATCAATGGCTCCCTCCCCTGACTCTCCCTTGTTTTTCCCTTTGTTCTTCGCCTCTGGACGTTTGCAGCGTGGCCGCACGTAATCAAAACCAACAAAAGGCTTTTGTGGGGTTAGGAGGTTGAGGTGTTTATAAAAAGGTTTTGTTTAAATCTTATCTTCCTTTCCTAATTAAATATGAAGAGATCAGATTTAATTTCCTTTCTTTTCTAACTTTGATTAGGATATGGATTTTATTCTTTTCCCAACCGTGCATTTAAATTCTGGTTTCTTTTTTTTTCCTTTTTTTTTATCTTTTTGTTGGTTGTTACATTCTTACCTCCTTAAAAGAAAATTCATCCTCGAATTTTGCACTAAGTAGAGAGCTTACCGAAAAGATGAGGGAATTCTTGGCGCATTTCTGACTCGAGTTCCCATGTCGCGTCATCGTCCTGGTGGTGACGCCAAGCTACTCTGACCATGGGGACATCCTTGTTCTTCTGACGTTGCACTTTGCGATCCATTATATGCGTTGGATACTCAGCGAAGGTCAAGTCTGCAGCTATATCTGGCTCCTCTATATTTAAAACATTTGCAGCATCGTGCTTGTACTTCTTGAGCATGGACACATGAAATACGTTATGCACTCTCCCATAAGATGAGGGTAGAGCCAGTCTGCATGCTGCCTCGCCTACCAGCTCGAGTATCTCGAAGGGGCCTACATAGCGAGGACTGAGCTTTCCTCGCTTGCTGAATCTCATGACTCCTTTCATAGGAGATACCTTCAGAAGAACTTGGTCCCCAGCTTGAAAGATCTGCTCTCGTCTGCCTTTGTCAGCGTAACTTTTTTGTCTTTCTTGAGCAGTCTTCATCCTTTGCTTAATCAATTCTATCTTTTCTGCATACTCCACTGCCTCTTTTACTTCTTCCTTACTCATGATCTTTTCCTTGTCTACTTCACTCCAGTGGACAGGTGAACGGCAAGGTCGTCCATACAGAGCCTCAAATGGTGCCATACCAATATTAGAATGATAGCTGTTGTTATAAGCAAACTCAATCAAATGAATGTGCTCATTCCAGTTACCCTGCCAATCTAGTGGGCAGGCCCGTAACATGTCCTCTAGTGTCTGGATGGTCCTCTCAGACTGTCCATCCGTCTGAGGGTGGAATGCGGTACTAAAATTAAGTCTTGTACCAAAGGCTTCTTGCATACTCCTCCAGAATCTGGGGTCTCGATCAGACACTATGTACTCTGGGATATCATGGAGTCTGACTACTTCTCTCACATACAAGTCTAGCAGACTCTCCACTGATTGTTTCCATCGGATTGGAATAAAGTGTGCCGCCTTCGTGAAACGATCCATGACTACCCATATGGCATTGTGACCCTTTTTAGTCCTAGGCAAGTTGGATACAAAATCCATAGTGAACTTGTCCCACTTCCATTATGGGATTCCAAAGGCTTCAACTTGTCATATGGTCACTGATGCTCAATCTTGACTTGCTGGCACACTAGGCATCGGGATACATATTCCTCTATCTCTATTTTCATGTCCGGCCACCAGTAGCTGCGCTGCACATCCTTATACATCTTGGTGCTACCGGGGTGAATAGTGAACTCCGACTTGTGGCACTCATCTAGTACCTCTCGTCGGACATCAGCGTCAGTGGGAATCCATAACCTGTCCCGATATCTAATTCCTCCATCTGCAGAGATTTGAAAATCCGCCGGTTCGTTCTGGCATCCCTTCAGAACCTTCTGATACTCAAGATCCAATTTCTGGGCTGCTATGATCCTGTCAATTAGACTGGGCTTCATTTGATGCATCATCCATAGTGATCCATTATTGCCCAGCTTGGGACACCATTGCTCAATCTCATTTAGCATCTCGTACTCGCGTAGTCTCAATAAGCTAGCGAGCCTTCCCACTTCCTGCTTAATGCATCGGCGACTAGATTTGCTTTACCAGGGTGATAATTGATAGCAAATTCATAATCTTTGAGGAGCTCAATCCATTGACGTTGTCTCATATTCAGATCCCTCTGATCGAAGATGTACTTGAGGCTCTTATGGTCAGTGAAGATCTCGAACATCTCTCCATACAAGTAGTGCCTCTAGATCTTCAGAGCAAATACCACAGCCGCCAATTCTAGGTCATGTGTGGGGTAGTTCACCTCATGCTTCTTCAGCTGCCGAGAAGCATAGGCCACTACCTTGCCGTGTTGCATCAGTACACAGCCTAATTCTGTTCCACATGCATCACTGTAGACCACGAAGCCTCCATTGCCTGTTGGTATGGTGAGAATCGGTGTCGAAGTCAGACAGTCCTTTAGAGTCTGAAAACTCTGCTCACACTTGTCTGTCCATATAAACTTTTCTGCCTTTTTTGTAAGATTCGTGAGGGGTGCAGAAATCTTTGAAAAGTCCCTGATAAACCTTTTGTAATAGCCCGCTAAACCAAGGAAGCTGTGAATCTCGGAAGCATTCTTCGGTCTTGTCCAATTCGTCCCGCCTCCACTTTTGCGGGGTCTACTATAATGCCCTTCTTGGAGACTATGTGTCCCAAGATCACGATCTCCTTCAACCAGAATTCATATTTTGAAAGCTTGCCATAAAGCTTATGCTGCCTCAGGGTCTCCAACACTATCCTGAGATGCTCTTGGTGTTGCTCTGGACTGGAAGAATAGATCAGAATGTCATCCACGAACACGATGACAAATTGATTTAGATATGGTTGAAAAACTCTATTCATTAAGTCCATAAACGCGACAGGAGCGTTCGTCAGTCCAAATGGCATGACCAAGAACACGTAGTGGCCATATCTTGACCGAAAGGCAGTTTTCGATATGTCATCTTCGGCCACTCTCAGCTGGTGGTAGCCACTAGGCAGGTCTATCTTAGAGAACACCGATGCTTTTGACAGCTGATAAAAAATGTCATCTATCCGAGGCAGGGTACTTATTCTTTACTGTCACTTTATTGAGCATCCGATAGTCGATGTAGAGCCGCATGGAGCCGTCCTTCTTTTTGACAAATAAGACCGGTGCGCCCCAGGGTAAGACGCTCGGTCTAATAAATCCTTTGTCTAGTAGCTCCTGTATCTGCTTCTTCAGCTCTTGCATTTCAGCAGGTGCCATGCGGTAGGGTGCTTTAGAGATGGGCACTGTCCCTGGGAGGAGCTCTATCTTAAAGTTGATTTCCCGTTTCGGTGGTAATCCGGATGTGTCCTCAGGAAACACATCTGGAAACTCCCGCACTACATCTATCTGTTGGAGCTCAGTGACAGGTGCATTCGTCTTGACCACACTAACTAAGTACCCACAACATCCTTTCTGCAACAACTTCTATGCCTTGATCGCTGAGACAATGACCTTGTTCTTTGTTGATGGAGTGCCTCTGATCACTGCCTTAGGCTTGCCTTGCGTCCCTATAACGATCTTCTTCTGTTTACAGTGCATAGCTGCGTCGTGCTATGAAAGTCAGTCCATCCCCAAGATAACATCGTAATCCACCATAGGGATGACTATGAGGTCCGCCGAAAAGTTCTTCTTTTCCACATTAACAGGTACATTCGGAATGTACCTCGCAGCATAGAGAGTACCCATAGGTGTACTCACACGCATAGCATGGGACATCTGCTTAAGAGGTAAACCAAGTGTTTGGGCACACGACTCCAAAATAAACGAGTGTGTAGCCCCAGAGTCAAATAGAATAGTAGCAGACAAATTGGCGATAGGGAGAGTACCTCTAATGACATCATTGTCATTATGGGCCGCTTCTGCTTCTAAATTGTGCACACGACCTTGCACAACGGGGTTCACACCTCCTGCTGCCCGATTCTCTCGACCTCCTCTGACAGCCTGTGGGCAATTTCGGATAAAGTGTCCGAACTATCCACACTGAATGCAGGAGTTGTTCAGCCTACAGCACTCTCCATCATGGTGACGGCTACTGTGAGGACATAATGGCTTCTGTGGCACTTGTGGCTGGCGCGGTGGTGGTGGCAGTTGTCTCAGTGGCTGTGCTTGCAGTGGTGCAGGGCGTGGCTGAGCTTGAGCCTGCCGTGAGCTTCCCTCTGCTGGTATGGCCTGAAGCGGCGATCACGGCGGTCGTTCTTCCTAAATGGTCGTTGGTCTTCCGTTCGAGGCCTGGTCTGCTCTATTGCTTTGGCTGGAGCTTTGGCCTTACGTTCAGCTTGATCCTTTTTCATGCGTGTGGCCAACCTCACAACCTTCTCCAGATCCTCACAGTCTCTTGACAGGACTTCAGTCTTCAGTGCTTGCTGCAGCCCATTAATGAACTTGTTAGCCCGAATGCGCCCTTCAAATGGCATCGGGCAATACTGCTCCAGCTGGATGAATTGGGTGTGGCAATCCGCCACAGACATAGTCCCCTGCTGCAGTTGCAAGAACTCCTCTTTCTTGTTGATGCGATCATGAGCTTTTATTCATTTATTACTTTTATATTTATTCATTGAGAAACTTTTCATCATCATTGTTTTTTTCACTACTTTTTTTTCTTTTTTTTTTTTTTGATTTGGTACTCATGTGCTTCTCCATATTGCGCAAGGTAGTCCATTTAACGGCTTTCGACCGACGAATTTCAGAGTAGTTGTCCTTAGGTCGTCAGGCAAGAATCCCCTACGGATCTAATTACCCGAACACACCAAGGTTCCGAATAACACATTTTTGTACCTCATACTTTTTGGGGCTCCTCCACTAGCCCTCTTTTATATATGATGACAATTCTATATGTATTTATTTATTAGTAAGCTCAGCTACACTTGAATGTTCAATAAAAATATAATTATTATCAATGTAACATATATAATATAATAAAAACTTGAGCATGAAAAGGACTTGTCGTCAAGCATTCATAGTTTCACTAAGTAACTTTCTTCAAACCAATTAACCAACACGAAGGTGATAAATGATAAAATAATAATGCTTCAAGTTTCGTTAATTAACATGATAGTCCTTGTATAATACTTGAAAAATAAGTAAATACTAAGACATGAGAAAGTAAGATGCAATTTTCAATTATGAAAAACATTTTTTTCTTATTGTTTTTTTTGTAATATGAGATGCAAGCAAATGTGTAATTAAAACATGAAGAGAATATATGCTTGCAATTTAATATAAAAAATATACATGATGCATGAAATTGTAAACTCCCCCAAGCTTGAATTCAACACTATCGCTAGTTTTGAAAATCAAAGTCGTAGGAATATATATGTGATAATGAAAAATGTAGATGTAGAAAAGGAAACGAAACAACCTAATTTGTCTTGCGTCGATGGATGTTGAAGCTGTAAGAAGAAGCCACGCAGAATCCATAGTGTCCTTGGCCGATAGAAATTTGGGCGTCTCAGTTTCCTACTTTTCTTCAACTCTGAGGAGGCAATTTTGTTTTTCTTTCTTCCTCTTCTTTTCTTCTTCTCTTTTTTTTTTCTTTCTGTTTTCTTCCATGTCGTTACGGGTCGTGAAGGGCATCTAACGACCCATGAGAGAATGTTATCAGGTCATATTGAAAAGCTCACAGGCCTTCTATGCAATTTAACTAGTTGTGATATGCAATTCGCGGCCCTTGTAGTGGTGATGAAGAAGATTTGCAAATGGTCACGAGTCACGGGGCGTGATGGTGTGCTCACAGCCTTCGGCATATGCTCATGGCCTGGAAGACACTGTTGACGCTCTTCTCAATAACTATGTGACGAGACTAGCAAAACACGGGCCGTGAGATGAAAGTCACGGCCCATAAAAAGTCATCTTCTTCATGGCCTACGTATTCTCCGGCGCGAGAATGATATGGAGAAAGTTGGCGTCGGAGAAGAAGAATGTAGCTTATGCCAGAATAAGGCCTCTCATAGCTTTGATGAACTGGGCAACGTCCGACAGAGATTCTGTCGAGATTGGCCGATAGTGGGAGAGTTGAAGTTCGTCGAACTTGCAAGTTTCTGTAAAGACGATCGCCAATGAAAATCACGTTGATACTCCATGGCATAAGCTTTGCCAGAGCGAGGGATGACAGATGGAGGTTTGTCGGAGCCTTCGCAGGGATTGTTGTCAATGTGGAGAGCTGCTTATGGACCTGCACTTATAAAGAGAAAGTGAGGGGGTGGCCTCACGAGTGGTCACGACCAGTTATAATTAAAAGGTCAAGGTGTATGGCACTGTGAGATCCATGAGATAAAGGTTACAACCCATGAAATTTATGACTTAATGAAATCATGAGTCGTGACTCAAAACTTACGGCCCGTGATGGTGAGACACTAAATCTTATAGGGCACTATAAAGTCTGTGAAGTGCTGGATGTGACCCGTGAGAAAAAAATCTAGTAACCATTATGTTATAACGGGTCATGATGTGGATATTATGACTCGTTATGATTGGCAACAAACTAGGTAAGCTCATGTGAAGTGCGTGATATTCTGATAGCTTCTCGTGAAAACTGACTGAGTGATAGATGAAAAGTGCAGTAGGTAACAGGGCGTGATGAGGTTTTAACGACCCGTGAGATATTCATAGGTCTGGGCAATGGTGCGTCACAGGTCGTGCTGAGAACGATCAGGCCATAAATCAAGGTGTTTAGGAGTATCAACTGGCTCAACAATAACTTACGGGCCATTAGTAGACGATTATGAGTTGTAAGCTCAAATCCCCTAATTACCAGACCTACTGTGATATGTGCGATAAATGATTAACGACCCATGACCAACAGAATTAATAGAATGAGGTTGAATATAACGTTTGTTACGGGTCGTGAGATAGAGGTTACAGCTCGTGAAATGTGCAAAACTTGAAATTTCCCACTGTGAGACTCGTGAAAGACATATAACGCCCCATGACGTTTTTTTGGTAGTTGTGAAGTGTAATATTACGAGTCGTTAAATTAAAGTAATAGTCCGTGAATATCAAAAGTTCAAAATGTATGCACTGTGAGATCCATGGCAAAGCTATTACGACCCATAAATGTTGGTTGCTAGACATGGGGTATAATGTTACGAGTCATGTATTCAATATTACGGCCCATGATATGTTGAGTAACACCCATGAAGATTAAATAATGGTCCGTGAACAATAAAACAAATATAAAATTTGGCTTGTGATATGCATAGACCTATTAAAATAAAAATAAACTAAAAAGACTACGCAACTAAGATAATCAAACTAACTAATATAACATGAACTAAATTAATCTAAACTAAATTATGTGAAAGATCTAATTTGTAAGTTTAAGGATGAAGAAAGTTAGTTCTAAGTTTAAAGTCCTTAGCTCCATTGTGACAGACTAATATGAAATTATCAATTAAAATAATGCAGTTAAGGAACAATCTCACCGGATTTTGTGTGATCATGAATACTCATAGTGGTGGAGATTGATCATCTCAGAAGTCGCAATCCGTTTGGAATAGTAAATATTTCCCTTTTGTGGAAGTTGCGATTGTCATTGCCGATTGGAATGTGGAGATTGATCATCTCATAAGTCGCAATACGTTTGGAATATTAAATCTTTTCCTTTGGTGGAAGTTGCAGTTGTCATTGTCGATTGGAATGTGGAGATTGAATGACGTTGCTCATCTGACTATTTTGCTTGCTTATGACTGATGCAGAAGCTGACGATTGATTTTAGGATGGTGAAGGCGTCATATGCTCCTAAGGTGAAGTTGGACTTTTAGTCCTCCGTTGTTTTGTCAAAATTGTTGGAGATGATTTTGAACTCTGATTCCATGTCGAACATGGAGAATTTATTTGAATATTCAGAGGTGGACTCTTGGGTCTCCATTGCAATGTTGGAGTGCTCCTCTCCTTTGGTGGATGATCAATTTGAGATTGTGTCATTATGTTGGCTGAAATTTTAGAAGGTGTATGCCTTCTTCGTACTTGTCCATCCTCAATTATGTATGGACTTGTCTCTTTCATACGCCATGTCGTTGTCCATATTTCAAGATAATAATATCTTTGCGGCCTCCATCTTTCTTGATAATCACATGGACGCATAATGATTGCAGAATTCTCCTTATCTTCGTATGTGCTGGAAGCTTGAGGAGTTAATGCTGCAACTTGCTTCTCAAGTATGTGGATTTTGGCCTCCATCTCTTCAAATTTGATTTGAATATCTGAATTTTGTGGAGGAGGAGATGATATATCAATAGCAATGTTCTGCCTTCTAAGCTAGGTCAATTGCACCTCCAAGTTGTTGATTAATTCGTCTTGCACTTTGAACTTCTCTTCGATTAGTGTAATGAATTGATTAAACATTTCCTGGAGGCTGGTTGTTGGCTCTAATGTAGAATCAAGTATTGATGTAATAGCTCCTTCTGTCCTCTTTCTTTGTAGCCTGATGTTGTCAATTTGCTTCTTCATATTTTCAATTTGATAATGTTGAGTGAAGAGTTTCTTCAGCAAAGTAGATAAATCTTGTGATAAATCTTCATTTTGAACTTGTTGAGGCTTCCCTGTAGTACTTTGCCTTGACGATAATGCCTCAAATTGAATCTCATCCTGCTTGACAGCAATGATGTTTCCCTCAACTTGTTGGTTTGTTGTCATTTTGTTCGACGTCATTGAGCTATCAAGATGTGCTCATGATGATCCGGTAATGTACAAGAGATATTACTAAAAACTTACACAACACTAAAAGAAAAAGTGAAGTAAAATAGAAAAATAAAAATTCACAAAGTAGCTTATACGAGATAGACTAAGAATTATGAATATAGTTCCCCGACAACGACGTCAAAAACTTGATGCGTAGAATTTGTAACAAATAAATTTGCTAGCAAGTGCACTAGTCATATCAAGTAATAAGGTAGAGAGTAGAGTGTCGAACCCACGAGGAACTAATTAAATTTAATCTATCTCAATAATCTACTAAGAGAAGAAAAGGGTGTTGGAATATAAAAAGAGTGTGCAGAAAATTAAATAACAGAAAATAAAATAAATTGGTGTTGAGCCTAAGGATTTTGGATTATTAACGATGATGGTTTACTGACATGAACAACTATGAAGATTGAATATAACGATGATGAATAGATTCAATTCTTAAGACGGATTAGGATTAGCTAAATTAATAATCTCTACGCTGAGTAAATCAAATTATCTTAATTCTCGCAAAATTTAAGACCACAAATGATGAATTAATCTTCAGTTAAGAAAGATATTAAGATGCATTAAGTTGTAAGTCCTAAACTGACAATTATCCTTGCTGGGTAAAAATTGATAGACCACACAAAATTTAGCACAAACGATGAGTTACTAGTTTCGTGTTATGATTGTTTCAATCTCAAGTTAAAGAACGATTTACTAAAAATTATTAATTCCTAAAACTAATCACTCCAAATCTGGTTTGTAGTCTTATCTCAATAATAATTTTGGTAAAAAGCATTATGCACAACAATCATAATCAAAAGAAACCAAAATAATTATATTAATCCAAATCTAACAAATAGTTCATGCACTTTTCTCATAAACAATAAAAATCTCTATTACAGAATTAATTAGGCATAAAAAGAATGGGTAAAGAGAATCCAAACAATAAGGAGAGAATAAGAATTCTTGCTTTAGACGGTCTCTAGAACGATCTCGGAGAATTGACGCTGGGTTGCTCCTCCTAGGGCCTCTATTTATAGCCTCTAGGTGTCCCCAAGATTTTGGTAGAGTTTCAATTTGATTCAAAATCATTTCGTGTAAAAACAAGTAAATTCATAATAGACTTTGATAAGTCTTTAAAACTATCCAAAACTCTTTCAAATCTGAGTAAATATGTTTCCTACTCATCCCTGAAGCTTAGGATAAAGTTTGGGTTCGATCTGGACTTGATATTCTCAAGAAAAGTCGAAGAAATTTTGAAAATAGTCTTCTTAATGGCCCATAACATGGATTTAACGGCCCTTACAGTGTCCAAATAAGATTTTGACTCAAAACTGGGCCTTTTAATGGGTCGTAACGGGTTGTGACCGTTACGGTCATATAACGGCCTGTTATATTCGTTTCAGCCTTGGCAACCTTTATTAATTTTCACTTTCTGACTTTGTTTTAACTCCGATTTGAGTGTGGTTTATTTCTAGATTCCTAACTCAATTTTCTTACTTTTTCTATAATAAAACATATAATTTGGGTAGATTTTCATTTTTTATAAAACTAAAGCAAATAAGGTCAGAAAATGATGCATGCTCTATGAAAAGAAATCAAAATGTGATTAAATGCATAGCTAATTATATGTTATATTTTGCATACATCAATAGATTAAGTTAAACTCATACTGTACTCTCAATTGTAGAGTAACCTTCTAGATGACTTGTGGGAAAGCTTCTCGTGGTGGTCCACCATCACCTTCTAGATGAGAAGCTGTAAAAGAACTGAAGAAGTCATGGGAAAGCTTCTCATATGTGGGCCAACACTACTAGAAGAAAGACTTCATTCCCATCCTTTTAATAATAAAATAATATCAATTCCCATCCTCTTAATAATAAAATAATATCAAAATATTTAAGGCAGACATTGTTTATATTATCAGTGGATGTCATGTCGAAGCAGAAAGCATTCCTGTAGTGTTTCAATTGTGTGGCGTCATAAAACTCTAAATGAGTTGGCGGAGGAGGTCGACCTTTTGGTTGAGGGTCTATTAAAGAAACTCTAAATGAGTACCTATTAGTGTTTTAAATGTTGTTCAATAAGGCCACAATACATCATCTAATCTCATCAACAGTCTTTCCTAGACGAATTAACTTTCTTAAAAGTCCTTTTTATTAGACACTTCAACTTTATCATATATAGGATTAAGCACAGATAGGGTGTGCTTAATTTATGAGTGACCTTGAATTTGGTAAATAGAACAGAACATAGTTAGCTATAGAAATGTGTATGTTCCAAAATGAATAAAAATATTCTTTCTCATGAAGTTAACTACATTCTTAGCATCATTAATGGGTGTGGCAATGATATCAACCACTTTGGCATATAATCAATGGCTACTAAAATATATTCATTATTGTCTGAGTTAGAGAAAAGCCTAATAAAGTCAATGCCCT
Source organism: Pontederia crassipes (assembly GCA_030549335.1). Taxonomy (NCBI): domain Eukaryota; kingdom Viridiplantae; phylum Streptophyta; class Magnoliopsida; order Commelinales; family Pontederiaceae; genus Pontederia; species Pontederia crassipes. Next base: position 18,789,589 of record JAUKPH010000017.1, on the reverse strand, counting down.
AGACATAACAAATATCACAATATAATGCATGTTTTATAGAGCATTTCATCATGTTTAGAAATGTTATTGTTCTCTAGCATTGATCGCATGCTTTGCAAAATACCTAAGCATCTTTGAAGAGGGTCAACCAACAAAATATACATTCTACTACTCTAGCAATAGTATGGTTTGGTCCATGGTGGCCACCAGCCTACCCACTAGGGTAGTGCAGGAGAATGCTCTTAAATTTGCTCTCGGATAAACAAGGATGAATGATCTAGAGTATGGGTCCCCTCATATATAATGCTTCAAGTCAAAAAGAATTTTCTTTCATTTCTAGAATGTCCATCCTTTCAGGATCCACTAATTTACAAGAAAAAGTCCAACAATTTATGATAATTGTTCAATAATATGTAACTCTGTCTGCTCATCACAAAACTTCTCAAAGATTATAATTTCTTCAACTGAAGGTGGTTCCAATCATGATAAGTGGTCACTGACTACATTGTTTGTGCCTTATTTATCTTCCATTTCAACATCAAACTCCTACAAGAGAAGAATTCACTTAAGAAGCTTTGGTTTGTCCTCTTCTTAGTCATCAAATGACGAATGACTACATGATCAGTAAAAACAATCACGTTAGTAAAACCTATTAAATAACATTGAAACTTGTCAAAAACATAAAAAATGACTATTTTTCAGTACAAGCACAGTTGATATGCATTAATGTGATAGTGCTGCGTACTTAGTAGATGTACTCTCTAAAAGATATGTTATGGACCTTGCCAGTTTTGACAATTTCTTGATAAAATATGTGTTAGAATCCTGTGTGGCCTAGAAATTGCCCATGACTACCTTAATTGATGTAGGAGAGGGTGAATTAACAATGACATTGATTTTGCCTCGTCCACTTAATCCCTCTTTTAGCGATTTTGACAAAAAATAATGCTCTCCTTTACATTTCTCCCGGTTAAGCATGCACCAGGCTTGTTTCTTTGCGGTGTTTGATAAACAATTATTAAATGAGCATGCATGCAATATATAATATATTTTAGTTAATTTTTCTACAATCTAATATTGGCATGCATCAATTTCTATTAATTTTAGTCATAAATCGATTTTTTTTTTCATCTAGATTATCTTATATTAGAAAACCAAGGGTAGGTTAACTTAATATTTTATTTTTTTTAGAGGTTCCAGTGAGACAATATAAATCATTTTACAAGACATGACTTTTTTAACTGGTAGCCACGACAAATGAAAGGAAGGAGAAGTTGTCGGCACAACATTTAAAAGCTGCAATTTTTGTGAACAGTAGCCACAACTTTTCAACTTGTGGCCGTGATTTTCAACTTTCCAAGCTGAGACAAAAAAAGAAAATTCCGGCAATGGCCACGACTTTTCACTTTAGAAGTCGCAACAAATGAAATCTAGGCGACAACTTCTGAAGACCAGCGACCCATCTGATACACGATAGCAACCAATCAGACACATTTGCATATTATTGATGAAAAACTGAATGGATTGACGAAACCACTTGACGTATCGATCGTCTATCCGATTTGCCAAGAGTTGAAGCCATGACGAAGTTTTGACGTGTGGCTGAGCTTTATCCTTATCAATGCCAAGTCTTATATATGGTCACATTATTTAATTGAAGCTGTATGATATAATTGCCCTTCATACTTCTCATCCGAACAAAAAGAGGAAAAAAACTATTTCCTTAAAATAATTTTATACCAAATTATAAAAAATATGAAATTGATAAATTTAACATGCTTTATTTATTAAAAAAGTTTGTGTTCATGGATTGTCCAAATCCATATCTTATTTTGTGCCAATTAATTTTCTCCTTGCCATGGCCACGTCTTGATGTCACATAAACAAGAATAGCAGAGAGAAGCCAAGAGAGAAAGGAGAGAGTAAAGATGGATGAGATGAGAAATCTTTGAGGTCATATTTATATGAATTGACATTCATAATTAGTGATGTTTATTAGATTTGACAGTCCGACTCATATATTGTTATTTGACCCAATATAACAACGGGTAAGTTCGTTTATTTTTTGTCTGTCTAATAAGTTATCAAACTCGAACGAACAGCGGGTTCAACGTTATTTCAATCGTTTGTCCGATATTCCATAGTCTTACTCGTTCATTAATTGACAAATAGTCTAATAGGTCGATCATAATCCGTTAATAATATAAGTATTTAAACAAAATTAATTACTACTTATTTATTTAGTGCTATCAATAACAGCTAATAAACTTATATAATAATATTTACCTAATAATAGAATATAAGTAGTTTATCCATTATTAATTTGATTTGTTCTATTATTAATAAAAATGAATAAAAATATTAAATATTAAATAAAATTATGAGAAAATTGAAGGGAAAATAATGATAACTTATTTATTATATAATGTATCAAGAAAAGAATATAAGAAACTCAAGAAAAAATGTCCAATTTAAAAAATAAATGAAAAGAATAAATTATGTTTTTAAAAAAAATAATGGTCTTGTTCGGTTCGTATGCTATCCGATAAAGCCTATTAGATTTCAACAAACCGAATAAATTGGAAAATCTATTAGGTAATCCGATAATACCTCGTTAAATTAGTGGACCTGTCCGACCCATCCAATGTTCGGACAAAATCTATAACATCCCAAAAATCCACCCTAAAAGTTTTGGGCATTTAGAGCAATTTCGCATCATTAGCTCATTCGCAATATATCATTTAACAACGGAAGACTTGACAACTTAGCGAAAATTATGATAAATAAAAACTTTCTATTAATCATATCATAATTGATACTTCAGAAAACATCAAATACCTAAACCTTCAGTAGATCATTAACCTCAATGTTCAAATAGAACTATATAACTTATTTAAACCTAAGCATATGCAACACTTCGTCATGAGCTTGTGCTATCATCCATTAGTTAGAGTATGTAAAGGTCATGCATGACATGATATCCTATCACATGATACTACATGCGATATATCATTATTATAATAATAATATGCATGCCATGAACTATATCATAAACCTTAAATGACAGTACATCATGCTTACATTCATTCGTCATACAATATTCATATAACATAAATATCATGTCATACATGCTTTACTTCGGATTCATTACCTGCAGGTGTCATGCAATAGAAATATACATTCATCTCATTCATAACATACATGACATAACATCTCATTTCATTTCACTTTCACTATCATACACATTCTATGAGTTTCTTCATAATTCGCCGGTCCTTACTTGTTGACTTCTTTCATACTTTACATCTCCTCAGGGTTACTTTATAACCCTTTGGAACTTCTTTCATTCTTCTTTTCTTTCTTTTTTATGTGATCCTTTATGTGTCATCTTCATTCTTCATCTTTTTCACATAATAACATCTTGACTCATTCGATATCATAAATCATACTTAGAAACATGCACATCATAATAGTGATGGATTTTATTTCTAGTCATTTTTAGGAATACACACACTTTATGATGAGGGACATTGTTCCTTGGAAAGTACATACACAGATGCAGGACTTTATTTCTCAGGCTTAGGTCCTTTTGAAGTACATACATAGGTGTAGGACTTTACTTTCCAACTTTACTTCTTCATGATCGTCATCTTAACCTCCATTCTTTGTTATAAAATACTTTGAAGTTAACTTTACTTTCATTCTTACTTTGTCGTATAACATATTTTATCTTAACATAGTTGAAAGAATCATATCACATCATCAAATTGGCTCGCTAGGCCACATCCTTGGGAACACGCGCATCATAATAGGTGAGGGACTTTATTCCAAGAAATACGCACACTATAATATTGAGGGACTTTATTCCGAAGAATATGAACACTATTATAGTGAAGGACTTTATTCTCGGGAATACACACAATTTTAGATGAGAGACTTTGTTCCCGGAGAAGCACATACACAAATGCAGAACTTTACTTCGCGGGCTTAGGTCTCCTTGAAGTACATACATAGGTGTAGGACTTTGCTTCTCACCATTGATGAGTGGGACATTATTCAACTTTGTGCATTATGTTTTGCAATACATCAATCATTCTTTATATTTTAGCCTAATTACGGTTGAACATGCATTACGTATATCTACATGTCATATACAATCAATACACATCAACACATAACTCATATACATAAGAAAATAGGTTTAAAATAACTTGGCTTTCATTTTTGATCGGTCACGACCGTGACAATGTCATCACGCCTGTGATAATGGCCCTATAATTCATCTGCCTATGGTTATGGTTGTGACATGTGATGTCATGGCCGTGCTGTCATTGTCAACACCATTCTCCCATAGAGAACGGTCGTGAATGTCCAATTATGGACGTCTTGCTCATGGTCATGACCTGGTCGGTCACGATCGTGCCCCACACTATCACGGCCGTGACAATGTTGTCACGGTCATGACAAAGCGCTTCATCCATCTTCTGTCACTACCATTCAGAAACTTGGCACGACCGTGCCAACGTCTTGGAAGTCCGATCTTTCACCCGAAATTCTTCATTTTTTAGATTAAAACTCTAATAAAAATAATCTAAAATATCATAAATATTTCAGGTATGATCTCTTAGCATCTATGTATTATAGAACACCTTAAAACATGTAATTTTCATCATTAACAAGATTTAGGATTTTTTTTCTAGAACTTCATATAACTACTAGAATCTATTCTCCGAGTAATATTCTAGCAGCAATCACTAAAATATTAATAAATTAACTTATACTTGTTCTTTTTCGATGATTTTAATTTTCACATAAAGGTAACATGAACCTTTAACTTATGAATAAATTTTAAATTCTAATTTAGTATTTTCAATTTATTATACTTTTTACAATTTGATCTCACTGTTACCCAAGATAGCATGATAGTAGTCTGATATTTGAATTATAACTATTTGTGTACTTCTTAAAATCATATGAAATTATTTTTTGTGTAAACTAGACTTCGAGTTTTTCCATCCTATATTATTTGTAATTTTGGGATAAATAAAATCTACCTTAATAATTATTATAATACAGTCATGAATTTAATAGATTATGCAACATATATCATGAAACCCTCAATCAAAATCCCTATAAAAAATATGATATTCTTGATATTGCAAAACTAAGAGGGGAGAGAGGAGTTTGGATCCCTTTTACATACCTTTGGATTTTAGATTTAAAATCTCCATTTTCCTAATCATCTTGTCCTTCTTCTTCATCTAGAAGTCTTTAGATCTTTTTGTCATTTTCTTAGAAACATTGACCTTCTCTTTGTTGATCTTAAAGCATAGTCACTACGAAGAATATGATTACAGATCTCTTAACCTTGCTTTTCTTGGTGGAGAAGAAAAAGAAAGAAGAGGAGTTGACGGCTAGATGTTTTGAGAATTAATAGGATTATTTATCATTTATATAATATTTACATTAAGCTTTTGGTTAAAAGGCAAAAATATCCTTAGTAAAAAATTTCGGGTTATTAGAAAATCAGATGGACTGAAATTATAGGGAACTCGTATGATCCATTAAAAACCAATATTCATAATAATCAAGTTCTAAACTAAATTAGAACTCCTAGATTTTAAAATCCCTATTCCTAATTCTCTTCTATTTACCTCCTTATTCTATCTCTATTCACATTTTCTCAATTCAGAGATTTAAATAATTAATTGTTATTTTCATATTTCAATTTTTACAATAAAATAGTAAATATTATTTTTTTTCGAATATCTTAAACTTGAAACTTTTAATCCTTTATTTCATACGTATTGAGGGGATAAAGTTCAAATTAAATTCCTAATCTTAATTGTTTTTTAAATTTTTTTTCTTTCCTTTTCTAATTATATTTTTATTTCTTTCCGAACTGTAGTTGCATCTCCTAATCCATTATTTCAGATTTATATAATTAAACAAATATTATTTAATTATTTTTATAAGGGTCGGTGGGGGCGTCATCATATGAGAAGAAGCCCCACCTGCTGCGTGCTCTTGGCCAAGACAAGCAAGCGACTTGTGAAACAGAAGCAGCAGCAGTTGGTGATATATAGAACAAGGACAAGGCGCATGTGAGGGGATGCGAGCAGCGCCAGAGTCGATGCACTGGCCGTTTTTGTAGCTTACTGCGGCGTGCAGATGCCAAGTGCCAACCAAAAACCAAAAGCCAAAAACCTTTCCCTATCGGTGTTCTCTCGTTATCAATCATCGCATATGGCCACTACACTGCATTATTTGCCTCGTCTTATCACAGAATTTGGACGGTGAGATCTTTCTTATCTCATTTCTAATTTGATTGTTTTCCTTTCTTTGTGTATCTACGTATGCAACTATCTATTCGCATGCAGCTACCGAATACTTCGGGTGTTTATATATCAGAACTTGGATAAGGACTTCTTCAAGTTCTGACTTGTTCATCCAAACATTAATGAAAAAAATGAAATAGAATTAGAAGCTCAAACGTCACATGACCACAATTTTGGAATTGTCTTCAAAATAGTCACATTTTTATTCACTTTTTACATACATACATAAATACATACATACATACATACATACATACATACATAGAATATTATTTAATATAATAATAATATATATACTTAATTTATTAATATATTATTAGAAACTATTAGAAATAAAATAAAATTAGCTCTAATAATTAAAAATATTTTTAATTAGTTATAATATTTTGTTTAGTATTACAGTATAATAAAATTATAAAAATTTCATATTAATTAACTGAATTGATTAAACATTATAATTGTATTTATTGTATTATAATATGAAATTAATTAAATTAATGTAAAATATTATGTATAGTATTATATTTATCATAATATAATTTTATTAATTTAAAATTTTCAGTTACTTTTAGAAAAAAACATATTATATTTGGATCTTAAGATTACATAAATTATAATATTAATAACATATAAAAGATTTAATCAAAATTAATATCAATATTTGTGACACAACTTATTTTTTAATAAAATTTTAAATTAGTAATTAATATAATATTTTTATATGCTAGTATTAAATAAATAATATTTATCATAATCTTATATCTCATAAAATAATAAATTATATTCTTAGTTCTTACTTTTTATTTAAACATCAACGAAAACTTATTTATCAAGTTAATTTTTAAAATTATCATCATTATATTTTTCATCCAAACATTGAACCTAAACTTTTATATCTAATTGATTAGTTCTCGAGAACTAACGAGAACTTAAAAGTTCCCATCCAAACGCAGTCTTGGAGAACCTCCAATGTTCGGAAGTATTATTTTATCCAAAACCTACTTTAAATAGAAATAGTGATGCTTGGCTTGGATTACAAGATCATTATTGATTAATTAACTAGTATTCTTTTCTATTTTTTATGAAAAAAGAACACTCTTTATAATTATAACACCCCTAAATCTAGCCCGTCGCATGAAAATATTAAACTCGAGTTACGCCATCAATTATATGTAATGCTCTTATTAAAATATTGAGTTTGTCTAATTCTTTGACCAGAATACATAATATGAGAAAGACTTAAGATAATGACAATAACATAAATAACGCAAATATGTCTAGAAAAAGAGTAATTAATGACAAAAACAATGAACATCCTAAGGGCCCATTTGGACAACAAAAGTTCTCGAATAACTTTCAGCCCAACACTTACTCCCATTCTCTTAACCCACCTGGATCAAGCTACTCCTTGTGAAGTGAAGAACACAAAGCTCCTAGGTCCTCTTTATTTATGCAATGATTAAAATTGGGCCCCACAATCTTAACCCAAAACCATTTGGATGAAGTCATTGGAATAAAGCCTTAACCGAATGTTCCGAACGGGACCTAAGATAATAACTAACAATCAATTAATCAAGGAAAATTAGGAATTAATAGGATAAAACATTTCAATGCAAAGCTTCCTACTTGGATTTGGTTTGATGGAGTGTCGATCAACTTGTTTGTGATGTGTACACATGGGACTCTAGATACATTTATGTTATCAGAGCCAAACGTAAAGACACTCTTGACATCCATAATATAACAAGAGTACTTTCATGTACACACATCATAAATAAGTATCATTGTGTGGGCCTTTGAGCCAATGCCCAAGGAGATAATGTCATTGCTAATCTAGAGGGTCAAAGGAGCCTATCACTACAAAAAATATGCCGAATAGCCATGCAAATTAGCGTCTCAAATAGGGCAATGCTACATTGACGCAGAGTCAAAGCAACGTGAAGTCAGGACAAAGACAAGTGACGCTATTTGCCTCTCAATAGTATCGAATTAGCATCGTTATTGTGTTATGAGAAGTCGATGCCAAATCTAGCACCTACTCAATGCTATAACATCACTATTATTGTGCACACAAGGTGAAAAATGCACGGTAAATTTTAGCATCACATTGACTTTGACTATCGCGATGCTAAAGTGTCTAAAATAGTGTCGCAGACTGCGATGACGCCATGTAGATGTTGTATTGTCCTTGCTTCGTGCCAAAGCTAGCACGATCGTGGCCTCGACCTACGGTGGATGCCAATGTGACACTAATGTGACGCTAAAGACTAGGCGTCTCTTTTGCGACCCTAATGTGGCACCATTTTTTCAAAAAAAAGTCCCTATGTCTCTTATACTAAATTTTAATTATAACTTGATTGAATATTAATTATAATTGTATTCATAAATGTATGAATACAAATGCACATATATGTACATAGATATAAATACACATATATGTATACAAATACATATATATATATATATATATATGTGTGTGTGTGTGTGTGTGTGTGTGTGTGTTCATTAAATAAATATGTAGCATATCTTAATGATCAATCTATATACAGGCATAGACATCTATATATATGTATATGTATACATGCATTTATACATACAAAAACATATATATGTATATTGATATAATTAATTAGTGTCAACTTATGTACACATTTGTTAATATAAATAGTATATGTATGTATGTATGTATGTATGTATGTATGTATGTATGTATGTATGTATGTATGTATGTATGTATGTATGTATGTATGATTAGCTAAAGTAATCTTATGTACACATTTGTTAATATAAATTGTATATATATGTATAAATAGTACAACATATTTCATCTAATTTATACACCTACATATATATGTATATGTATATATATATAGACATATTTCAATAAATTATATATATAACACGTCATATCTTAATTATACATAAAATATTTTTTTATCTCCTTAATCATACAATTATAAGTATGTTATTAAGCTATATGATTTTCCTCAACTGTGCAATTATATTATTTTCTCTTTCTTTCTTTATTTCTTAGCATTATCATGATATCATTGAAGTTTGCTATGTTTTCATATTCTTTAATGTTATCATATACTATCTTTCAATTTTGCTTAATTGAAGGCTTTAAGGCACATGTCAACATAATTACTTTGGTAGGCCATCGGTGAGAAATCTCAAACACCTTGCGTTGATGGTTTTCTTGAGAAGTCTTACTCATCATAAGGTTAAAGGTATTTACTTTCTAAACTTTAATGAGTGTCGAGATATTTTCTTCAATGTTAATGCTTTATAGTATGGTCATCAATACATTAATCGTTTGTCCAATACAATCTTTATCTTTTAGTCTAATTATGACTGGGCATAAGAATTTGATGTCTAAGTGATATCAAAACATCAAAATCTTGGTTTTATAAATATAAGAAACATATGGCATCTAGTTTGATAATTCATCCTGAACATGAATGTTTTAAATGTTAATAAAATATTTTAAAACATTTATAAATATTTAAATATTCATATAAATTAATAATCCATTTGATATTGATCATAAACCTCAAATTCTTGGTAGTCATGTCCATTACAAATAAGTCATGGTATGTAACACGTTAATCATAACCGAAAGACACGACATGACAAATTCATTACAATTACGATCATGAAATATGATCCTGTGCCCATGAAGTATCATTTTCCCCTTTTAAGGGTGGTGTCATGATGTTACATTCGTGAACCATCTCGTCATGATCGTGAAAACTAATTTCATGAGCATGACAATGACATGTATTTTTCCTTCGTTCGTTCTTTTACATGGCTTTAACATGGGTGTCACTCCTGTGCAATGGCCCTATCACAACTATGAAACCCAGTTTCATGAGTGTGATAGAGAGTTGTTATTGCCCGATTTTGCATGACTTTGTCATGGTTGTGATGGAAATTGTCACACCCATGAACAAGAACCCATATTTGTTTCCAAGTCATGAAAACATAAATTTTTTAAGTACATCCAAAAATAAAAAAAGATCAATAATATCCTCTGCAAAAATTATCTAGGAACATTTAGAACATGGAAGAATCATAGAAACATGATTTGAAACACAACGGTCAAGACATTAAGAAGGTTTAGGGTTTTCCTTCAAACTCATCATAAACAACAATCTAAAACATGGATCTCATGCAAGACCCTCAATCGCAATCCCCACCAATAATAGGATGTTCTTGGATCTCTCAATCTATACAATACATCATTGAGAGGGAAAAGAGGGATTTCGAACCCCTTTACATATCTTGGGGCTTTAAATCTAAAAATCTTTTTTAAAACAATCTTTTATCCTCCTTGCCTTCATCTAGAAACCTTTAGGTCTTCTTGTCTTTTCCCTTTAATGGTATTGTTCACCTTATTCATGCCCATCTTGAAATATCTCCATCATGATGATAACCCTAATATTGGTTTATAAAGGAAAGGACATAGTGACTACTTTGAGAGAGAAGATATGAAAAATGGATAAGATTTCAGGGTGCTTAGGTTTTTATATAGAGTTAATATTAGGGTTTTGATAAAAAAAAAAACTCAAATACCCTTGGCTCAAAATTTGGATTGTTACAATTATGATCATTACATAGTCTAATTTGAAAACCCTACACTTTGGATCCATGCAGGTGATTAAGAATAAAAGGATGGCACCTCAAGCTCATGACAAAAAAGTTGAACATGTTAGGATGTGTTAGTTATCATGAATGTAATGACAATTTAGTCCAATGAATGATTTTATCTTATGATTGTTATAAAAGCTATTTATGCTATTTAGTGTATAAATTTTGATTAGTCATGAGTATCTTATTTAAACTAATTTCTTCAAATGCTAAAATCTTCCACTACTTAATATTATAATGATGATGTAAGATGAATGAGATAATGACTGAACATTTTTATAAATGATACTAACTTTTAAGATGGATTTTCTTGATATATATTATGGAGGTGAGTTAATTACAATTGGGAGTAGAGAAATTTAACTTTTAAGGCATTATGAAAATAATCTATGAATTGATAGACAAATGTGATCTAGTTCCCAAAAGTTTTTCGTTACCTATTATGATCAAGCTAGATTCCTATCAATTTGAGATAAAATAATTAGCATGCAAAAAACTTCATCAATGTGTTACCAATGATGAATTACTAGTTGCTTTGCCAATTTATGCTGCATCAAAATAGTGTATATACAACATTACATTGAGGTACCATATATATGGACCATGAAATACTTCCAAGTTAGTTTGTAGTGTTCCAACATTTCTAGCCTTGTTCCATTCTTGGAATCATCCAGTTGATCAAAAGAATGTCTTTTCACTTTTTTCATTCGAATTATATTTGTCAAATGCCTTAATTATTGGGGCCAAAACACATTGAAAAAAAGAGCATATAATTAGAAAAGTGATGGCCATATGTTTTGGTTTCATGAATTATTTTGAATATTCTCACGTGCATAAGGATATTATTTATTTTGAAATTCACAAATAATGAAATGAGATATTATGATCATGATTCAAGATTGATCATTTATATATTATACGTCTAATTCGATAATCATGCATAAGTATTCAGGCATTCTGTAATGTCTGGCAATTAAAAGAAACATACAATATATAAAAAGGGGAAAAGAAAGGAAAAGAAAAAAAAAGTTAAAATAATTAGTTATGATAAGATCTCCTAACCTCCAAGACACTCTATAATAACCCTAAAATGTGATGGCTACTTTTCTCATCTCGTTCTTATGATGTCGACAACATATGGTAAGAAGGAGAAGTAAATTGCTTTGATCACACAAAGAAAGTCATTGTAGTAACGTTTAGTTGTACAGAAGGTACATGGAATCCGTACTATTTGTAGCATCACTTGGCACCTAGAGGGGAAGGGATGAATTGGTGTTGTAAAAATTATTTTAATAAAATAGACTAATAGTGCAAAAAACCGATTTAATTTCTATTGGCAAAGTAAGAAGGTAAGAGTGCAAATATAAGAAAAGAAGTTTATTGATGAGGTTCGGCCATGCCATGATCTACATTCCCTCTTCGACTTCGTAATCTCGAGATCGTTAAAGATTCTACTAGCACCTCCATTCATTCCAACAAAGGCAAGGAAGAAACCCTTTTATACTTTCACTGTCTTCTTCTCTGCTCAAGAAGCAAGGCACACCTCTTACCACTAAAAAACTTTCACAAATAAAAGAATACTCTCCAATAATTTTTCTTTTACAATTTATCTCACAATAAATTCAAGAAAGAGGAGATTAAAAATAATGGCTCAAATGTACTCCATTGTGCTCCAAGTCTAAATAATGTTGTTCCTTTCTCCTTTTTATGTTTCCTCAAATTTTGACATCTTTTTATTGCCTTATATGTGTATGGCCATTGTGGAAATTACCTCATTCCTCTAGACATGATTTCTAGACATTAGAAAAAGTGCTCTAATAGTTGGGATTTAGTTCTATGAATCTGTTGGGCATGCTAGCGATTTTGTTCAGCAGATACTGTGATATGATTTAGCTCTAAAAATATGTTGTAACATCATGTAGTTATTATCATCATAACAACATATCAAAGTTGTTTTGTAACCGTGTATATATAATAGTTATCAATACAACAAGATTCGATATTTCCATAATAAAAATTCCATTGCATTTACATGTATTAAAGTTGCACCTATGACTTGTTCTCTCAATGGCAGATGTCCAATCCTCCTAGACCTCTTGCTTCTCTACCTACATTTGCTCAGGTTCATCACAACCTTACCTTTAATCTCTCATCGACAAACTACATGTTATCGAAGAGTCAATTCCTTCCCCTCATTAGAAGTCTTGACCTTCAAGGACTTATCATAGGTACCATGCCAACGCTTCGATTTGAAGGGTCCTTCGCTTTTGCAATACCAAACTAGCATTTTCTAATTGGGTTCGCCAAGATCAAACTCTACTTACATGGTTCATTGCTTCTCTCTCTTAAGAAGTGCTCCCTTATATTGATGGATGATGCACGCAAAATATAATATATGATTAGCCATGCATTTAATCACATTTTGATTCATTTTCATATAGCATGCATCATTTTATGGTCTTATTTGCTTTAATTTTATAAAAATAGAAATCTACCCAAATTCTATGTTTTATTTCAGACAAAGCAAGAGAATTGAATTAGGAAGCCATGAAGAAAATCACGCTCAAATCAGAGTTAAAACATAGTCAGAAAGTGAAAATTAGTGGAGGTTGCCAAAGCTGAAATGAATATAACGGGCCGTGAGAGGTCTGTAAAGGCTCGTTAAATCCCAGTTTCGCCCAAAAAAGCTTGTCCGAATTACGGACCATGATCAAAATGTTATGGAGCATTAAAAACATACTTTTACTCCGATTTGGACACTGTGAGGACCATGAATCACCATTACATGCCGTAAAATTCTTATTACGGGCCGTTATAGAGTTGTTATGAGGCATTACGAAGGCTATTTAAAATTTTCTTTCACTTTTCTTGGGAATTTCAATTTCAAATCAACTTCAAATCATACCATAAATTCCAGAGATCATTAGGAAACATATTTACTTAGTTTGAAGAAATTTTGGATGGTTTTTAAAATCCAATCAAAGTCTATTCTAAATTTTTATTGTTTTGACATAAAAAGACTCTCAATCAAATCGAGAGTTTAGCAAAACTCTTGGGACACCTAGAGGCTATAAATAGAGGCCCTAGGAGACAGAAAAATGTGTGCTTGGTAGTGCTTGAGACCTGGGAGTCGTGCCATATTACAAAGGATGAATTTCGGAGCGTGAAGATCACTCGAAGGAGAAGGCTGCGCAATAACTCGTCGATTGTACCTTGCAACACCCAGAGGTCCCAAAGGCTGAGGATTCTTCTTCTATCTTTCATTTGGATGCTCTTTTACCTAGTTCTTATAGTTTATTATTTATGTAATAGAGATTTTATATTCTTTTCAAGAAGAAAAACTGTTTGAACTTTGTTATTAATTGAGTTTATTAAATTTTTCAGTTTCTTTTGATTATGCATGTTGAGTTCATTGCCTTTTGATGAGTAATTTGATTTCTGAGATTAGATTACAAACATGTATGTGGGGTGATTAGTTTCAGGAATTATTATTGCTTTGACAATTTATCTTTTACTTTTAAGTTGAAACACACATGACGTGTGTTCGGTAACTCATCGTTTGTGCTGAATTTCGTACGGTCTATTATTCTGTCCAGATTTATGGGTGAATAATAGTATAGGAGATACAGCATCTTAACTCTCTGTAAGATTAATAATTGACTCGTCGTTTACGGTTATTAATTTTATTAGAAGTTAAGGTAGTTTGATTTACTCGTCTTGAGAGGTCATTACCTTAAGTACTCCTAATCCGTCATAAAATCGAATCTATTATTTTCTATTATAACTCAACTATTATAGAGGATCTTACACGTTTATATTTACATTAATCATCCATAATTCTCAAGGCTCAACACCAATTTATTGTATTTCATTACCATTTATTTTTTGCACCTTTAATTTTATGTTTTCATATCCTCAAACACTTTTCTTCTCCTAGTAGATTATTGAGATAGATTAGATTTAACTAGTTCCTCGTGGAATCAATAACTCTACTTTACACTTTATTACTTGATATGACTAGTGCACTTGCTAGCAAATTTATTTGCTACAAATTCAACGCATCATTGGACTTTCCAACTCTTTCAAGGTCTGGACCACATTATAATAAGTGTTTGGCGCATCCTCGCATACCATAATTCTTTAGCTCACTATGCAGTTGCATAACATGAAGAAGGAAGATTCCTCCATCACCACTCATCTTCGCAGCACAAAGTTCATTGCCGACGAACTTCTTGTTGTTGGACATCCCCTTTCTGTTGTTGCGTTCAATGCCATCATTTTCAATAATCTTGGCTCCATGTTTAATGACATGATATCCTCTCTTTTTGCTAGGGCTGCACTTGCTCCCTTCTCAAAACTTCACAGTATTCTCTTGAGTCATGAGGTCTGCCTGCAACAGAAACTCCACCATCGGATGCCACCTTCTCTCCTGTTGCTAATCGAGGTCTCACCTGAGAATTTTCCTAATGAGTCACGATGTGGTGTGTCATATCCCATACCATTTGTGGCCTCCATTAACTCTTCGGCCTCTTTTCAACCTGGCTTCTCGGTGCTACAAAATTACACAAACTAGATTCTCAATTTTGGATCCACGCAGCATGTTACTTCTAATATGTAGGCTCTCAATTCCACGAAATCATTTATGGGGACTGATAACCTTCAAGTGGCCAATGGTAAGTCGTTTCTCATTCAAAATGTTGGCTCTATTACCTTACCTTCTACTTCTCGGCCTCTCATCTTGTCTAATGCGCTACATGTTCCTCACATTTCTCACCATCTTCTCTCTATTCGTAAATTTGCTTCTGATAACAATTGCTTTTTGAGTTTCACTCTAATCATTTTCTTGTTAAGGACTCTTTCACGTAGACAAACTAAGCATGGACTATATCTTAGTACCTCTTCTTCATCATGGCATACTCATTTGGGTTATCCTCATTCTCGGGTCCTTTGCCAATTGCTCCACTCCCATCACATTGATGCTGACTTCTCTTCCTCCACATGCTATGCTTGCACCATTGGAAAGTCTTATCGAAGACCACTACCCTCTACTTCCACTCGATGCTCTACACCATTTCAGCGTGTTTAGAATGATGTCTAGGGTATTTTATCTTGTTCTTAGATGATTGTACTAGGTTCACTTGGTTCTTTCCTTTGAAAAATAAATCTGATGTAGCTTCTTTCTTTATCACTTTTCATAACTTTGTTTGAACGATATTTTAACTCCAAAATTATCTCTTTCCTATCTAATGGTGACAATGATTTCACTACTTTGCAGTGCCATTTTGTCGATTGCGACACTAGCCCTGCATATTGTGTCCTCACGCATCGGCACAAAATGGTGATGCTGAGAACAATATACATCACATTCTTGAAACATGTCTAGAACTTCTTGCCCACTCTTATGTTCCACAGGGTTATTGGCATTTTGCTTGTGAAACTACCATCTATTTAATAAATTGACTGCCCTCACTTGTCACTAGTCATAAATCACTATTCCAACTTCTATACAAAAAGAACCTAGAGTTACACTTCCTTAAAGTGTTTGGTTGCACCATTTTTCCATTTCTGTGTTCCTACAACCTCCAAAAGCTCTCATATCATTCTGCACAAAGTGTGTTTTTAGGTTATCCATCTGGGTTTCATGAATATCGTTGTCTCAACCCTAATACTGACCAAATCTGTCATGCTCGCCATGTCTCTTTTGATGAGTCCTCATTTCCTTTTGCCACACCATTGCTACCTTTGTCGAGCTCCCCTCCTAGCCCTACCCCCGGCTTAGCATGCCCTCAACATGGTCTTCTCTCACACCAGGACCTCTTTAGGTCTTACTTCCTGCCTCCTCCACTCCTAATGTTTTGATACATACAGCCCTCCCTTCTCTACTCGACTCTCGTCCTTTTGAAGGTATGACACTTCGACCTCGTACCTCTATTAACTATAGCCGCCTTGCTATCCTTTCCGATCCATTTGCTAATAATGTAGAGTCTATTAAGAATACACCACCTACTCCTGCTTCCTTTACTGCTGCCAACATTCATTCTGAATGGCGCCCAGCCATGGCTACTAAGGTTAATTCTCTTTTGTCAAATGATATGTGGACTATTGTTCCCTGACATCCATCGATGCCTATGATCAGATGCAAGTGGCTCTACAAAATAAAAAATACAAAGTTGATAGCACAATGGAACGTCACAAGGTTGCTAAGAGTTTCCATCAACAGGCCGGTATAGACTACTTTGACATCTTGATTATTAAGCCAACAAATATACGTGTGTCACATGGCTGGCCTCTATGCTAGCTCGACATCACCAATGCTTTTCTTAGTTATTTGCATGAAACTATGTCATAATTGAACAACTATGCATTAAGTTTGATGTGATTATCAACTTATTAGAGTTATGTTTCTGACTATTTGATTATATATGTTATAGACTTCAAAGTCTACACGATTTCTTCACATGTTTTAGGAACTTCCAAGTGTCGATGTAGAAGGTGAGAAATCACCAAAAAATGGGAACAATACGGACAGACGATATTTTTCAGCACACACCCATATTGGAGTTCGTCAGGCCGTATTACACTCATAGTAGGAAATACGAGCATGCCGTATTAAAGAGCACTAGACCGTATCAACCACATGGCGATCGTATTACACTCGTATCAAAAAATACGACCTGTCGATATTAAAGCAAGAGAGCCCAGATTGTTACCATCCAAACCATATCGTCTTGAGAGAAAATACGGCCAGACAGAAGTGCTTTGACTACAATCGTATTTTCCCTTATCCATTCGTATTGGGCTAATTTCTAGGGTATTTTGAACATTTTTGTAACCCAAATTTGAAGGTAAAAGGGATTTTTGAGGGAGTGAAAATGGTCCAGACTTCATTTTGGAGAAGATCAAGACGGTTGGGACAAACTATTATTTTTCTCTGCATTTTTGTACCTTTCTTAAACTTAATCTCATTCTATTTTCATGAAATCTTGTGTTTTGATGATCGTTTATTTCTCTATACTTGGCTAAACTTCTTTTTCTAGGATTTGATGAAACCTAAGGTTGATCATTAAGGAATATTTTAATTTGATTTGATGTGTTCTTTGTCTTTCATGTGTTTGATGAAATGCTTATATTAAATTGGTCACCTAATTAAGCGACCTAAAATCTTCTTGATTACGAAAGTAGTTCATTAAGATTAGTTAGAATGAATGACATGAAATGCATTATTTCTTATAAATAAAGATAATCATTTTACTCATTAATCTTGATTTATAATGCAATTAAAATAATTTAAATGACCGCGAAAGTAGGTATTTATTATTTTAGTTAGAATTGTGTTTTCCTAAAAAGGAGTTGCATGACTTTTGAAGATTGAGTAGAGCGCTCATAATTTTATTATCTCTAAAATTCCTATGATCAATACCCTCGGTGGATTCAAAATCCTAGAACTTTTATTCTCATTTTTACTCATAATCAATTTTCGTTCTTTCTCGTCCTTCTATCTTTTCTGCATTCATTTTAGTAGTTTACTTTTATTTAGTTTTTATTATTATTTATCTCTTTTCTGATCATTGAGATATCATTTAGAATCATAAAATTCTAATATTTGAACTCTTTCATGTGGAACGATATTTTATATACTACGGCATTGACTCCATATACTTGCAGAAGATTTGACACTATGGATATGATGCAACCTCCTAGATTTGTTGATGAGAATTTTTCGCACCATCTTTGTCGCTTATAGAAGTCTCTTTATGGTCTCAAACAGGCTCCACGTGCATGTTCTTCAAACTCCATCAAGCTCTCACTAATTTTGGTTTTCAATCAGCCACACATCTCATTTTGTTTACTCTCAAGGTGTTATTATCCTATATGTATTAGTTTATGCCGATGACCTCATCTTGACAGATTCCTCATCTAAGAATTTGGACTCTCTTCTCCATCATCTTAGTGCAACTTTTGCAGTTCATGATATTGGCTCTCTCTCTCTCTCTCTCTCTCTCTCTCTCTCTCTCTCTCTCTCTCTCTCTCTCTCTCTCTCTGTTCCTTGGCATCAAGGTTTTTCTCCATAATGCAGACTTGGTTCTCTCCCAGAGGAAGTATGATCCGAGAATTAATAACAATTAAATACTAGCAAGTGCACTAGTCGCTCAAGTAATAAAATGTAAGAGTAGAGTGTCGAACCCACGAGGAATTAACTTAATTAACTAAACTAATTTCAGAGGTTAATAAAAGACAACATGGTTGGGTAAAAGATGTGCAAAAAATAAAATTGCAGAAAAGTAGAGACTAAAACTAAATTAATCTAATCTAATCTACTAATGCATACTTAGGATGATAAAAGAAATTGTAGACAAACTGAATTGACCAAATATTATAAGTTAGTTTCTAATGACGGATTAGAGTCTACTCAAATTACATATTTCCATCTAGGATCACTCAACCTATCTCACTTCAAATTAGATTAAAACTATTCCGTCATGGATCATAATCTAATCAAACCTGATATTAAGATGCATTAAAATGTAGTCTCTAAACTATTATCAACCATATCATGGTAATGATTAATAGACCTCACAACTAATATTCCGTCAAAGATCGTACGAGTTGTGACATGCAATACTTGCGAGGACAATCTGAAGAATGGTTAAAAATGGGCCAATGCCATCAAATTGTTGATGTCGCGGAGGTCGCCGGAGTTCGCTAGAGTCCCCAATCGTCGTACGATGGTGGTGCAATCGTCCGGAGTCGGAGGAGATGATCAGAATGTCGGCATTGGAATTGAGATGGGCGTGAAAAGCAGCATCACAGATGTGTGCTTTAAATAGCCAATACACATGGGGGCCATGAAGAACCGATAGCATCCCGTTAAATAGTTAATGCTGGTTGGTGGTCGTTGAATAGCTCACGGGGGAAAAGGTGCAGGTTACGAGACATTAGTGATGGTTCAGAGTGGAGGACACGTTGCGCGATTCGTGGTGCGGTGTTGAGACCAATGAGAGGATGCCACGTGGTCGACCGAATATAGGTGACCGACCTTTCTAACACCCGTGAGACAATGTTAACACCACGTGATAACAAGTGACGGCTCGTGAAGACGTGCAAGGCCATAAATTAGGTGAAACTGAGACCTATGGGACTGTTCAAGGCACTTACGGCTTGTGAAAGAATTTTAATGACCCATGAAATGATGTGCATAATGATCTGAACTTACTCTGGGACCCATGATTCAGTTGTAACGACCTATGACCCATGTATTAAGACCGGTGAAATAATCCTAACGAGGCGTGTGACACTAGGATATTGCATTAGACATTCTATGAGACCCGTGAGATGATGATCACGCCCCGTGATGACCAGTGAAAGTTGTATGTATGTTCTATGAGACCCGTGAGAGGACTCTAATGACTCATGATAAACAGTGACTATTTACTTATTGATCCGTGAAAAATGTGTAACGGCCTGTAAAGAATAAAAAGATGCGGTTTAGACCTACTATGTGACCCGTGGCAACTAGTTAACAACTCGTGATGACACAAAACTTAGAGAGAAAGTCACTAATATGTTCGTAAATTGCCAGGCACAACCCGTGAGTTTGAGGATAACGCCTATGAAATAGTGGTAACGGCCCGTGATATTCTTTTCTCACTTTTTTTTTTAAATTGAACTTGCAAATGATGATTAGTAAAAATAAATAAAATAAAAACAAGCAACCAATACACTAAATTAAAAAAAGGAAAAACTAATCTAAAAATAAAATCCAAACTAAGGGATAAAAGTAAGAGAAGAGTTTATGCTGAGACTAAAATATGATGACCAATTAGAATAAGTATATGAACTTGCAATTAATGAACAATCTCACCGAGATTATTTGATGTGATCGTGAACGTTCGATGTGGTGAGACTCAGCGCGTGTAGTGGTGAATGACACCCAATGTCTCTACTCTTGTGTCATTGTTCAGTGGTGGAGGTTCTTCAAGTACAGCAACATTCCTATATTGAAGTTAGGAGTTGTGTTGCTTATTGTCATGGACAGTAGAATAATTCTTGATTCAACATTGGATTGCCAAGTTTTGAATATACAAGTCTTGTGCTTGCAACTTTCTTTCAATTGTTGTAATAAGTTGACCCATCATCCCTTCGATATCAACTTTCGGGTTAGCTGAAGGCTTTGAATTGAGAAGTGATGTGACATCTTCTTGTGTTTCCTTACTTTGATGTAGCAAATTTAAAAGTTGACTCTCCATAATTTCAATTTGATATGATTGCTTGGAGAGTTGTTTCATCAGGGGATTCAACTTGCTTATGATGATGGCTTCTGGGTCCAAAGAGAAGTCTTCATATGGAGATTGTTGAGGCACCTTTCTGTTGTTGTTACTCGATGAAGTTTCGATGTGAACTATGTTATGTTGGACAGCAACTTGATTTTCATCAATGTGTTGATTGATAGTCATTTTCTTCTTTGCCATCGAGGATGTGATGATATGCGCGTGATAATCAAGTTCTACACAGAAGATGTAACCTACAAACTATACACGACTAAAAGAACAAGTGAAAGCAATGGAAAAGTACATAAAATAAGCGTAGTAAGTAAAGATTAATTCATCGGCAATAGCGTCAAAAACTTGATGCGAGAATTGATAACAATTAAATGCTAGCAAGTGCACTAGTCACTCAAGTAATAAAGTGTAAGAGTAGAGTGTCGAACCCATGAAGAATTAACTTACTTAACTAAACTAATTTTATAGGCTAATAGGAGACAACATGGTTTGGGTAAAAGATGTGTAGAAAATAAAATTACAGAAAAGTAGAGACTAAAACTAAATTAATCTAATCTAATCTACTGATGCATACTTAGGATGATAAAAGAAATTGTAGACAAATTAAATTGACCAAATATTACAAGTTAATTTTTAACGACGGATTAAAGTCTACTCAAATTACTGATTTCCATCTAGGATCACTCAACCTATTTTAATTCAAATTGGATTAAAACTATTCCGCCATGGATCATAATCTAACCAAACTTGATATTAAGATGCATTAAATTATAGCCTCTAAACTATTATCACTCATATCATGGTAATGATTAATAGATCGCACAAATAATATTCCATCAAGGATCGTACGAGTTGTGACATGCAATACTTGGACTTAAAAGTCAAGAATCAATTTCACATAAATCATGCAAGAAAAGTAACTACTCCTACAAAGGTGATAGCTAACTATAGAAGGCAATCAATCTCTGAAAAAGCATTAATAATAGCATGCATATTCGAAAAAAAACTAAACTATATTCGATTATGAATTAAGGTTTAATAGTTTGCCTTTAACAATAAACTATTACAAACCTGAAAAACTCTTCGAAGAACTCTATATTATAGAAGCAAGAACTAAGATCCTTAACTACAGAAGAACTAAAGACAGGAAAATAAATGTTTAATATCATCCCAACATTAAGTAGAACATATCATACTCTTCGAAAATCACCAATGAACTATTGTAGAATCCTTATCTAGAGTCAATCCAATGGGAGTCTTCTCAATAATCCTTCAGAGTCTTCTAACATTCTTGGCTTTGAAGAAAATATTGCAAGCTCTAGCATGCTCTCTTTTGGCTGTAGAATGCCTCTATTTATAAGGGTTTGAGTTTCCATATGATCAGAGAAGAAATAGAAACTTTTCTATGCGAAATAAGGAAAATTTAGATCTCATTAATTCTAAAATTTTGACCATGTCAAACTTCAAAATTTAGGTCAAAATATGTTTTCAAACCATCCTAAGATCATATAATATGAATAGGAATCCTTGTGCAATTGAAATTATTCCAAAAATTCATCCAAAACTCAGATTTGGCCTACATCATGGCCTGTTACGGTGATTTAACAGCCTAAACAAGGTCCGGATCGGACTAAAAATGAGATTTCATAGTCTGTGACAGAGTTTTTACAGTCCTTATAATGTTAAAATAGTGGATTTCACGGCCCGTGAAACCTTCTTCACTGCCAGTGTCTCGGGCACCTTTCTGGGCATGAGAAAATGCATTTTAACGACCCATTATTAAGTTTTATGACGTTGTTCATGGCCCATGAAATGCTCTTCATGGCTCGTAACAGCCCATCTCAACACTACACAGCTACTTTGTTTTCTAGTTTCTAACTCTGTTTGAACTCCGATTTGAGCGTGATTTTCTTCGTTGACTTCGTAACTCATTTTTCTTTCTTCCTAGACAATAAAATACAACATTTGAATAGATTTTTACTTTTGTAAAATTAATATAAATAAGCGTATAAAATGATGCATGCTATTAGAAAATGTTTCGAAATGAAATTAAATGCATGGCTAAATATATGTTATATTTTGCATGCATCAAAGTACATTACAAATCTCTTACGGAAAATGCATATGCATGTTGCAAATGCGTATGCATGTTGCCAAACCTGTTCAATCTCCCATCGCTACTACAGACCATGAGCTCTTGTGCTCGGAACCGAACTTATACTGCCAGAACCGAACTTA
Source organism: Pontederia crassipes (assembly GCA_030549335.1). Lineage (NCBI taxonomy): Eukaryota > Viridiplantae > Streptophyta > Magnoliopsida > Commelinales > Pontederiaceae > Pontederia > Pontederia crassipes. Next base: position 18,766,104 of record JAUKPH010000017.1, on the reverse strand, counting down.
TACTACCATGTTGTTGGTTCTCTATAGTATGTGCTCATCACACGTCCTAACCTAGCCTTTGTCGTGAATCATGTGTGTCAGTTCATGCAACCTCCATTTGAGGCTCATTGGCAGCGTGTGAAGCATATCTTATGCTATCTTAATTGCACTGGTAATCAAGGACTCTGCATATCTCATCTTTCTTCTAACATGCTACATTCTTTCTTTCATGCTGATTGGGCTGGATAGATGATCTCAAGTCTATTCGGTGGTTTGCTATCTACCTTTGTAATAATCTTGTCTCTTGGTCTGCGAGGAAGCAAGGCAAGGTGTCAAGGTCCTCCACCGAATCTGGATACAAAGCTCTCGCAGACACCACGACTGAGTTAATTTGGCTTCGTTCCTTATTGCATGAACTAGGTCTTCCTTCTAGTGTGACAACATTGGTACCACGTATCTTATTGAAATCTTGTGTTTCATGCCTGCACGAAACACATTGAAGTTGACTATTATTTTGTTCATATTGAGGTTGCGCACCGTCAACTCTTCATATGCTTCATCTCCTCCAAAGACAATATTGTCGACATTATGACATAAGCTCTCAGTGGAACTCATTTCAAGTTTTTACGTGGCAAACTACGGTTGTGCTCACACCCTCCCTAGCTTGCAAGGGCGTATTAGAAATTTTGTACAACAACTATTCTATTAGGATTTAGTTCATGCTAGTGATTTTGTTCAACAAGTACTCCGATATGATTTAGCTCTAAGAATATATTTTAACATCATGTAGTTATTATCTTCGTAACAATATATCAAAGTTGTTTTGTAACATTGTGTATATAATGGTTATCAACACAACAAGATTCAAATTGTCCATAATGGTCCTAGAATCAAAGGTGCAAAATTTCAATGTTCGAAAAAAATTATGAGAAAGTCTGTTAGCTTTCTTACCAATTGAAAGAATTGGTACTAATTAAATGAGGATATTCTCACTGAAGAAGAATCGATGGATACTCTTTCATCTTATTTTGAAACTCATCGTCAAGAACTCAATCATAAGAAAAAACACATTCACTGACAAAGTAGATAACTTCTCAGGACTCATCAAACTGCATAGTGACATGTGCATGTGTGAAGGCCGATAAGGGTGTAACTTCCATCACTCTCCAGCGGGATCATAAAATCAATTCTTTAAAAGTCAGCGTTGGTGGAGCCCATAATAATCAACCATGCATACCATGGTAGCCATGCGAATGCATGGCTGACATATAGTAGCCTTGCCATGATGGGATGGCATGGATGCCCATAATCTCACACCTCTTATTTGACCTCTCGGAAGCCTCCATGCTTGAAGCAACTTTATAAGAAGCTCACCCCTTGCTGCTATTCCAAAATAATTAAAGTTTCCAAAATTATTATTTAAATTTCAGGATGAAATAAAACTTTGAACCATTCAATGTAGATAAGTTTAGATAAATAAAAATGAATTATTTAAAACAATTTAATATTGTAAATAATTCTATTAATCCACAATTTGGACTTTCCAAATTATTCTTAAATTTAAGAATAATTAACTAATAAATTTTGAACCATTCGAAATTATTAATAAATATATCAAAAAAATGAGTATTTGAACGATTTAAATTATTCGTATATTTTTTTACTTTATAAAATACATATGCTGGTCAAACAACATATTGTATCCATATAAATGGGTCTGCCACTCAGCCCACTTATGAGCTTACAATTAGGCCCATTCCCTTTTTTTTTTTTTGTTATCTGAAGTGCATGGTTTGGTCTAATTGAACCGATTTTCTTAAACTCGCGGACTTTTGCCTTGTCAAGTTTGGCGACCTATCGAATACAATTCACCACATCAATGGTGTAGCATACGAAATATAATATATTTTAATTAATTTTTCTGTAATTTGATCATGACATGCATAGATTGAGATAATTTCTAGCCGTAATGTCGAATTTAATTATTTGAAGTGCTACTTTTCTTAACATTATAATAAGTGGGCTGATTAACATAAGTGTTTAATTAATTTACAGGAAAAAGGAAAATTGGCACGCAAAATTCGGCCTCAATTTAAAACTTTTGCCGAACCCTAGGCGACGTCACATTAACTTGACCTTTACCTAATTTCATAAAACTTTACAGCGGAAACATAATCATAATAAACATAAACAATAAAATCATAAAATAACAACGGAAGACTTCATAAATAGATAAAATCCCAAGATATCAATTCTAGCGCATTAGCCACATAGGGTGTAACGTAAGACCCAATAGAGAGTTCATCATACGTAAATGAGTTTAAATATAGTAATGACTCAATAAAGGCCCATAAGCCATACATGCTTAACCCTTACAAGGGTTCGTCATCATAATATAAATAACTTGAGCCTTAGCCCGATCGGCCCATGTGCAACGTATCCGTCATGAGGTCCTCGCCGCCGAACCTAAGCTTCGTCCATACCTGTACGGATCCATGGGATGCAGGGAATTTCTCCCGTTAGAGTATGTTGAGGTCCATGCATGATCCTCTATATGTCATAACATATGCATATAATCATCATAGAACATAAATCATATGCATGCTATGAGCTACTTATGCACATTATATGACATATAAACATATCATCATGACAAGATAAAATAAACATGTAACATCATCATCATTATGTCAAAGCATATCATAACTTATCATTATGCTAAGACATATCATCAGTTATCTTACTTTACTTTAACATCTTCTTCTATAACATCTTATGACATGAGGACATACTTTAGCAACCGATTGGTGCTACATCATCATCTTCATCTTTATGTCCTAAGTCATCTTTGGAAAGTACATATATATTGTAAGACTTTACTTTTCACTTTACTTTATCTTTTCATCTTCTATCTTGATTAAGATAGTTTATTATCTTGGTGATTGGGAAGACCATGTTGATTCGCGGAACCTTGGCTAGCTAGGACGGGACGATTACCCCATACTTGGAAGGATTCTTCTCTAGGAATACGACACAACAGCTAGCATATGAAGACTTTATTCCCCTCCACGATTACAACAAGTCACCTTCATGCCAATCCATCTTTTATTTATATTCATGCCAAGTCACATACATTCATTCATCACATGTTGCTTGTTTTAACTCTGTTGAAGATCATACATGCTTCAAGTCATATTATGTATGGACATTCAATCATAACAAATCATCTATCCAAAACGGATAACCGTTTCATTAACGATCGACCTCGGGACTATGTATCGGGCGATCAGTCGGGTTATCGGTCGACCGATATGGTCATCTCGGACGACCAAAAAGGAATTTCAGTTCGACCGTTAATCACAGAATGTGACAATCTTCTAAATCGGATGATCGCTGAAATATCGGTCGACCGCTATAGGTCTTTCGGACGTCCGAAATGAGCTTCGGATCGTCCGCTAATCATAGAATGTTTTGACTCCATATATCGGTCGACCGGTTCATTAATTTTTTGGACGACCAAAATGAGGTGCTCGGACATCCGCTAATCACAGAATGTATCGAATATTTCGACCACTCATATCGGACGACCGCTAGTATATCGGTCGACCTTTACATTGCTATCGGACGATCAAAACAGGGTGTCTGATCGCCCGCTAATCACATAATGTTTCGACCCTTCCAAAATGAGTGACCATTATAGAATCGATCGACCGTCGGACAGAGTACAACACTACAACGCTCTTCAGAACGGTCGACCGATACATTATCGGTCGCCTGTTCTGAGCCGACAGACATACGATTTTTACATAATCTTATTTACACTATTACATACTTTCACATATCGAATACAAAAGTGATTCCACATAACACATGAAACATTCTTAGCATTCTAACAGTGAAATAACAGTGTATTTACACGAGGACATCAACATGCTAATAACAATCATGGAGGTGCATGAACATTGAACAAATTCCTTTTTGAGCTAACATAAGAAACATTGAACATCCTACATCTAAACATGATTAGCAATAGAACAGTAAACATGATAAACAGGAAGCACATTATATTCTAATCATGATTAGTAATGAACATGAACTTCTAATGCATAATCCCTAACCCTTAAGCTTAAGAACAAAGAGTTTGTTCTTCATGCCCTAATCCATACATTCACACATCATTAACGGGAGTTTTAGGGAGGATTGGATCCCCTCTAACATACCTTGATTAAGAGTCCTTAAACCTAATTACTTCTTCCTCTCCTAGTCGTTCCAGTCCTTTCTCCCTCCTGACTGTTGCTGTCCAAGCTTGCTGTTGTGTAGAAATCAGAGAGATAGTGAGCTACTGTAGCTACAATAATTAGATTACTGTAGCACAGGCCATATGAAGAACATTAGAAGGCTTGGCTTGCTGTGAGGTTGGGGTTATTTACTGTAGCAGCTACAGTTGCCGAAATGTGAGGTTCACTCTAGCATGAAATGGATTTTGGGGGAAATGATCGGCTGGTAAGTGAAAAGAGAGTGTTAGGGCATTATTTTAAGATGGTAAGTATATGGGCTTGGGCCAAAGGCACGTGGGCTTGGGTGTTGCCGGGCTGCAGCTTCTTTTTTTCTTTTTTTCTTTTTTTTTTTATTTTAGGATATTACAACATACCCCCCTTAAATAAACATTCATCCTCGAATTTTAGTATATCTTAAATTGCTTACCGAAAAGTCTCGGAAACTTCTTTCGTATTTCCTCTTCAAGTTCTCATGTTGCTTCTTGTCCATGGTGATGCTTCCATGCCACTTTGACCATGGGTATAATCTTATTCTTGAGATGCTTCACTTGGTAGTCTATAATCTCTATTGGTTGCTTCACATATGTCAAGTTTTCCTTGATATTTGGCTCTTCAATTCGTATCACGTTTGCTTCATCATGAACACATTTTCAAAGCATTGATACGTGAAAGACGTTATGAAGTCTTGTATAAGAAGGTGGTAATGCTAACTTATAGGTCGCTTCGCCAACTTTCTCTAGAATTTTGAAAAGTCCGATATATCTTGAAGTCAACTTTCTTTTCTTACTAAATCTCATAATACCCTTAGTTGGTGAAACTTTGAGCATTACATGATCATCAACTTCATAAAGTTGCTCTCTTCTCTTTAGATCCGCATAATTCTTTTGCCTACTTTACGTTGCTAACATCTTTTACTTGATCAAGTCTACTTTGTCCACATACATGTGGACCAAATCTGACCCAAGATATCTTTCCTCTCCGGTTTCACATGTCGGAGAATGGTAATACCTTCCATACAAAGCTTCAAATGAAGCCATCTTGATACTTGAGTGATAATTATTATTATAGAAAAATTCCACCAAAGAAAGTGGTCATCCCAATTTTCGTACCAATCTAAGGCATAAGCTCTAAGCATATCCTCAAGAGTTTGGATTGTTCTTTCACTTTGGCCGTCGGTTTGAGGATGGAATGTCGTGCTAAAATTTAGCCTTGTCCCAAATGCATTTTGGAGACCTTTCTAAAATCTTGAAGTGAACATTGGATCTCTATCCGAAATGATCGAAGCCGAAATTCCATGTAAACGGATAATCTCATTGGCATATAACTCTACCATGCTTTTCATGAATTGACTCATTTTCATAGGAATAGAGTGAGCCGACTTCGTCAAAACGGTCCACTACAATCCAACTCGCTCCATCTTTGCCATACTTGAAGTGATTTCTCTCCCTTTTGCATACATTGAACATTCTAGCATATTCCGGGTCTCTTCATTGAGCTTCAATGATTCCTCTCACTAAGCTTGATTCGATCACATGATGAGCGACGCATATGATCCTTCGGCCACAAATGCCTGGTGCCCATTGTACTATGCTTTCCACAAGGTTCCACTTATGTACACTCAAACATCCAAGTGATTCTTTCCACTTGCAACTTAGTGCATCGGCTACTACATTAGCCTTCTCGGAATGGTGCAATATAGCAAACTCAATAGTCCTTAAGGAATTCAAGCCCTCTTCAAGATTTCCGTGGAAATCTCATATCACTAATCAATCTCCAGAAGTTGAGTTCGTTCTTGCGTCACGTTTTTGCTATGCGACACTAATCATTAACTTAATCTTAAATGAAATTCCTCTCATCCTTGTTACTTTATCTATTTTCAATTCTTCATGTCCACCCATGTAGCCTTCTTCATGAATCTTTAATAGCCTCACTTATTAATCTAGTATTAGCGGTTCTTGAAAATGGTTATAACTATGTCATCATTTTATCAAACATTTCCAAGATTCTAGTGCGAATCTTAGATCCTTACACCACTCCGTGAAATGAGGATCATTCATGCGCCACGCTTCCATTGCGCTACTCTGATCTTCAACACGATTTACTCAAGTGACAAGTCACCTAACTTTCCCTTCATCCTTTCATATCATTATTTAGGTCATATAGACCTAAGTAGAACAATTCTCATTTTCTCCATACCTTAACCATCCTTCTTATGACTTTGGTAGTTTTTCTTAACTTTCCAAATTTTTAAGAATTATGATTACTTGTCCTACACTTAGAATATTCCTTTTAACATTTCAAGTGATCATTTTGTCTACCATGCACACACATTATAATTGGGATGATTACTTAAACGTTAAGCGATGATTACCTTGAATCGTATCCAAAACTTGGTGTGCTCCTTCGACTTGCATGGCATGAACTTGTTCCAACACCTTTGGAGAGTTGACATCTAACTTCTCCGAGCAATTCTTTATATAATGTCCCACCTTGCCACATTTCAAGCAGGTTCCGGCCTTGAAACGACATTCATCGAAGTGACGTCTTCCACAATGGTAACATACATCATAGGCTCGTTCCATCTTTTTCGGAGAATGGTAAGGAGGTTTCTTCGGACTCTTCCCTTTTCTTTGCTTGGTCATCTTTCTTGATCTGTTGCCCTTAGAGTTCACAACCCCATCCTTGAGCTTCCGTTCTAATTCAATGACTAGTTCAATAGCTTCATTCATTGTCTTAGGAGCTTCACACATCATCCTAGCCTTCAATTCGGACTTAAGTCCTTTCACGAAGCGATTGACTCTCATCATTTCCGTCTTGACCAAGGTACAATACTTTTCGAGTTGAAAGTACTTGATCGCATAGTCATCCACGGACATGTCACCTTGTTTGAAGTTAAGGAACTCCTCTTGTGCTCCCTCATACTTCGTGAAAAGTATTGGTCCTAGAAATCCATCATGAATTTTCACCATAATGGACTTTCTTCTTTGCCGTACTCAGACTTAAGGATGGAGTTCCACCATTGCTTCGCTTTTCCTGTTAGGCTATACACGGCATATTCCAATTTACTTTCCCTTGGACATTCCATCATCTTGAAGATATCGATAATAATATCCAACCATGCTTCAGCTTCCTCTGGATCATCAATGCCGTTGAACATAGGAGGATTGAGACTTAATCTCATCAAAGAATCTTGGCATGAACCTCCATTGCATTCCATAGCTTGGGTCGTGCCTTCGTTCGTTGGATATTTCATATCCATCTATCATCATACAATAACCATGCATCAATGCCTAACGTTACACAATTAAAGTAAAACACGTACCTTTAGGTCGGTGGCACCTCATGACGATTGCACATGGACTTTTCATTTAGACATCTTATTTAGACGCTTTAGCCAACTTATGGCTTACGCATCCTAAGACTTAAGACGTATGAATCAAGTCTATAACTTACATCTACTATAATATAACACATAAGAGCTCAACCATGGCTCTTGACTTCTAGGACTTGCAACACTCGAGCCAAAACTATGGCTCTGATACCACACTGTAACAACCTCAAAATTCGGCCCCAATTTAAAACTTTTGTCGAACTCTACGCGACGTCACATTAACTTGACCTTTACCTAATTTTATAAAACTTTACAGCGAAAACATAATCATAATAAACATAAACAATAAAATCATAAAACAACAGCGGAAGACTTCATAAATATATGAAATCCCAAGATATCAATTCTAGCCCATGAGCCACATAAGCTCTAACGTAAGACCCAATAGAGGGTTCATCATACATAAATGAGTTCAAATATAATACATGACTCAATAAAGGCCCATAAGCCATACATGCTTAACCCTTACATGGGTTCGTCATCATAATATAAATAAGATAACTTGGGCCTTAGCCCGACCGGTCCATGTGCAACTTATCCGTCATGAGGCCCTCGCCACCGAACCTAAGCATCGTCCATACCTACACGGATCCATGGGGTGCAGGGGATTTCTCCAGTTAGAGTAAGTTAAGGCCCATGCATGCTATGATCCTATGACATAATCTCTACATGTCATGGCATATGCATATCATCGTCATAGAACATAAATCATATGCATGCTATGAGCTACTTATGCACACTATATGGCATATGAACATATCATCATGGAAAGATAAAATAAACATGTAACATCATCATCATTATGTCAAAGCATATCATAACTTATCACTATGCTAAGGCATATCATCATTTATTTTATTTTACTTTAACATCTTCTTCTATAACATCTTATGACATGAGGACATACTTTAGCAACCGATTGGTGCTACATCATCTTCATCTTTATGTCCTAAGTCATCTTTGGAAAGTACATATATATTGTAAGACTTTACTTCATCTTTTCATATTCTATCTTGATTAAGATAGTTTATTATCTTGGTGATTGGGAAGACCATGTTGATTCGCGGGACCTTGGCTAGCTAGGCCGGGACGATTGCCCCATACTTGGAAGGATTCTTCCCTAGGAATACGACACATCAGCTAGCATGTGAAGACTTTATTCCCCTCTATGATTACAACAAGTCACATTCATGCCAATCCATCTTTTATTTACAATCATCAATACATACATTCATTCATCACATGTTGCTTGTTTTAACCCTATTTAAGGTCATACATGCTTCAAGTCATACTATGTGTTGACATTTAATCATAACAAATCATCTGTCCAAAACGGACGACCGTTTCATTAACGGTCGACCTCGGGACTATGTATCGGGCGACAGGTCGGGTTATCGATCGACCAATATGGTCATCTCGGACGACCGAAAAGGAATTTTGGTTCGATCGCTAATCACAGAATGTGACACTCTTCTAAATCGGATGACCGCTGAAATATCGGTTGACTGCTATAGGTCTTTCGGACGTCCGAAATGAGCTTCGGATCGTTCGCTAATCACAGAATGTTTTGACTCCATATATCAGACGACCGGTTTAGTATCGATCGACCGATTCATGAATTTTTTGGACGACCGAAATGATGTGCTCGGACATCCGCTCATCACAGAATGTGTCGAATATTTCGACCGCTCATATCGGACGATCGTTGGTATATCAGTCGACCTTTACATGGCTATCGGACGATCGAAACAGGGTGTCCGGTCGCCCGCTAATCACAGAATATTTCGACCCTTCCAAAATGTGCGACCATTATAGAATCGGTCGACCATCGGACAGAGTACAACACTACGACGGTCTCCAGAATAGTCGACTGATACATTATCGGTCACCCGTTCTACATATGATTTTTACATAATCTTGTTTACACTCTTACATACTTTCACATATCGAATACAAAAGTGATTCCACATAACACATGAAACATTCTTAGCATTCTAATAATGAAATAATTGTGTATTTACATAAGGACATCAACATGCTAATAACAATCATGGAGGTGCATGAACATTGAACAAATTCCTTTTTGAGCTAACATAAGAAACATTGAACATCCTACATCTAAACATGATTAGCAATAGAACAGTAAACATGATAAATAGGAAGCACATTATATTCTAATCATGATTAGCAATGAACATGAACTTCTAATGCATAATCCCTAACCTTTAAGCTTAAGAATAAAGAATTTGTTCTTCATACCCTAATACATACATTCACACATCATTAGCGAGAGTTTTAGGGAGGATTGGATCCCCTCTAGCATACCTTGATTAAGAGTCCTTAAACCTAATTACTTCTTCCTCTCCTATTCATTCCAGCCCTTTCTCCCTCCTGATTGTTGCTGTCCAAGCTTGCTGTTGTGTAGCAATTAGAGACATAGTGAGCTACTGTATCTACAGTAATCGGATTACTGTAGCATAAGGGCGTGAGCTAAGTAGAGAGTGTTATGGCCACATGAAGAACATTAGGAGGCTTACTGTAGCACTTACTGTAGACCCACTGTAGCACCAGAGGATTTAGGAGGCTTGCTGTCGGTTGCTTGAGAAAGAATGAGGGAGAGAGATGAGGTGAGGTGGGGGTTATTTACCATAAGCAGCTACAGTGGCCGGAATGTGAGGTTCACTGTAGCATGAAATGGATTTTGGGGGAAATGATCGGCTGGTAGGTGAAAAGAGAGTGTTAGGGCATTATTTTAAGATGGTAAGTATATGGGCTTGGGCCAAAGGCACGTGGGCTTGGGTGCTGCCGGGCTGCAGCTTCTTTTTCCTTTTTTTTTTCTTTTTACCTTGGGATATTACAATTAAGTAATTAAGGGACAGCTAAATTAGAAACGAATTATATCATAATTGCATCACTAGCACAAGGCGCAAATGAATTTGCAGGGTGCAAACCACTTCGACCAATTGGGTACATCGAATTATATCTAATTGAATTTGATAATTATCAATTGATATCATCATAAGCCGCAATTGGTCGATAGTAATCCACCAATTGAAAGGTGCAAATTGATGAATGATAATATTGTTACAAGAACCGAATTTGAAGTCTTATCAAGGAGTGAAAGAATGGAAGTTAGGTGCAATTTTTGTCAATTGAAGGCACAATTATCACAAATCGGACTCTTATCAACTATCAAGGAGCAACTCAAGGTGGATTACAGGAGTGAAATCGGCTGATTAGGTTTTATCGTCAGAAGGTGCAAAATTGGATAACTATAGTTACAACCGTGAAGTAAGTAGTTGACGTTGAAGTTGCATGATAAGGACAACTTCTTATTTGCTTAGAATTCAATGTTCAACGTCCAATAACCCGAGAACAAACTTGAAGTCTTATCAAGGTTGAAGATAAATTTTATCATAATTGGAATTTAAAATTTGATTGTCTGATTTTACCGGACTATGAAGATCATTATTAGCTTGTTGCACTATAAATATACCCGAAGACACGTCATCTCAATTGTCCCGAAGTTTAGGGTTATTCCAGAGTTGAGACGTAGAGGTATCAAGTCTGATTGGTTGCCCAAATATGAGAAATATAATTTTATTATTTTGAGTGTAATTCTTTCGATGTTATTATTTTATTATCTCTTTAAAATTTTTAAGATAAACTTCATATTTTTAGGTTTTTTATTTTAGGAGATTATTACTTGAAGATAAATTATTTGGACCCCATTTTTATTGTTTAGACTTTTTTATCAATTATTAATTGTGTGTGATGTTTTAAATTTGGTTTTTAGTCTATACCAGTTTGTGGAGTGTTTATTTTAGCATTGATGAGGTTAATTTTAATTAATTTTATTTGAAATTAATATTTGAAATAAATTTGATAAATAGTGTGTGGAGCAAATCTATGTGATCTATTGGTCTATACTAGTTTGTGGAGTGATTGGTAGTTTAGAATTTTCAATTTCATACATCTTAATTTTAATCTTATCTAATTGGGATACCAATTTGTGGGAACTTTAGTTTTGATTAAATTAAGTTTAATTTACCTGATTAATTTATGGATATGTCAGTTTGTGATGAGTATAAAATTAATCTTGTCAAATTAATAATTTTAAATTTTAAATTATTTTTTTCCATTTTAAATTTTTTTTATTTTTTTAATGTTTCACGTCAATGAATATTTATGTGTAGAAAAGAGAAGATGTCGTATAAACGTCACATCAGCGCCATGTTAGATCCGTGACCGGGATACGACCGATAACATGTAAAGAGGACACCGAGTGAAATTAGTTAAAAGATGGAGGACATTCATATTACAAAGTGAAGTTGGAGGGTATCGTTGAACAAATGTTAAAGTTGGAGGACATTTGGTGTAATTTTTTCTGTCATCATGAGATGTTAATATAATTATTGTCTTTAATAAATCAACTAACAATATAATAATTTAAATATCGACAATCTAAATTTGTTCGATTTATAATTCAATTGAATCATCATTCAATCAAGATTGTAGGATTAAATTTAGAATATACATTTTGCTTATTGTCTTCTAGCTAGATGATAATGTCATATTTTTATGCTTACATAAGTTAGTTTTATGTGAACTATACATTGACTTATTATTTCTCGTGCCTATAATCGTATATGAAGATGACATAAAACGACGATCACTATTGCTTCATAAATTAAATTTATTAATTGGTAACCTTTAAAACTTTTAAGACCTAATTTAGAGATAATTACTTTGATGAAAAATATGTTTATAATTTAAAATTAATTGATATGCAAACATTGCGAATAAAGTATTTAAGGATCTCTATTGAGTTTAGCATGAATCCTCGAGTTTGAACTTGGTTGAAAGATGTATCATTATTTTGATCTCGTTCAATAGTTGGAATGAATCATTAATTTCTGTCAAACGCAACGATCATTGTTTTCTACTCTTGGAAATATCATCTCGCAGCCCTGAGCTCAATCAGCTAACAGAAGTGGCATAGATGTAATGTTGAACACACCAAGGCAAAGCATCTCAATTCTCAACCTCTTCTAAGACGAGGTGTTTAACAAATGGAATTCTGGGGACAATGAATTACACTTGAATTAGTCACCATGAACTGTTCAGATACAAGTTCACATCGAGAAGGAGTCAAATGTACCACTCAACAAAAATAAAATTGTACTGCTTTTGTACAGAACGGAGGCCGCACTGTGATCCATCAACGCCAACAAAATGGTGAGCTCATCCGTCTGGCCTCCTTTTAATCTCCGGCCGCTTGCGATATCTGTACATCAAATTCCATCAAAAAAGGCAACCAGATGCAAACACATACATGCATGGTAGTCCAGTCGACAGGAAGATTATATAGGCCTCAGTTCTAGTCGTTCTTAAGCAGCCCAGGTCGTGCTTCGAGGCCTCCTTCCTTCCTGTTCTCGAGGGAGTATGGCATGTAGGTTCCGAGCATCTTGTCCCAGGTGACGAAGAAGGGTTGTGAGAAGTTGTACTTGTTGCCATAGAGCTGGTGGTGGATGTCATGATATGCACTGTTGTTGCTGAAAAAGAGGTGGAAGAGGTTGCCCGGGAGCCACAGTCCACAATGGTCATCCACAGTCTTGATCGTGGCAAAGGAGAAGAAATAGACGGCCGTCCGTGGCGTCATGCCAGAGATGAGGAAGGAGATTGCACCGCCAGCAGTATCGAGAATGAGGCCCTCAAGCGGGTGGTTGTAAAGGGCACCGAAAGCATAGGGGACAATGAGGCTGTGGTGCTTAGAGTGGACGTGCCTGTAGAGGAACTTGTTCACGTGCATGTATCTGTGCATGAAGTACTGCCAGGTGTCCATGACAAACATTGCGATGGTGAATTGAGCTGCCACCACAAGGGCAGAAGGTTGGGGCTGCCTCATGCCACTGTTGTCGCTCACAAACTGCAGATAATTCAATAGAAACAAGAAACAAGTCAGACTTCCCTGTTGTGCGTGTGCTTTTTTTTCTGAGGAAAGATTGCTTTGAAAATTCAAATAATCAAGAAGCATAAAAGTATGAGCATGACAGTTTTATGATGATGCTCAGAGCAAAAAGTTCAGTGCCTGTCAATCCTAGAATGTTTTGAACAGTTCGCACAATCGAATTTCAGACAAACCTTGAACCCCAGTTTTCAAGGTAAAGGATGTCTACTCCGTTTTATGGATATGAAATTTGATGCAGATTGCCAATCATTAAGTAAAAGGGAAGTCTTGTATTGCTTGTGGCATACGTAGTACTTATGTACTCTCCATATCTGGCATTCCACATGTCACATCTGTTGTGTGCAAATTCAACCCTTTGACTAACACAGGACTTACTAGATTATGTGCACCAATTAAGTAGGCTCCATAATCAGGTTTAGCTTGAATGACTAGGCCACAAATTTGATTATTTGTGTTACGTGCATCTAGATTTTGATTCAGTTTAAATGACTAACGAGTTCAGTTGATCACACATCTAACAATCCAGCAAGAAAAATAGTCTGCACAATGGACTATTTTGTGCATTTTATTTTTGGGTGAATTCCAACTTCTTGGACAATAACCATATCATATTCTGTAACTATATTGGATTAACATTGTTCCAAATCCATAATATTTGCTGAAAACATAATTGCTAGTTAAGAACAACAGTGTCCACTATTTTGTTGATTGCTTATCCTGCATTCTTAAAAGTGGAACATCCATATGCAAATGATGAATTGAGACATATAGTAGACTAACTACAACGACAAAGTTGACCAATCATAAATCTGACAGCTCACAATTGATGGTTATAGTAGATCTAACTATTGGTTCCAAACAGAGATTACCGGAATCTAATGCTGCATACCGTGAACAGTAGAAGAGAGACAGCCACTTGGAATGCCTGCTGAACAAGGACACCTCTGACAACAGTGCTTTTGGAGACTATGTTTTTGGCATCCTCCTCGCTCTTGGGGTGCAATCTGTATTGCTCCAAGCCACTCATTCCAAGCATCACATACAGCCCTGAGTAGAACCAGTAGACAACAATGGGCACAAAGGTCCCAAGCAACTCATCTGAGACAGCAAAGTCCACCATCTTTATCTACAATTCCCTAGGTTAATTGTAGGTAAGAATGAGTATGCTAAGACTTGTAATGTTGTCTTCAGTGCCTGCAGAAATTGAATCCTGTAAGTGGCACAGAAGTACTTGAGAAAGAGAATTGAACAGCGGAAACTGCAATTATGATCTAATACTTGAAGAATTGAACAGGGGAAACTGCGATTACGATTTAATATTTGCTTTCAACTCCAGCTATGGTAATAATAAATAAAGAAGGGAAAGTTATGCAGCTTGACAAAAAGTCCTCTCACGCATCCAAGACAGAATAAAAGGATTATCATTCTTGTCACAACTACTTCCTAACTGTTAGTTCACAATGATTCAGTAGACCAAATACAAATTTTTGTACAACAATTCATAATTGCATGAACAAAGTAAATAAAATAATTACAGAGCTCCATTTTATTAGCTATACAATTACATACCACATTGAACATCATCTAAATTCCAACTAAAAGACTAATGCAAACCAGAAATCTGATTATAGTCCATTGCCCTTGGATTATTTATCTTCAATTTTAGGCTTTTAGTAAGCTCACTAGTTATAGCTTTCTTTATATTAGTTTTCTTTTAGGGTATGTTTGGGAACAACGTAAAATTAAAGAAAGGACAAAAAACTGCAGTTTGTTTTCCTACAGCAGGAAAATCTACAAATAGGTGGCAATACCACAATTGGAGTATAATATGGTGTGAAAAAAGGTCAGAGATCCGAAATTTTTCCTTTTGACATCGGCTTGCACCAGCAGAAAGAAGAAAAGAAGAATCTTAAAATAGATTGTCACGTCATTTTATTTTTTTAAATTTTTTACCATGGCAACGTTTTTGCTTCCAAGCACTTGTGGATGAAATTTTTCATAGCTTTTTTTTATGTGGTATCACTTTTTGGAAAGTGTTATACTCTAGAATTTTATACCCATGGGTTAAAATATTCTTTAGCCAAACAGGGCATTAATTGGATTTACTTAGCTTTTCATGTTATTGGGCAAATGACTCTATAAGTAATCTTATAATGAACATAGATTTAGATGAAAGAATATTTGAATAGTTTATCTTAAGTGACTAACTCAACTATGGTTTAGGAGTAGTTTTAACTTAGTAGACTCTACCAAACATAATGTATACAGTGACATGACAATGTGCATCTAAACTTACAAGTTTATTTTATTTTCTCACTCCAGCCTAGCTCTTCAAAAAGCTCCACTCACATGCAAATAAGACACATGAAGAAAATGTAATAAACGATGGTTGAGCTATGTGGAGGCAAGGTGAAAGTTGATTCACAGGCTATTGAAACCTGAAAAAACAAATATCAAATCTTCATATCACAATCAACCAAAATTATGTTGAGATGGAATAATTAACTCAATTTTGATTTTTCACTATAACCCATGAGTATTTCTCAATGATTGTGTTAACTCATTCGGGCCTTTCACATTTCTTTTTCACCATTGATCAGCACGGCCTACTTAGTTACCTACAGCATCAGTACAGTCTATTGGACTTCACAGTCTTCTCAACTGCAAGCACTCTTCATGGACTTCTCAACCACCCACAAAGTCATTGAAATCGACTGCTCCCAACGGTCTTTGTGGAAGCTGATCAGACTTCCATGAATGAAGTTTTGCTTTCTCAATTTTTCCATGTTCATGTATGAGTTATGAGTAAAGAAACATTCTTTTTTTTTGTTTGAAAGAAATGAATGAAGAAAGAAGAAACATTCGTCGTGCAAACAACCACATCGTTCAAACTGCTTTCACTTCAACACATATCAATGTATTTCTTAATTAAAAAAAGTATTTCGTGTATGCATAGCACATAACAAATGAAATTATATATGCAAAATGTTGAATTTGATGTGCTAACCAATTTTTCTAAAAGCTTAAGCCGTTAGGAAGAGCAACATCATTAATTTTATATTCTTAACACTCCCCCTCACGTGTGGACTGCTGACAACTTTTGATCTAGCCAAAGTCTAAAACGTGGGCAACTAAGAGAGAAAATTATTTGTGAATAAGAGCTTAACGAGGTTCGAACCCTTGACTTCTGGCTCTGATACCATGTTGAATTTGATGTGCTAACCAATTTTCCTAAAAGCTTAAGCCGTTAGGAAGAACAACAACATTAATTTTATATTCTTAACACAAAAACATAATTACATAAAAATCAAGCCAAGCAATTTAGAAACAAGAACGTATTTGACTGCTAGACCAGCTCATTCCTTTTTGGTATGTCGAACAAGGACACAGCAGGAATTGCTGCTGAACTTAAAACACCTTTGGGATTGTTGCCGATTAATTATCTTGGTTTACCTTTATCATATGGACAGATCAGATCAAATGGATGGAATCAGGCCATAAATCTGATGGAGGCCAGATTGGAAAATTGGAAGGCGAGGTTGCAATCCAGGGCTGGTCGTTTGATCCTGCTCAACTCCATCCTCAGGGCTCTACCCACATACTTTTTGTCTGTTCACCAGCTTCCAAGAAAAGTTGACTGGCAACTAGATACCATCAGAAGACACTTCTTTTGGAAAGGAGCAAATAACAATGGCCAATCCATTCATTTGGTGGACTGGACAGAGCATATGTATGCCAAAGGATGGTGGACTAGGAGTTCTTGACCTCCGTACATTTAATGATGCGTTACTGTGCAAGAAGGGCTACCAAATCCTTGGTGAATGCAGGGGCTTATATGACACAATCAGCTCGTGCCATGCGAGAAGAACATGGGACTCCAGCTTTCTGCAACACCGTGGAATGTCCACTTTCTAGAGAAACATATCAATGGTCTTGCTCAGGACAAGATCTCATTTCAAAGACCACGAATTGGTTCAGGTACTGATTCTTGTTTTGGGGAAATAACTGACTGCAGTTGGACAAACGTCCCCCTGGATTTTAACGATCGCATAGGACAGGGACGCCACTCTTATACTGATGTTTGGACCTGCCTAAAGGCTCTGGCCAAGGTTGCTGGGCGCCTGTTTCTCCTATTGATATGAATTTGAAAGTTTTCGTATGTGCAACCGATTGAAAGGAGTTCAAGGATCAAGATAATGTTGTGGATCTCAGAGATAAAGATATTCAAGATGATTAAGAATTTTTGCAATTTACAATTGCTACAATTACGAGATCGTGAGCAAAAACACTTCAGGCTGTAATAGAAAATTATTTACAAATTGGTAGTTTAATGTGTTTTGAAGATTTTTTTTAATTTATTGATTCCTCTTTAATTGCTTGTGCAGCGAAGGGATGCCTACAGTCCATTCTTTATGAACTTTTGCTATTAGTTACAAGATAAACTTGTAATTAAATTCATTAATTTATAATATCAATTGCTTGATTTATTGGTAATCTTTATATTCATATTCCACGTTCGTTTTGATCTCATTCTTAATTATTATATATTTTCTAATCACCGAAGACATCATTCTTGAATATCGTATCAGTTGAAATTAGAGTCACGTTTCGATTTGATTTTCTATTCAACTTGTCCTCTCTTTCAATTTCTGAAAAAAATAGTAAAAAATTCTGAAAAAAAAAAGTGTAGTCTCTATCTTCTTCAAACCCTATGCCTTTCTTTCTTTACTGTTATTTATAAATATTTTTTCCTTGTCTTCCTTACATCAATACTTTAGTTGCATTCTGACCACTATTTTGACTTTTCATTTTGAGAGATATCATTAGAAGTCTTGTTTCAGTTTTAGAAAAAAAATTGAGAAAAAATAAAAAAAAATAAAAAAAATGAAAAAAAGTCAAAAGAAGAAAAGAAAATATTCTAAAAACAATTTGAAAAAAAGGCTGAAAGAAAGAGTTCTAAAGGAAAAGAAAAGAAAAAGAAGAAATCATTGTTGACAGAAAGCGCAAAATAAGTATTCAGAATTAATTGATCTAGCTTAAAGATTCTCCTTGATTTATCCAATCCTGAACTTTTGATATATATTATATTTTTATTTTACAACATTCACTGAGTATACTCCAATGCAACTTCAATTTCACTTTTCATCTTACAATCATATTAAATGGGATATGTTTAATTACTCATTGCCGTGTTGACTTGCATTTATTCTCTTAGAACTTCGAGGGTTCAAGAGAGAAAAAATGTTGAATTGTGAGAACAATTGAGGAGTAAAGCCAACTTATCGAACGGCATCAAGTTCTAACATGAACATAATGAAGAAATAGAAGAAAAAGATGATGAAGTGTCAGTTGTAAATTGGAGATAAAAAGTGCTCAAATTGAAGAAAGGAGCGAAAAACAAGGAATCAAAATAAAGATCCTACTTATCGACATACATATTCAATTAAATTATCCCTCCCTGCCTTCTGAGATAAAATTGATCTTATTAAGTGCAAAAACAAAGAGTAGAAAGCATATTTGATTATCATAATTATTCTGAGAAAAAAAAGGTTAAACTCGTTGTTGTATTTTTGCTGACTATGTCATTACTTAGTGGAACCAATTAAACATTAATATGCACAGGAACCAAGACAAACAACAACAACAAAGCCTTATCCCACTAGGTGGGGTCGGCTACATGGATCATACGACGCCATTCCGCTTTATTAGTAACCAAACCTTTCGGTATATTATTCACCAATAGATCTTGCTCTATTAGTTCGCCAAGTGTCCGCCTTGGCCTCCCTCTCCCTCTTTTAATCGGACTCCAGATTATTTGATCTACTCTTCTTACTGGCGCATCTAATGGTCTTCTCTGAACATGACCAAACCATCTCAAACGATTCTCTACCATTTTCTCACTAATAGGAGCCACTCCGACTCGTTCACGTATATGGTCATTCCTAATCTTATCTAATCTTGTATGACCACACATCCATCTCAACATCCTCATTTCTGCTACCCCCACTTTACGTTCATGTTGTCCCATCATAGCCCAACATTCACTACCATATAACACTGCTGGCCTTATAGCAGTACGATAGAATTTTCCTTTAACTTTATTGGGTACTTTTCTATCACAAAGAAGCACAGGAACCAAGAACCTCCAATTAAAAATTTGGATGAGATGAAAATTATATTAAGAAGAGGATTTGTACCTTCATCATATTATTGTGACTTACATATTAAATTACAAACTATGAGACAGAGATCGAAAAGTGGGAGAACTACTATAAAGATATGAAAACAACGCTCATCCACGCTGACATCTAGGATCCTGACACAGTCGCAAAATTCATGTGTAGACTGAATCGAGAGATTTCTAGTGTTGTAAAAATATAAGAGTATTTGGAATTGGATGAAATTTTGCAAGGCTATAAAAGTTGAGAGCAGTTGAAGCGAAATATATTCGTTCAATTAGCAAACCTGAACCTTCAAATTCTGCTTGCAAGTAAACATGGCTTACAGATTCCAAATCAATAGACAAGTCAAATCGAAAGTTGGAGGAGAAAATCAAGGTTGAACTTTCCAACTCGAGGGATAAAGGTATTGCCCCTAATAACACACAAAGGACTCTAGATATTAAATGTTTGCATTGTCTTGGCTCGGGTCAACTCCGCCTATATTTTATAGCCGGTCCCAAGCCCGGATAAAGGAGGAGGGTTGTGTTAGGCCCCGACAGCCAGCATAAAATCATGTCGAATCTTATGAACATGGATCAACGAATATGAGCGGAATGGCGTCGTATGATCCATGTAGCCGACCCCACCTAGTGGGATAAGGCTTTGTTGTTGTTGTTGTCTTGGCTCGGGTCATATTGCATCCAAATGTACAAATAAATGTGTTGTGATCATGATGAACAATGATGATATTGCATCTAAAGAAGAATTAACGCAAGATAGTACAACATTCTCGGAAGAAGAAAGTGAGGAAGAAATTGAAGAAAAGGGGGTAATTCTACGAACCTTAGATATAAATGTCCAAAAAAATAGTGAAGAACTTCAAAGAAAGAACATCTTAACATCTTTTTATGCTCGTTGTGTGCAAGACCAAACTTGGGGTCTAATCATTGATAATGAGAGTTGTGTCAATGTAGCAAGTAAATTTATGGTGGACAATCTTGGCTTACACACTCTAAAGCATCTAAAACCTCACACTTCAATGGTTAAATGACAATGGCGAGCCCAAAATTACCAAATAGGTACTGATCTCATTTTCCATTAGAAAGTACATGATGAAGTGTTGTGCAATGTTATACCTATGCAAGCATGTCACATCTTGTTTGGGAGACCTCGCTATACAAATCTCTATAGTTTTCAAGACAAACACCATGTAACACGTACCATTACCGTCACACCAAGTATTTGAGGAACAATTGCAAATAAAGTCAATTGCCACCTATTAAGAATAACAAAAAAATTGAGCATGATGAAAGAAGATGAAAAATGTTAAGCTCAAAATTAGAGTGAAAAAAGTGATGAAGTAAAAGTGGCCATGGGGAAACAAGATGGCAAATATAGAATTGAAATTAGAGTGTTTAATTGATCATATAAAAAATTTAATACATATGATTGAGGTTTTAAGACATGAAAAGTTATATGTTAACATCAAAAAGCGTCACTTTTGCCTGGATAGAATATTTTTTTGACTTTGCTGTTAGTTCTAAAGGCATAGAAGTTGATGAAGAAGAATTCAAGGCAATAATAGAATGGCTTACACCAAAGATAGTGATGGGTCTACGAAGTTTTCATAGGCTGCTTAGCTTCTATCAGAGATTAGGAGAATGTCTTCAACTCATCCAAAGATGGCCTAGTTCAGCTCCTTTATTTGTTTTACCTGATTTTACTAAAACTTGTGAAATCAAATGTGATGCTTCAGGAATTAGTATTGGTGTTGTTTTTTTGAAAGTGAAAAGGATGATTGTCATGTTCGCAATGATCCAACTTTATTGTTGTGGGCTAAATATGTACAAGTTCATTGGTTTGTTACACAATTTGAATAAAATTCATTCGTTGCTTGTTCGCAAGTGTCGCATCATGCGATGTGCCATTAGCATCACATTCTCCACATAGCATTGTTTCCCTCGGAATATAACCCCATTTTTGTGTGACCAAATTGTCCATAGATATGCTACAGATGCTGCACGTTGCTGTTTCGACACATATGTCATGTTTTGTTGCCGTCGTCCTCCACTCCTAAACAACAACAAACAACAACAACAAAGCCTTATCCCACTAGGTGGGGTCGGCTACATGGATCATACGACGTCATTCCGCTCTTATATTCGTTGATCCATGTTCATAAAATTCGACAGGGTTTTACGCTGGCTGTCGGGGCCTAACACAACCCTCCTCCTTTATCCGGGCTTGGGACCGGCTATAAAACATAGGCGGAGTTGCATGTGAAAACAAAAGACATGAAAATAATACCCATTGTCCAGCACATGATTTTATAATTGACAAATATAATGTGAAACAACGTTTGTGGATAGAAGTTAAATGGTACTCATCGAAAATAAATATTGACACATTTTCTAATGTTATGGAATTGTTTGTGAAGTCTGACTGCTGATAGTAGGTTTATGACCTCTTCAGGTCTACGGATGCATTAATTTTGTTCAGGAACATTTTATAATGACATAGAACTGTTGGTGAAGTCTTAATTCCAGTAGTAGGCTTCTTCAGGTAAATGCATTAATCTGTCCATAATCAAATGCCTCAAACATCAGAATACCTTTGCATTCAAATTTAAGCAGATGGCTTGATATGCTAAAGAGATGTGAAAAGCATTCAAGAATAACAAATTGCGAAAACCACCAGTAAAATTATTTGACCATTATAAAGCGGGAACAAAAGTTGGAATTTAGTACAATACAGAAAAAAAAAACATAAGAAACTTCACATCTGAAGGACTATCTAAACCTAATCATGTTAATAGAAATCAAGAAAATATGTTATACTAACTTTAGAATAAAATAGCAGGAGGAAGCTATGATGATTCATTAAGAAAGTTTTTATACAAACCACAGAGGGGATGGGATAAATTCCAAGAAAAAAAAAAGATAAAATTTGGGATTTCTCTGATTTGATTCAATGTAGACACAAAACCATAACTTTCCATTTACAAAGACATGCATAAACCTAATATGAATTTAGTGTTGGGAAATTTTGATTTAATAGGCCGTTTGAACACCACAAATGGGCAGAGGCTCTATAACAAGCATCCAACATGCAGAGAAGAAAACAAACACAGATTATGGCATAAAATTATGCTAACAAAACAATAATTTTGATTACCAACGAGTGGCATGAAATAGAGCCTACATAAGCCAATCCAATGAAGAGACAGCACACCAAATGCTAATTTTTTTCTTGAGATTAACAAATACTAAATTTCCTGCAGAAAAAAGCTTGCCAAAGGTTATCATCAAAATCAAATCTAGCAAAAAGTCAAATTTCAAGTTCAAAATACTAAAAGGCCCCAGGATACAAGAAAAAACAAATTGGAAACAGAAAAGATAAAGTTTTATTGACAACCACATGTGGAATGAAACTATATTAATTATGATCTCCTAGAAATCCAATAATTAACGTAAACAACAAGAAACTTACATTTCATACAATCAGAACAAGTTATCAAGTTCCCAGCTACAAAAACAACTTATCATATGAACTGAAATTGCCAAAAAGTGATTTCAGAATGCAAAGTGGACCAGAGGATTATATAAAAGGATTAAGGAAATTTGTCAAAAAAAAAATCAAATGTAAATAATGCATTCTGAGGAACGAGTTTAACAAGACTACACATCCCAAGTTTTGTGTTTACCAAAGTGGCATGAAATGAATCTTAGGTAAGCCAATACAACAACAACAACAACAACAACAACAACAACAACAAAGCCTTATCCCACTAGGTGGGGTCGGCTACATGGATCATAGCCATTCCACTCATATTCGTTGATCCATGTTCATAAGATTCGACAGGATTTTACGCTGGCTGTCGGGGCCTAACACAACCCTCCTCCTTTATCCGGGCTTGGGACCGGCTATAAAACATAGGCGGAGTTGGATTACTTAGATACACCAAAAAAAAAATACTACTTAGATACACCAGGAAAAAATACTAGTGACAAATTAAGCTAGACTAAAAAAGGTACTGGAATACAAACTTCGATGATCCACTTTCAAATTTGAAGTTACATAACATAGAGTCTCTTTTTTCTTCAAAGTTCAAACAATGCAATACTGCTTTGTATACAAGCATAAATAAGTATTACCGTACCTCAAGAGATTCTGCATTATAAAAGAAATGCCAGGTGCATGCACATAAAGCTCCGCCCAGAAGTGGTACCATTCCCCAGGACAGCCAATCCAATGTAAAAACAAACACGCCATGATCCAACTTTCACGGTGCAAACGAAAACCTAATTACACATTATAGAAACTATCGTGACCTAAAAAAAGAAAAGGAAATACTGAGACAAATCCTACAGCACAAGTGTAAACGACCAATTCACACGAGAGAAATAACAAATGTAACTTTTTCTTCCTTCAGACCGGTTATGGTATGCAACCCATTGACAACTAGCCTTAATCCACACTGTTTTCGCCATTGGGCATGCGAAAAACAAGTGATCAAAGTCTTCAACTGCATCCTCACATAATGCGCATGTAACGTCCATTTCTCGAGTCCATCGTGCTATATATGTCTTGGTCGGAAGCTGTTGTCATCTAGAAACCCATGCAAAAAATTTAATACGGAGAGGAACCTTTAGTTGCCACAAGAGACTGCAATCAACTCGCATATTTCTATCTTCCAACTGTTTCTTTCTATCGAGTAACAGGTACACTGCCTTGACTGAGAAGTAACCAGCATTCCATGTCCATGAATCTGGTCGGGACTCATCTGCCACAAAGCTCTCAAGGCTCTCAAAGAGGAGTAGGAGATCCTCGATGCGCTGATATGAGAGAGATCTTGTAAAATTAGGTGTCCATACCCCATTGGATAGCATAGATCCCGACCAGCAATCAGCCACCGTTGCTTGGTGATTTTCACCTAATGCATACAGTCTTGGAAACTTCACCTTGAGAGGCTCTTCTGAGGCCAAGGCATCCTCCCGGAGGAGTAATCTAGTTCCCGAGCCTAAAGATAATGTAAAGAACCTTCGAATCACTGGAATAACAGATATTACCGCCCTCCAAAAAGTCAATGAACCATGAGGTGTATTAACTTGAGTGTTTCATAAATCCACATGTCCACGACATGCAAGCATTAAAGATGACCAGAGATTCTCAGTTTGTACCGTGAGCTTGTATAACCATTTTTCTAAGAGTGCCTAATTCATTTTTTGAAGGTCACAAATACCAAGACCACCCTCCAGTGTTGGTCGACATACTGCTGACCAAGCCACCAAACAAACCCCTTTCCACTGCCAGAGTGTTTCCATAGGAATCTTCGGCGGAGAGCATTGATTCGATTTCTAACCCCATTTGGCATTCTAAAAACAGACATAATAAACAGGAATTGCAAATAGTACCGCTCTGACAAGGACCAGCCTTCCACCTCTTGAAAGAAGTCGTGTTGACCATCCTTCTAGACTTTTCTCTACCCGTTCAATCACATGGATTCAATCTCTTGCTAGTAATGGTTTATCTTATAGTGGATACCCAAGGTAAGGAAGAGGTAGATCACATGTGGTTGTTTTCAATGCCATAGAACACCTATCTTCCATGCTATTAATCATGCCGCATGGAACAAAAGATGACTTTGAATGGTTCATGCATAATCCTGAGAAATCTCCAAAAGTATCAATGAGCATACTGACTCTTCTCGCTGCCAACTCACATTCTTCTATGAAGATAGTGTCATCCGCATCTAGGGAAAAACTAGAAATAATGCCAGCCTCGCATGCTGAAATAGCACACCTAGCCAATGCATCAGTTGCCAGCGTAAAAAGCAGAAAGGAAAAAAGATGGTCTATTTTAGCAAGAAACTCAATGGCACAACTTTCAACTATCCCGCCTATCATGATGAGCTTTATGCACTAGTAGGAGTTACTGACACTTAGCAACATTATTTGCAGTCTAAAAAAATGTCATTCATTCAAACCCCCATGAATTCTTAAAACATTTGAAAGGACAAGGTATGTTAAATCGACGACATGATCACTAGATTGAATTCCTTGAAATATTTCTTTTTCTTATCAAATATAAACATGAAAATGAAAACATTATTACTATGCGTCGTCATGAAAGTATATTCTTTCTCATTATTTGATGCAAAATCTTTGAGTTTTAAATATTTAAAAGAATTGTATGAGAAAGATCTTAACTTCTCTGTTGAGTTTAAAGCTTGTGAAAATTTTGGTATTGAAATTTTTTATAGATTTGAAGGATATTTATTTTACAAGAATAAGATTTGTATTCCCCAATGATCTATACATGAATTGTTAATTAAAGAATCGCTGGGTGAGGATTGATGCAAGAATTTGAAGTTTTGAAAACTTCAGAAATTCTGAAAGAACATTTCTTGTGACCTCATATGAAACAAGATGTACAACGGAATTGCGAAAATTACATAGCATGCAGGAAGGGCAAATCTAAACTTAGGTTTCACAGATTATTTATGCCCTTGCCTATTCGTAACCATCCTTAGATCGATGTTTTTATGGATTTTGTTTTGGGCGTAACTAGGCTTAGTAGAGGCAAAGACTATATTATTGTTGATGATAGGCTTCCGAAGATGGCACACTTTATTCCTTGTCGTAAAACTCATAATGCTACTCATATTGCAAATTTATTCTTTAATGAGGTTGTGTCTACATGGCATTCCAAAAACTATTGTATGTGATAGAGATGTGAAATTTCTTAGCCACTTTTGGCATGTTTTATGGGATAAGGTATAAAACATCTTTATTCTACTACTTGTCATCCCCCAACCGATGGACAAAGTGAGATAGTAAACCGAACAATACTTTACGAGTTGTGATAAAGAAAAATTTGAAATCTTAAAAGAAATGATTGCCTATAATTGAATTTGTTTATAATAGGACACTGCACACATCTACTAGATTTACTCCTTTTGAATTTGTTTATGATTTTAATCCATTAGCCCCTTTTGATTGTATTCCACTACTAGTGAAAGAAATTGCCAATCTATGTGGAAAAAAAAGCTAAATTGGTTAAGAAAATTCATTAGGATCCTATAATCATATTCTTCACAGGAATGAACAAATGGCCACTCGCACGAATACAAAAAGGAAGATCATTTCCCATCTAGGAGATTTTGTTTGGATGCATATCAGAAAGAAAAGATTTTTACAAGAATGAAAATCAAAGTTGCATCCATATGGGAATGGACCTTTTTCAAATCCTGGAGAGAATTAATGATAACGCCAATAGAGTGGACTTGCAAGGTAAGTACCAAGTGATATCTACTTTCAATATCCTGGCTTTTCTCCTTTTGATATTAATGCGAATTTGAGGACGAATTCTTTTGAAGATATGAATGTTGAAGTTTCTATATTTGCAACTGATAAAAAGAAGATTCTAGCAAAGTTTAATAATCAAGATAATGTTGTCGATCTCGGAGATAAAGATACTCAAGATGATCAAGAGTCCTTGCGATTTACAATTGGTCCAGTTATAAGGTCCTGGGCAAAACAACTTCAGATTGTAGTAGAAAATCATTTACAAAGTTAGCGTACGTCTAAGGATCATATCCAACTCCCCAATATGTTACAAATTGAACCGCATGAAGAGTCAACATTTGACCCAAATAAATCATGATTTAATTATTTATTTGAAATTTAGAAATTAATTAAATATAAAATATGTTATTGGGAGTTGTAATAGAAATTGAGTTGGTTATTTTAGAAAAACTATGTTATGGTATTTTCTCTATGTCAATGTCTGATTTATAAGGGCCTGTAAATAATGATAATTAATATTATTTTGGAAATTATTGAATTCTAGCTTAATTGCTTGTGCTATGAGGAAACTATTAAAACATGTTCTTCGTAAACTTTTTTTGAGTTCGTAAACTTTTTCTATTAATTATAAGGTAAACTTGTGGTTAAATTCATTAATTTGTAATAGTGATTGCTTGATTCATAAGTAATCTTGAGTTTGATATTCCACTGTCTGAAATTCTTTTCAATCTCGTTTCTCTTGATTATTTCCAGCCACTCAAAGCATTGTTCTTGAGTACTATCTCATTTCTCCTTTGTTGGATCAAAGAGCTTCTGAATTTATCAAGCTCATGAATTCAATCTCTATGATCCACCTCGTTAATTCGCAAATGAATAGCTGGGTTTGGAGCAATGGCAACTTCAAGATCAAACTGCCTATACCATGCTAAAGAGCAGGCTCACAGTATCGATGATACTTTCCTGACAGACTGTCAACGGATTTGGAAGGGGAGGGTTCCTTTGAAAATCAAGATTTTCATATGGCAAGTTAAAAGCAGTAGGATTCTCACTACGACGTAGCTTTCTGGTCTGGTGGGGATGCCTTCAATATGCAGTATTAAAATCTGTTTTTCAGATGTTCCCAAGTCGCGTGAAGTATGGAATGGACTGCACATATCTAGCATCTCAGCATCATCAGAGGCTGGTTTCTGGTCATCCTTCACGAGGGGTGGGGTGTCTAATGACTTAGTCACATACAGATCCAAAATTGAGGTGAGGGAAATTTTCATGGCAATGTGGGCGATATGGTTACAACAGAATACAGTCATTTTTCAAGGAGGCACGTGCTACACTGAAAATAATCTCTCGCACATAAAAAACCTGACCATAGATCGGAATTACATCAGATAGTCAGCCTTTCACTGATGGCGACTTCTGGTTAATATTTTTTACTCCTGTTTCTCAAAAATGTTTTCTCTGAAAGCTTATTGTAATGCTTTTATTTCTATCTGAAGATCAAGGAATTGTAATTGGATGATTAATTTGGCTAATCATCCTCTTACCTTTCTAAAAAAACAATAATGCATTCGTCTTCCACAAAAAAATAACAATATTTGTGAATACACTCACCTTGATTTCATTCCAATACTTATTGATAATATTATCTTGCTTCATTTGAAACCATAGCTTGCTTTTCAACCTTTTATTATCAAAGCAAAAGTTTCAGATTTTTTATTCAACATATCTAATAATTAAACTTTATCTTCTTCCCGTACTCTGATGATTGGATATTGAAGTATACATTTTGTATTAAAATTGGGCTACTTAATCTTTTTTTCTTTTAAGGGGAAAGAATGATTAGGATAGTGCTTGCTATCCAAATGTAATAAAAAGACCATAAATGACTAAACATGTAGAAAAAGTAAAGCCAAAGTGTACAAGTGAGGGAGTCAAAATGCCAAAAACTGTCACCCACTCATTTCCCAAATAGCAAATGCTTTGTACAATATTCTTAGTATAGCATGTCTTTCCCCAAAAAGAAGTGGTTACCCTGTAAACCACCGAGTTCCCAAAACAATCAAAGCGAGGCGGTGTTCCTGCTCACTGCAGGCCCTAAAACTGCTCCAAAAGGGTCCAACCGATGATGAATTTAACTGTCCCTGCCAAAAGCAATCCTACATCTAGAACTAATAGATCGTTATCTGTTAATAGATGTCCTATCTCTCAAAAAATACATATAGTTGTCCTACGCATATTAATCGTTCACCTAGATGTTATTTTAACATCATTTCCGCATTCCTAAAACAAGTAATAAGATTTTATACAACTTCAACAACAGGATTGTGGAACTGTAATATAAATCATTTCACTCGAATCATAACTCCATATATATAATCTCTTAAAATATGTAAAATGAATATTAATCTAAACATATCATCAAGGTTTCATTGCAAACACTGGTTGGCTAGTGCCTAAAACATGACATGAAGATCATTATCTTATGTTGAGTGTTAGAGTTGAACACTTGGAACAATAGCATTAATTCCATCACGACGACTTTGGCCAGCCACCATGTATTCAAAAGAATCTGTATCCATTACTCTCACTACATTAAAACTAAAATTATGATATTTATAAGATCTAAACTATTTTAAAATCCTTTTATTTGTTTTGTGTACTGAGCAGTTGTATTCATATATTACAAGGCAATTGAGATCCACAGCTTTATGTTAAAGTGCATGTCCCCTTGTTTATAATCAAATCATAATATTTTAAAGACATTGTAATTGCTACTTTACTCAGTTCGCCACAGATATCAAAGCATTCAATTGGACTCCATTTTACATCTAGTCCTTACTATTCACCTCATTGTTTATATCATATATGACTTCCCAGCACGTTTTTAAGTCACAAATTGAGACGTAAACTGATTATTAACTGAGAAGAAATAAGGTAACAGAAATAGAGTATCCAGAATCCTAAATATAACAACCATCACCCAAATACTAAAACTAAGAAATCATGTATCTACTGGATCTGATTTATTATCCCATTAACTGATTGTGAGTCTGAAATCAACCCAGGAAGAGACACACAGGTATGAAGTTTTTTATGCATTCCAGTACAGCCAAACATCACTGGACAACAGTTAGATCAACAGCATGGGTAGCCGAAACACAGAATACAGTATTTAGTTGGAAAATGCAAGCACGTAGTGAAGATAAAAATGAAATGACCACAATGAGCTGCTTTCGGGAAAAATGGCGACTGCCGGACCCAGGAGTTCTTCGTGTCAAGAATAAAGTATACCAGCTAGAGAAAGGTTCCAAACAATCATTTTAGCCTCCGGCGACCATGGTGACGAATTACATTTAGATAGACATGGTGATCTCATGTGAAGTTGAACTAAGAGAAAGGAAGGGCAGCGTGGAGATGGAGAAGCGTTTTAGGTTTCATGCTGTTGAATGGGTGAGAAGAAAATGGTAAGGTCAAGAGAGAGTTGACAGGGAAAGAAATTTCTACCCTTCTCGATTTTTTTTTCCCTAGTCCAAAATGCGTTATGACCTAAAACGGGAAAATTGGGTCCCCCAGTTCTTGTGAAAGAGCAGGAGGGTAATGGTGCGCAGGACGCCAAATTGGATCAGGAAAATGGTGAGGGATGAGGCATTCCGATCATTTAGCAGAGACAACATACATGAATCATAACTTACGTTTTCGTAATTATGCAATCAGAATGCAACGCAGAAACCAAAATCAGAGTACAAAGACTGATTTTTTTTCATGCTATTTGTATGTTGCAAACGCTGGTGAAGACATCAGAACTGCCACAGCAACTTCGATGAACAGTCATGACCGAGGTTCTGGATGGTAAGTTTTCCTTTCTCTTTTATTTTTTGTGAAAAATTGGATGAGTTCTTGCAGTAAAGATCGGCCGGAAAAAGCAACTTCCATGAACAACAAAGTCGAAGCAAATGACATTAACATCTGAAGCCACTCACCAAAAAAATGAAATGGAATCCCAAGAGGGAGCAGTGAGATTGAGCACTGGGAAACAAACCACTGATTTATTGCTGCTGATTGCTGTCTCTTTCGATGGTTGAAGACAAAAGAAAAGGTCGGAAAGCGCCGCAAGAGATCAAAGAGTTGAAAGACGGGCGACCGCGGAAAGGAGATCTTTTTCCTCTTCTCGGTTCTCGTCGTCGTTGATTAGCTTCTTGTTTCTTTCATCTTTTTCACCCATAATTATCTCAAAGGTAAAGGCAGAAATTTATTTATTTATTGTTTTTGTTTTCGTTTTTTTTTTTTACGTGAAAAAGGAGATGAATGATATTTTTCTTATTTTTTTGTAATAGTTCCGTGGGCACAAACCAACTTCAAACTCAACCCATCAAATTTAATCCAATCTGAATTGGATGATTCTCTTTTTTCCTTCGTTGGGATTGAGTGGGATCAAGTGATTAGATTATTCAAACACTATTTCTATTTTTTATATTTTTTAAAAATATAAAAAACATTTAATATCTTGTTTTAAAGAATGAAGATAGTTTTCTAAATATTTTTTACACATATATTTTAAATTCTAAATTGCCCTCACTTAAATTAAGTAATAATAATTTCCAATGAAAAAATTTAAGAAAAAAGAACTTAAATTATTACTTGGTCGTAGTTGAATCCTGATCATGTCCGACCACCAATCCAACTCGATAATAAGGTTATCTACTTGATATGATTTCGATCCTTGTCATTTAGAATTTATACAACTAAATTTAAAATGTTTTCCATCTTCACCATTGCGTCATAATGTAAATGTAACACCTTATATTATTAATCAGGAGTAATTTAATTTTTTAGTCAAACCCTCGTGGTTTCCCCTTTAGAAGATCTAGATCTTTCCTTTTTACTTTTTTTCTCAATTTGAACTATTGGCGGTTAGGACTTGAGAAAAAACGATTTTAGGAACAAGGAGGAAGAAGGGAAAGAGAAAGAAAGAAGAGGAGAATCAATTAGGGATTGATCAAAATATATAAAAGGGATCGAACTCCTCTCTCTCTTCTTAATGATGTTCTTGTTCGGATTGTCATATTCTTAATTGTGATTTGATTGGAGGTTTCATGTGTTCTCACTTGATATGAAGTTTTGCATATGGTCCATGTTTAGATTTGTACATCTATATGTTAAAGAGATCACATTCTTATATGTGTTTGGGATGAACCCTAAAGATTTTGTTTGTTTTAATATGCCTTCTTATGCTTAAATGTCTATAGATCATGCGTGAATTATTTAAGATGTTTAGCATCGTTTCTCCCGAAAGTTTACCTTAAAAATTATGATTTTCAGGCGGGGCACGACTGTGCTGAATCTCGAAACGATCATGACTGAACGGTTGAAACCTAGCGAAATGCAAAGGCATTGTCACGCCTGTGATGAGGTTTGTCACGGGCATGACAAATCTAACACGATCATGACTACCTTGGTCATGATCATGAGTGAGAATTCTGTAGGACGAGTCCAAATTGGGACTCGCTCACGGCTATTTTTCATAGAGGCACGACCGTGAAAACGACCTCATACGATCGTGACACTTCAGTTGTGACCAATATTAGAGAAAAAGGAGCTTTTATGGGCCTCGGTCATGGGCGTGACCACCCTATCATGGTCGTGATCGATAATGGTCCACATGATATTTTAAAGCTTATTTTCAAGGCAATTATACTATGTAATGATGTTTGATGATTGTATATAACATATAGTTATACGAGATGCATGCACAGTCGTAACTAAGATAAAATCTAAAGACTGAGAGACATAAAACTGTTTTGATGATTGAAATCATAATACACCCAATTGAATAATACTATTACTTGTCATCCCCAACTCACTATCAGGAAATAATTGTACCTTACACCTTGTGTGTTAGTATTTCCTTTGGGAAATAATTGTGCCCTACATAAGTATTTCCTTAAAGAATAACTATATTTTAGCGGCAATGGTATGTAGATTCCTAGTCGCCTTAGGGTGATGGGAGTACGCCTAGCTATCCTATTGTGAGGAGTGAGGATAACGACATGATTCTTCAATTAAATATAAGATTAAATATTGTTATTGTACTGAACTGTGAAGACTTATGCACACAAAAATGGAGTCCAATGGGTTATAAAGCAATCCCGAGAAAATTACTAAGGCAAAGTAATAATAAGTTCAAGTCACTTAATGCGTCTACTAATGAACTGAATGATGAATGATGTACCATACTCTTATATTGTTTACATGTTAACTAAATGCTACTGATAATGATGCATGGTACGACATGAATGTTTGACATGTCGATCATACCGTTAAGTACTTTGCATCCGTGAATATTTCTTTTCTTATATGAAACATATAGTGTCCTTGCTTAGGATGCATTTATTTACATACTCTAACTGAAAAACTCTCCACACTGAATCCGTGCACGTAACTAACATTAGAATGGATGGAGGCTCAGCTATATCGACAATATTGCACATGGTTTAGGCTATGTTGTGATGCTGAGTCTACTAGACTACTACTTTTAGTGAGGTCTTATTAATGTTGGAGTTTTAGTTATGATCTAGGACATTTTTATAACTATTTTATAAAAATCTTCCACTGAAAGATTGATTTTTATTTTATCTTTATGAATATTAGTTCCCACTGCATTTGTATAAATTATTTTCTTATAATTATATGATGGCGAACATGCTAACACTGTCAAATTCTCCTAATTGCTCTTAACTTATAGGGTGAATTTTCGGGATGTTGCAGTAAATTATTTGGTAAATAGGGCAAGGCACTAATAGTTTGTTGGAGGCTCAAAAACTATATTCGACAATATTGATGTATGTGCATTCTAACATATAATTATTCTTTTATGTAATTTTATTTGATTAATTTTATCATATCATTGATAATTTATTAGTTTATTTTTTATTTTACATAAAAAATCTACTCAAGTTTTATTTGTTTTTACCTAAGAAGCACATTGAATAAGGTACTAAACTGTCACAAAAAATTGTTCTCACGTGTTTAGGATCCATAAGTTTAAATTTGAATTAAGCATGATTTACAAATCGTGACAACTCCATCATGGGCCATGAAAAAAATATCTTTAATCCAAATTCAATTATGTTTAGGCCCTAGAATCCCTTTAGGACTCATGGCACATGCATGTTTCACAAATTTGAAGACAACTCAATGTAATTGGAGTTGGATTGATGCTCTTAAACTTACCTCAAAATGTCCTAAGCAAGGTTGTCAAAACTAGTTTTAATACTTAAAACTTACAATTTTATGTTTTTAGGTCCAAAAATGAGTTGAATTGGATTAAAATCGGAAGTAGGGTAAAATCAGATTAAACTACGTTTTAACTTGGTAAAGGCGTTTAAACATTCGTATAAGTAGTGAGTTTGACGATTCTAATTACTTGTTAATTGTTTTTCATCTGAAAGGAGGTGTTCACGTCTTTCAGTTTGATGCAGGTTCAAACCTCGTTGCCACCACTTTTTTTCATTTCTTTTCAACCAATACATGTATATATAATTATATATAAATATATATATCGAAAAAAGTTCCATCTAAGCTTTTCTTGTTTCTTTCTCCACTATTATCTTTTAATCATGCTATTTTCAGAAAAAAATATTATAATAAATTAAAATTGATATAAGAAAGGATAAAATATATAATTTATTGTAAATTATTGCTACTAATTGTATTTATTCTTTTATTCTTTGGATCATAATCATTAAATAAAACTTAAATCATATGATGAAAATATACTATAGTTGTTATTGTAATAATGAGAACAAATAAATATTGCTTTAGATAAAAAAAAATCTTATAAACACGCCTATCTATTTATATCTAAATTTATAAATTTGTCATCAGTGATATTATTAATATATAAATATTAATAAATATGATCAAAATAAAGCTTAAATCATATTATGAAAATATTTGTGAATTTTATTAAAGAACTATTAATGGTATTTTAATTTTACATATTTATTAATATATTTGATGTGGCTTAAAAAATTATTATTATTAAATTAATATTAAATCTAAACTCTACATATTTACATAACGAATTTACAATACAAGTACACCCCCAATAAAATGAACCTAGGTAGAAACTCGAACTTGACAACCTTGGTCCTAAGAATGGATGAGGGAATCCTCCTTATTATAGATGTGAAGAATATGACATTGGTACCCTCTTGCATGTGGGTGTGTGAGGATCGCCATCACAATGATACTTGGGTGGCTTTTTTCATTCTTTGTATTTTCTAGATTGTTAAGTTCAAAATTGGCAGAGATTTTATGCATATTTACTTTGTATTGCATGACATGTCTATTTTATTTTTTTTATTTGTTTAGATCATGCCTACTTTCACATGCATTATTATGGAAAAAATACTAAAAGTATGATTTTTTAAAAAAATACAAAAATATCATCATCTTCAAAGTTCTTCTTATTTACTATTTTGCCTTAGGACATCACTTAATATATATGAAATTCAATTACTAATTGTTTTAGTAGATATCACCAAAGTACTGAGTTGTGAAAGTGGTTGTTACTGAATAGAATGTTCAATTCTTAAATGGCCCATTCATGTACAACTTATTGTTGTTGCATTTTTATTGAACACATTAAGTATCATGTGCTAGTGATTATACTTGTGAAAAATAAAGTAGTTGAAAAATGTGTATGTCCTCCATGGATTTGGTATCTTCAAATAGTAGATCCATAAGAGATTCTTGCCTGACAATCTAATTAGAATCCACTGGTTGAAAGTCAACTAAAAGAACCACCTTGTGCACAATGAAGATCATACAAGTATTCTCATTACTGCTAGTTTGAAAAAAAAAAGGAAAAAGTGTATAAAATAAACTCAAAAAATACTTATGTTTTCAACATTAATACTATTATTTGTTAGATATATTTTATTTAAAAGGTTATTCAGGAAAAGTGAGGAGTTTTGCAAGGCTAAGCTTTGGATTAATAAAAGATACCTTGGTGACAATCATGAGAAAGAGTATAACAAAAGAAAGATGATACATCCTCCTAAAACTTTGTCCTAATAATCCTCCTAACACTAACATTTTTAAAATACCCTTAAAAGTTGATTAATTTAACATGTATGCCATTGTGAGATGATTAGGAGGATATATCATTTCTCATAACAAAATATTTATTCTAATGGAACATTTGCTTTAATTGAATTTTAGGACAGGCCAAAGAATATGATATATGAAAAATAATGTATTATTTATTGTTATTTAGTAGAATTTTAGAAATTATTTTGTTTTTAATATGGATTTGGTTGATTAGACTTTAAAGTTAATGTTTAGAGTTGATTTCTACTTCCCTTAGTTGTGCCCACACAATGGACGGAAGGATATCGAAGTGCCAATCTAGAAATACAAAGTGGGCAACTTGGTCTTTGTCAATCCACCTCACAATCATCCCATGAAAGATGACAAATTTTAAGAAGGGCACAACCACTTCATGACCTCTTTCAGGTACAAAAGAGGTGACAAAGTGGCCTATTTAAACGTAAAGATGGGGGATAGGTTCAGTAAGTTATCATGGACTCGTAGTCTTGAGTTTTTTAAGATTTGATATATGGTCACTTTACTTGATGAGAATCCTTGTATAGTCAAGAGCGTTGATTTTGGTGTTTTCGAGTTTACGCAATGTAAACTGAGTTCGACATAAATCTTCGCACTTGGAGAACCCCTAGCAAGGCTGCTCTAGGGACATCACTCAAGTTTATTGTCATTTGATATAGGAACATAAAGATAGAATTTTGGGCCTAAAAGAGGTCAAAATTTAATTAAAGACTAAGTTGGCATGAATTTCAAAGTTTAGAAATCGTGAAAAAGGTATGAGTGAGATGAGAAAAGATGGTCGATAGATGATTCAATGCATGGTTCCTCGTCATCCTATTTTTGATGATACCCTCTGATCGAACGACGGCTGGATAGTAGCGAACGGGATGATGAACAATGGCAGTTTGGTGTCTCCCCCGGTTCATGTGCGAAGAGAATAATGGGTTGGAGAGAGATGATATTCTCTCCCTTCCTTCTTATTCCACCATGTTATTCTTTTTTTTACTTAGCTTAAAATGACCAAAATAACATTTGCATTTAAAGAAATTCATATTTTCTAAATTAAAATTGAGCGTTACAACAATGTTGAAGATGCTCTTGGATAGTCAAATGATCGGAAAGTTAGTTGGCCGAGAAAAATGCGATTGATCGAACCTTCAACGGTTAGGTTCTACAATGATCACATGGAGCAATTGATCCAGTGCAAAGGAGCAGTGTCAGAACCCAACAAGTTATCTAAGTGTGGAAGAGTGGACGATCGATATTGGGGGCTAACGTTCATTTCACTATTGACAGAGATGCAACCTTTCCCAATGACTAGAAATGATATTTGGAGGAATGGGGAAAGTTCCATAATAAACCCACTCTAGAAGGTTATAAAAAATGCCAAAGCATGAGAAAACATAATAAAGGAGAAAGGAACAACATTCTTGATATCTGGAGCACATTGGAGTACATTTGAGCTATAATTTTGAAATTTTTTTTCATTTGTGAGCGAGTTAAATTGTAAAATAAAGGTTTTTTCAAATATTCATATATTGTGAAAGCTAGTGATAAGAGGTGTGTTTTGACTTTGAGCAGAGAGGAAGGTGGCGAAGGTATGAAATAATTTATTTCTTGCCCAAGTTTGAATGAAGGAATATTTTAGTGAAATCTTTGTCGGTCGAGTGGAGATGTAGGCTAAGGCATCGTCGAACCTTGTCAATGAACTATGCATTGTGTGTAAGGAGTGCAACTTTTGAATGCCAAAAGAAGGGGATCTTTTGTGACCTCAACTTGACTCTAATTCATGCCAACTATTTCGTTGATATGTAAGGGTATGTTTGTAGGTGGATTGGTTTGATTTTGGAAATTTTTAATCGAGGTTATGGTGCCCAATTAAGTAGATGTTCGATTTGTGCGATTCTACGATTCGTGTCTACCATTGTTGCTCCATTAAGCTCATGTGGAAGCAAAGTGGTTCCAATCACTAGTATACATTAATCAAATTATCAAGGATCAATTTGAATATTAATTGATTTGATATATTGTGTAAAGTTTATTCTTCACATCAAAGGGATTTTTTGATACTTTGTACTACAGTTTGGTGGAGGAACTTTATTGTGATGTGAGAGCAAGAAAAGTCTCCAATCAGTAGCATAATTCATTTGAAAAAGTCTGGAATCAAATGAGAATGGAACTGACATTCAATCTTTCAATTGAAGGTCCTATCAGCTATATTCATTCGAATAATTTGTACAATATGATTTTTAAACATTCGAACTTGAGATCAAGCATACGATCTTTGGTCAATCAGGAAATGGATCTTGACTTTCAGAATCTTTTGGACATTCGAACTTTATGGAATTTCTGAACTTGATGGCCAGAATAACTATAGGACCTAGACTTAATATTCAATGGGTTCGTGTGGTTCGTTTAATTCAACCCTTCGATCCAAAGAGTTCTGATACCCAATCATTGGATCGCATGGTCATTCAAACCATGAGGATTCAAACATCTAGGGAGCATTCCCAAATGTTCCAAAAGTTTAGTAGAGTCATAGGTCATTATGTGTGATTTTTCATATTTATTTATTGATTTTAGTGTTTGTACTACTCCTTTTAAGAGATAGAATCATCATACATCTATTAATCATCATTTGATTCATGATGAACAATGTAGGGGTGAGAACGGGCTGAGTTGATACCAAAAAATTGGGATAATCTCGGGCCGGATTGAAATCGGTTCGGAACCAATTTTGCTATCCTAATAACACGTCAGTTTTGGATCGGTGTCGGTTGTATATTCCATAAACATGGACAAATAGTTGACCCAACATATATTTATAAGTTATACATATAATTATTATATTATATAATATATGATTTCTTCATCAGCTAGTGAGTCGTGTAAAGTCCAAGCCCAATGTCACAAGTGCTTCTGCAATTGCCAACACATCTAAGCTTTGTTGGGAGACAACATTCTTGTGCCTCCACATTGACGATGTGCGCACAGCTGCTAGCAACTCAGTTTGGAGGCTACAGATCCCTGTACACACTTCCATAGAGTTCACTACAACAGCACTGCAATCGCTCTTATGTTGTGTTTCTGGTTTCTTCACTTGTCTTCTTCAATGGCAGTTCTCCTCCAGCAGACACTTCCTCTCGTGGCTCCCTCCAACAATTGGCCAATCATCTCCAACCTTGGTTAGTGACCCAAATCTAACACACTCAAGTACTCAGATTCAAAAAAAGCCCTAAGTTGCTGGATTATCACCTAATTCCCTTTTAACCTTTTCGTGGACAAAGAAACATTCTTGATGGATGCTACCTTGTTACTTTTTACTATGTTACTTTGTATCTATTACTTTAGTTTTTTTGTGTCTATTACTTCGTTACTTTTTACTATGTTTTTACCTTTTCTCTGGTTGGGATATGTTTTCTCTAATGCAAATGTTTTGTTTACATAATATTTGTCTTTGTTTACAGAATACATTTTACTATGTGATGTGAATAAATTATATATACTTTTCATTTATGTTTAGCATAATTAATCTCATGTTTTGATATATTCTTATACTCGAACACATGCTTTATTATCGAAATGCAGCTTTTTACTTATGATAATTTGCATTCTTGAAATATTACTACTTGTTTTTATTATTTTTCATGTAAAAATCTCACTTGACAACACATTGTGGCATGCAAGTATATGCCCCCGCCTATGCACTGCATAGGGACATATAGACGGATACCTCCAAACTTGACACTTGGACGAATTAGAGAACAAAATGGCACTATTCAGAAAGACAAACCATCCAAAGAAGCAAATAGCAAGAAAAAAAAATGCCTTTCCACATAAGCTTGATAAATTCCATTGCACGTAGAGGAAGGGTACGACTTTATGGGTGAATGAAGACAAAATAATGGCTGGAAAAGTTGTAAAGGAGACAACTAAGAAGGAGGCTAAAGGAGGACCACTGGCAGATTCCTTGAACTGAAAAAGCTGGAAAAGGAAGCAAAAGAAACAACTACATGTGTGAACAGGTGACACAAATATCTTGGACTATAAAAGGCATGGAAGCTGCCCATGGAAAGGATTCCCAAATTCCCTTCGAATTTGAGGGGGGAGGTAATTTTCTGTTGAAGATGGAGGAGGAGGCTACGGTAGCAGCCTCTTTTCTCCTTCTCTTTTCTTTTCCTTTTCTTCTTTTCCCTTTTTCGAAATCAGCTAGCTAGTGGTTGAAGAATTTGTGATGGATGTTTTTGTTTCTAAATATTTATGATTTCTGAACTTAAGCTATTAGGCAGTGGTCATTTACATTTTTGTACCTTGTTTATTGTTCTATTCATTTCAACATTCACAATCTTCTTTGTTGTTGTGATTTTCTTGATGTCTCTTTGGATTGCCTGATTTGTTCTCATCAATTGGTTTCCCATTGCGCCCTAGCCCGAGAGGGTTATGTTCTCCTCTAGTTCAAGCTCCAAGGTTGAGAGGTGAGGAGCTTGAAGTTGGATTCTTTCAACAAGTCACAATATTGGTCGATTCCTATCGCCAATCCATTTCTTGTTTCCATTTAACCCATTGTTGACGAAGGTGATTCCCGCTTGAGAAGGTGTTCACAGTCCCTAGCTAAGGCATGCGAGCTGAGAGGTTGGGTTGGTGCTAGGATATGCCAAGGAATCATCGTTCGCCAAGATTCTCTTCCCCTATTTTTTTATTTCGTGAGATGCTCCTCTATTTTGGGGACTTCGATCATTGATTTTGACGCTGGCATCTCCCACCCAAGAGAGTATTCTATCCACCAATCGATGCATGCGCACCAAGAGGTGGTCCCGAAGTACCCCAAAGTTCCTTTTCTTATTGAAGTTCCCCTTTAATGAGGTTGATCGTTATAGTATTTCTTTGTTTGTTGGTTTGAGTTTTTGGCATTAACGATTTTCGCCCAAGAGGGTATGGGGATTCCCTAATCGATTGCACTCGCGTTGAGAGGTGGGATGGTCATTGAGATACACTAAGGAGTCATCAATGACCAATGTCGAGCAAGTTCGAGACAAAAGTTCGAGGCATTTCTTAGTTCGTCGGTTCGTGGTTTTAGCTTGTTAATGTTCTTCTTTCGTTCAAACTATTTTTTATTTCATAATGTCAATGGCTCCTGTCCGATAGGGTAATCTATCCCTCAACTGTCGCATGTCTGCCGAGAGGTGAGGCAATAGTCGAGTTATGTCTAAGGTGTCAATGATGACTAGTGCATAGTAGGGTCGAGAGGTATGCCCGGAGTTTTCTTTGTCTTCTCTCTTGAACTAGACTTGAAGGCAACCACCCGATAGAGATTACCACTTGCTGAGACTCAATGTGGGCCCTAACTGAGTCCCGATTTATCAAGATTCCTCTTTGATATGATACTCAAGAACAATGTCTTGAGTGACCGGAACAATATATGATAATCAAAGAAACGAGATCAAACGAATTTTCAAGGTAGCGGAATATCAACCTCAAAATTACAATGAAACAAGCAATCGATATTATAAATAGATAAATTTAACCATAAGATAGCCAACCTTATAATTAACGGTGGAAGTTCCCGAAGAACGGGTTACATGAGTTCCCTCACAGCAAAAGCAATTAAGCCATATTTCAATAGATTCAAAGATGTCTCAAATAACAATGAAGACCAGTATTTATAGACTCTAGGAATAGACTTTTGGCTGAAAGAAAATACCCTAAGTTAGCCCACAAGTAACCTAACTAATTTAGGAAAATAACAAACTCAATTTTTGTTACAATATTTATCAGCATATTTCATAATTAATTAATTCCAAAAATTCTAAATAAATATGGTTAAACCATGATTTATTTGGCCCAAGTTATGCTGACTCTTCGTGCGGCCCAATTTATAACTCGTTAAGAAGTTGGATCTGATTTAACTCGATCTTGTAATGGATCAATTGTAAATTCTAAACATTCTTGATTATCTTCAATTTCCTTATGCCTGAGATCCACACCATTATCTTGATCATCTAACTTTGCTAGAACATTCTTCTATTGCCGGCTGCAATTGTATCCTCCTCTTTAAAAGGATTCATCATCGAATCTGCATTCACAATAAGAAGAGTATATCCAGATTCATATCATTTTCCTCCTCTTCAAAAGGATTCGTCCTCGAATCTACATGCACAATAAGAAAAATATAACCTATCACATATATGAATTTGTTAAATAATTTAGGACACGCATAATGAGGATATTGATACTTCCCTTTAATGTGTCTGATGACTAGCAGGATGCATCTCAATGATAATTGCAAGTACAATTTCTCATCCATACCATCAAGTTAAGAGCCTGCAAGTGCAGACAAAGAAGTATTATAAAAAGTAATGTGACTCACATACTCACCTGGATGAAATATCTTATGCCCATGAAACGATGGTATTTTAAGAAACAAAGTGTGAAACTTTGAAGATCTTCCCTTGCGCATAAGGATCCTATCAAATAAAATGTGCAATGTATGCCACGAAACTAGAGATCTAACAAGAAAATTATCAAGTAGTTCCAAAATAAGGACATCTTTTCCCTCAAAATAAAATGGATCCTTAAAATCTGCAAGTAAAATATCATAGGATCTGTAATGCATCAAACAACTTGGCTTATAAAGGGAATCATGCAAGTCCTTGCAACAAATCAAAACATCATCAAAATTACTTTGCAAATGACTGCTATTAATCAAGATATCTTCAAAAAAGTTACTCTCAAATCTTTGATGAAAATTGCACAAAAGTCCAACTAGTGCAAATGCAATGAATTTTCAAATCATGATATGAAAATTAGATGAAAGATTGCAACCATCATCAACAAGAATGATCTTAGGAAAGCACAAAGGTGGATGTAAAGACTTTTAAAATCATAATCAACCAATCAAAAGTACTCAGGACTATAAAATATTCATTCCAAAATTTCACCATATGGCTCAAATAAAGTGTTTCAGCACTCAATTAAGAACAAAGTGGAATGGAAAATTCAGATCTAATGTTTGCATGCCACTCAATTCTTCTCTCAATTAAAACCTCAGACACATCCAAC
This sequence comes from Pontederia crassipes, assembly GCA_030549335.1. Classification (NCBI taxonomy): domain Eukaryota; kingdom Viridiplantae; phylum Streptophyta; class Magnoliopsida; order Commelinales; family Pontederiaceae; genus Pontederia; species Pontederia crassipes. Next base: position 18,722,854 of record JAUKPH010000017.1, on the reverse strand, counting down.
AAATATAAACTTTGAAAAGTAAGAACTGGTCTTTTCAAACTAGTTGTCATAAACTCAATACCTCTTTCAAATCCTTGCAAGAGAGAATTTATAACTTCATGTACTCCACTCAAATGATCATGTAAATTATTACTATAAATCAAAATACCTCCTAAGAAAATAATCACAGATCTTTTGTGGGAAATACACAAAGTTCCAATGGATGCAAATTTCTCATTTGTGATGTAAAAATCATATGACAAGCTTCAATAATTATTTGAAGAAATGCTCTTACTAAGACACAATAGTTGGTTCAAGGAGATGAATAAGATTATACTCTTATCAGAAAATCTAAATATCAAAATAAGTCAATCAAAGATGCTCAATATTAGAAAACATTCATTCCAGAAATTCATTGTAAGGCATAAATAAAATGAGCCAGCACCCAACAAATATGAAAATGAAAAGGACGGATGGCATTGAACACCTCTCTCAACTAAACCTTGCAAACTAGTCATATCAAACAAATATAAAATTTTAAAGCAAGGAGATGGACCTTTCAAACATCTTGTCATATACTCACTACAGCCTCTTTTAGATCCTTGAATAATAGAAATTATAACTTCATGTATTCCACTCCAACATATCTACATGGAGAAATCAAAATCAAAAGATAAAAAATGGTTAGTATTAGGAGAAACATTACTGAACTCTCTTTCTTTTGCCTCAACACTCAAGTCTTTTTGCTCATATCTCTCTGGAGGTGGCCTTTCTAAACACTTAAGATCTAACCTTCTCTCATTCTCACAACTCTTATAATACTCAGCATCTAAATATTTTTAAAAGGTGACCTTTCTAAACACTCAAAAGTTGTGTGGCTATCATTATCATCACTCAAGTTGTGACACTCATATTTTTCATCTTTGCCTTTCTCACAACTCTCAGAATTGTTTGGAGTTGCTGTACAATCATCTTCATCTTTATTCAAGTGATGTTGTGCAACCAAGTTTTTCCTTTCAATGTTGTAGACTGCTTCACGCTCTTTAAGTTGCACATGCTCTTCGTATGCTTCTTAAGGTGGAAATGGTGCTAAAGTGTATTTTCTCCCACCTTCGCGACATTTATAATGGTTGGTAGCACCATCATGTGTCATGCATCGATCATATTGTCATGGTTGCCCCAAAAGGATATGATAAACATGCATTGATACAACATCACATAATACTTCATCAGTGAATTTTCCAATTTTAAATGACACAAGCACTTGTTTGGTCACTTTGACTTCTCCTCCATTGTTTATCCACTGAAGTTTGTATGGTTGTGGGTGCTTTAAGGTTGGTAGCCCCAACTTCTCTACCATATAATGGCTAGCAAGATTAACACAACTTTCATTATCAATAATCAGTCCATAAGTTCTGTCAAAAATACAACAACGCGCATAGAAAATATTTTCTTGATAATGACTTCTTCCTCCAATCTGAACACACCTATGCTTTCTCCAACTTCCATCCTCTTTCTGTTTCATCTCTTCATTATCAACAGCATGGTGTCTTCGGCGATCTCTTCTTTGGTTTGGTTGTATAACTTGTTGTAGTTGTGCAATTTGATCCTTCTGCACATCTACTTCATCGTGAAGTTCAGTAATCATATTTTCGAGACGCTGAAAATGTTGCGTCATGACTTCCATCATCTTCGTTGGATCAATTTCTTCGTTTCTAGGATTACTCTCTTTGTCCTTTTCTATTGACATTGTAGGAAATTTCTGCAACAAAAATTAGTAAAATAATCTCACTACCTCACGTGGTGGCACTCAGTGGTGACACTCGTATTTTACCTCAACTCTATTTGACTTTTTCCCTCAATTGTACTTACCACTCAATCTTTTTCCTCTCTTGAACCCTCCAACAAGTTCTAGGAGAACTAATGCAAGTCAATACAAAGGTAATGTGTGATTGAATCAACCTGATTTATCAATATGATTGCAAGATCAAAAGAATACTTGAAGTTGATTTTAGAATAGAGATAAAAAAAAAGATTGCCAAATAAGGATAGATGTGTAATGAATTGATTTGGAATAGAAATCAGGAAAATATTGTCGAATAAAGATATATATAAAAAATTCAGAATTGGAATGAAATCAAAGATCACCCTTCCTTGAGTCAAATTGCTCTATATCAAATTTCTTTGCACTTTTCTTCAGAAATAATCCTTTTTTTTTACTTCTCTCCTCTTTCTTTTGAATCATTTTTCTTCTTTTTTTTGGATTTTTTTGAGATTTTTTTCCTGTTCTTCTTTTTCCTCCTTTTTTTCACTTTCCTTTTCAGTCTTTTTTCTATTTTCAAAATTTTTTTCAAAATTTTTTTCCAGAAATTTTCTTTCCTGTCTTTCCTTCTTCTTTCTTGCACTTTCTCTTTCAGTCTTTTTTTTCAATTTTTAGAATTTTTTTTGAAACTGCAGTAAAACTTGAGAACAAATAAGGATAACGGCTAGGGTTTCAACAATAAATAACCAGATTTTTGTAATTTTTTTTCCAAAACTGTACCAGATTTTGAAGAATAGATATGACGACTAGGGTTTGAAGAACAAAAGAAAGCAAATAAGGAAGATGGTTAGGATTTGAAGAACCAAACCAGATTTTTTTTTTGTTTATTTTTCAAAAACTGAAATAGGGGAAAAAACTAGAATAATGGAAGATAACTAGAAGAGTGATCGGAATAATATATGAAGAAACGAGATCAAATGAATTTTTAAGGCAGCGGAATATCAACCTCAAGATTACAATGAACTAAGCAATCGATATTATAAATAGATGAATTTAACCACAAGATAGCCAACCTTGTAATTAGCGACGAAAGTTTCCGAAGAATGGGTTGCAAGAGTTCCCTCACAGCAAAAGCAATTAAGCCATAATTCAATAGATTCAAATATGTCTCAAATAACAATGAAGACCAGTATTTATAAACCCTAGGAATAGACTTTGGGCTGAAAGAAAATACCCTAACTTAGCCCACAAGTAACCTAACTAATTTAGAAAAATAACAAACTCAATTTCTGTTACAATACTCATCAGCATAATTCATAATTAATTAATTCCAAAAATTCCAAATAAATATGATTAAACCATGATTTATTTGGCCCAAGTTATGTTGACTCTTCATGCGGCCCAATTTATAACCCGTTGAGAAGTTGGATCTGATCTAACTTGATCTTGTAATGGATCAATTATAAATTTCAAACATTCTTGATTATCTTCAATTTCCTTATGCCTAGTGTAGCTTCATCTTGATCATCCAACTTTGGTAGAACATTCTTCTATTGCCGGCTGCAATTGTATGCGTTTCCTAGGTCATATCATTCCCCTCATCTTCAAAAGGATTCATCCTCGAATCTGCATTCACAATAAGGAGAGTATATCCAAATTCATATCACTCTTTAGTATGGAGGTGAGGGTATACGAGTGTACCCCCTTGTAGGTATTTGGGGTAAATTACACGATTAATCCCCTAACTTTGAGTCGATTTCAAATCGGTTAACTTTATTTTGTAACTAAAACGTTCATCATCTTTAATTGATTAGAAACCCATAGTGTAGCTTCATTTCCATGATTTCTAGTTTGTAATATTTCATTTCTTATTTCAATCGACTTTCCTAAACTTAAATTTTTCTTTTAAAAACTTTCAATTCTTGTCCCTATGGATCGACCCTAAATATTACATTGATTGTTGTATGCTTGCAGCCTTGTTGTGTGTGCTAAAGATTTACAAATTTAAAACTTATTCGGTACCACTCATGTCACACACACACAACACACACATAAAAGTTAAGGATTCTTTTTCTCTAATTGTTTATAGTATCTTCACTTAAATCTTGTAGTTGTCATTTTCAATATTATGTTTGTGCATTTTTTACTATCAATTCTCAAATTTTATATTCTGTACTTATACTACAAAAGTGTTTCCTAATTTTTCATTGTGTAGAAACATTACCGAATGTATATGTCAGATTTCAGATAATTTAGATTTCTGTACATTTCCTAAAAATTGTATTTTGAGTTTTATTGTGCAAAAATATTGTTGAACATGAATTTTCTTATGCTAACCTATATCTTGAAAATGTTAAACATACCTTGTTGAATATGAAAATAATGATTATATTCCTTATTTCAGATTGCTAAAATTGCAAAAAAATTCTGAACATGCATACACATTGCTGAAATTGTTGAAGATAGCTTGTAGAAACATTTTTCTTTATACCTATATACTAAACATATTAGCTTTTTGATCCTCGAATGTTGTTTTGAATTTCTGATTTCCAATTTGAGGTTTCAAATTTCTAATTTCAAATTTCAAGCTTAAGGTATCAAATTTTGGAATTTTGCACTTGTTTTATAAATTTCAAATTTCAAAATTTATGCACTATTCTATAGTTCTAAGCTCATATTATGCAGAAACATTATTGAAATTGCCTTCTTTAGATCTTTGAATATTTATAGCAGAATTTTGATATTTCATATATCAAATTTTAATTTTTAGATTTCATATTTTAAATTTTTGCACTTAACATATCTAAACATACTTTCTTTTAATCCTTAAATGCTCAGATCAAATTTGAGATTGCAAAATTCATATTTCACACTTCAAGTTTCAGATTTCGTATTTCAAATATCACATTTTAGATTTCAAGTTTAATTTCAAATTTCAAAATCTAGATTTCAAATTTCAGAATTTAAATTTATGCACCTACTTTATAAATTGTCTCTTGAGTTTCTATTGTGCAAAAAACATATCAAAATTTGGATTCGAAAAGTGATAAATTGTAATAATCCAGCAACCATTTATTGAGAATGGATCTAAATTTTCAAGTTTGTTACATGATGTGCAGAATTCTTATCATTCAAGTGGAGAGCCAAAATTTTATGGATGAGACAACTTAGCTTTTAGAATTAAAGACATAGTAGGAAATGCAACTCTAATGTTTAAATTGAAACCTCCTACAACTTGTCAAGCTTATTACAGTCAACTGCATTCCTATGTTCAACATGAACCAATGAACAATTTTACGTGGATCATCATTGCAGTCAATGGATAAATCAGTTTTCTACTTCATATATGCCCAAACTCCAAGTCCATCAAGATAATTTATTTTATAATGGATAACACTATCATCCTTCATATTATGATCAACATCAAATGCTCAATGTACACCCTCGACTATACACTAAAGTGGAATTATTTCTTCCAGTTGAATCAACATATGTAATTCCACTTTATTTTCAACAATAATACCAGCTAATAGTACCTACGAAAGAGCTCAAGTTGAAAATTATGATGCAAAAATTGGTAGACAAGTAAATGAAACAATATAAGATAATGAAGGAACGAACTAACTAACAAGTGGAAGATCTTCATACAAATATGTTAGAGACTCAATTTCAGCAAGTTATTTCTCAAAATCTGCCAGCACAACTAGTCGAGCTTTCAAATCACATAATCCCACCTAAAGAGATGTTTAATCTATCACACACAACTCCGTGACTAAGTTTTAATCATAATTATTATAGCCTTTAATCTCATGTAACAATTCTAAAAATAAAATCGACAAAACTTACTCCCTTAATTATCTTATGTTATTTGTCAATACATGCAATATATGCATATATATATACATATCATTCACATATTGTGACTGTTATTCACACATCATCTCATGAACCATAACCCCATATGATCAAGTTCCATTTCATCTTATAAAAAGTTTCTAATCAACTCTATTATAGTACTTATGTTTATCTTTTATATGCAAGCTTTCAAAAATAAAAGTGAAAGAAAAATAAAAGTGCTTTCAATGGCTCGACCTCTTCTATATGCATTAGACTCAACATGAGAACTTAGAATTATTTGAAAATTTTAACAAGGATAATGTGAACAACAATCATTTGCTCAATGATATATGGAACAATATAAGTGCATATAACATTTAAATAATTAGATTTTTCATATGGAAAAATATTTAAAGCATAACTCATATAACATAAGTTGAGAAATCATACAAAATTTTACATAAATAAAGTAGCTCAAAATATCATCATATTCATAATTAAACTCCACTAGGGGTGACCAAACCCACATTCAAGGCCTGGTCTCGACCAACCCGATTTGCTCTAGGTTTCCAAAAAAGGAGACCCGATCCTAGTCGGGTCAGGGACCAGGACGTCCCGGTCAAACCGTGACAAAAATCGAGAATTTTCGATTGTCCCATAAAAAGTAAAATAATAAAGAAAATAGTAAAAAAATTAATGTTATTATATAAATATGATAACTATTAATTAAATTATATATATGATAATATAATATAATGTATATTTAAGATATATATCAAATAAAATAAAAATTTTATATAAAATAAACATAAATATAATATTTAAAAATAATTTAATACTAATATCATATATTTAATTGGGTCGGGACTGGGATCGAGTTATAATAATCTAGATCCGGTCCCGGTCGAGTCTTAAGGAAATGAGACTCGGTCCCGATCCAGTTACCATTCGAGTAGAAAAAAACCCAGAAAATTCGAGTTGGTTTGAGCCTGGTTGTCCCGGCCCATGCTCACCTCTAAATTTCACATATGTATCATTGCACATACTAGTAATGCGTCAATACATATCCTTTCATGATTATGTATCATACAGTTAATCAGAACTTCATAATCATGAGTCTACGTAGAGCATGTCATGAGTCAATACATATCCCTCCATGATCATGTGTCATACAATTAAGCAAAGTTTCATGATCATGATACGCAAAGTATACCATGAGTCAATACATATCTCTCTATCATTGTGTGTCATATAATTAATCAGAGTTTCACAATCATGACTCTCAAAAATGCATAGCATAACATGGGTTAATACGTGCATGCAGAGCAACTCCCAAATGGCAAAGATAATCGATATACGTCCTAAAGGTATCATGTATACCGAATGCGGTCCCAAAGACCTTTTTCAACCAACATGGCCAATGAATACATGGAGTTTAACAATATCCAAAATACACGTGTTATAATCATATATCAATATCAAGTTAAACTTATTTTAAATTCACAAGCATTATTTCCTAAAAATATTTCATATAAGAATTTACTCTATCTCATATGAAATTCTTGAAACATACCATAAATATTTATCATAACTCAATATATGTTTCAATAATAACAATAATAATCTTTGCTTGAAATAATATCATAAATAAAAGAAGTAACATATATAATTTTCCTTGTAAATTTATCCACTCACTTTATACTATATCCTTTGAAGGTGGTTTACTAGATTTTCCTTCTTTCACTTCTAGCTTGTTTATTTCCTACAAGCAATTATGTCTTTTTACTTTCCAATCATTAGTAAAAATAATATGCAATGCATGCTCATGATGCGTGAATACTTATACAGCTTAGAATGCATGTAATTTCTTCTAAGTATTTAGTGTTCAATCTCAGATATCTACGTCCATATGTTGTTACACACTTCAAATTACTTATTATTATCCAATATCCAAAAGCTTGACTAGGTGTTACCTCAGATTTTCAGACCGAGTGTCAGTTAATAATTAATTCATAATTTCTTAAACACAATAAGAAATCTTATGATTCTATATGAATTAGAAACTATACTTATTAAGGTTTTGCTATAAATATGATCAGTTAATTCTCAGTGAATAATTCATAAAACTCTAGGCAATTTGACTTAGGGTTTGTATTATGGCAGACTGTATGATACTGAAATAATAATTTATTTCTTTCTCAATACTTGTCCATTTGACGAGATCCTAATTTTTCTAGAAATTAGACTTCATTTGTGTTTAGACATAAAATTTGTAGAATTTAATTCCTTGTATACTCTTGTAACAAAAATAGTCAATTCAACTTGGGCCATGTTCTTGTATCACTTACGTTTTTATTTCACCCAAAAATTTCAAAACTACTATTTCTTTAACAAAAAAGAGGAATATATAAAATATTGGTCATAGTGATAGGGGGAGCATGATTAAACATAATTTTCACATATCATGGATATCACATTATTTTATTCAAACTTTTATGCCATATTTTTAATATATTTTTATTTTGACTTTCATAAGTTGGTTTTTATTATAAAATAGTCATAAATTCATGGAGAGTTATCTTTCAAAACTTGCAATATTCTACATATCTATTATATGACAAAAGGGGGAAGAATAATTTTTTTAAAAAAATTGATTAAGGGGGAGTTACATATGGTTTCTTATATACTTCAATTACAAATGACTTTTTGATGAAACAAAATGGGGAGAAATATAGAAAAAATATGACCTGAATATACTTTATATGAATATCTCCCATTGTAAGGAAAGTTAAGTGTTAGAGGAAGTAAAATTATTTTTACAAGATTTTACAATTTTTTCGCCAACTTATATCTTTTTCATATTTCTCGGTTTGTCTTCATAAAAAAAGGAGGATATTGTTGGGTCAAAGTTTTAATGACATATAAAATCATATTTTGATGAAACAAACTTCGAAAGATTAAAGTTGAAATGCTGAAAAAGTTTAAAGAAAAAATGAATAACTTTATGCATTACACTTTGATTAAATAATTGTCACTGGTCTCATTAGTTTTGGATGAATGTTTTGAACATCAAAATTGTAGAGAATTCTATGAGCTTTCCATAGACTCAAAGATCATCTAATTATACTGCAGGTCAATCAACCTGCCGCTCGAAGCAAAGAAGGTCGGTCGAGATGATACTGGTCGATCGAATATAAGATGTCGGTCGATCGACAAATACTGAACCTACCCCGGACGACGTCGAGCCGATACCTCAAGCGCAGAAGTTGAAGAAAGCACACAACGATCACATAGACCGGTTGACCAGTCCAGAAGTACGGTCGACTAGCCTCCAAGTCAAATGAACAATTACGATCAAATTTGAAGGAGGAATTTGTGGAATAATATTTGAACGAATTTTTCACACACTGACTATAAAAGGAGTGCCAAAGCCAGAGGCAAAGGCACTCATTCACTCATTGAAGAAAAACTTTAAGTTATCAAAGAGATCATTTCTTGAAGTTTTTATTTTATAGTTTTCTCTTCTTTCTCTCTTCTCTTCTTATGAGCATAGAATTGTAAAAGATAGAAACACTTTTGTTCAAAAAAATTGAAAGAGCTCTTGTGTAAAAGAGATTCAAAATATTACCTCTTGAGTGAGAGAAATAGATTAAATTACCTCTTCGAGTGCCTTGCCTCTCGAAACGGAGAAAATGCGATGATATAAAGGGCTTTCTTCCTTACTCCATTTAGAACAAAGGAAGGGATTAGTGGAGTCTCTGACGATCTAGAGGTCGAGAAGTTGGAGCGGGGACGTAGGCCAAGATATGGTCGGACCTCGTCAACAACCACTGTGTCTTTACGTTTGATTTTCTCTCTCTCTTCCCTCGTTCATATTATGCTTATAATCTAAATTGCTTTACTTTAAAAGATTTTAAAGAATCGATTTTGTGCTTCAGCGACGATCTTTGTGAAATCGATATTTTTTATTTAACACCAATTCACCCCCCTCCCCCACCCTCTTGGTGCTTTTTGGAATCCTACAATGGAAAGCTAATGTCGAAAGGATGAACTATGTAATTCGGAATTTATAGAGAAGGAACCACGAGAATATGAGCATATGAAGTTGAGGGTCACTTTCATATCTGGGGATTCACCTAGCCCAACAAACTTTTGTCAAATTTCTTCATGCCGTTCGGCCAAAGATTTTTCTCTTGGAAATTTTTCGGCTAGTAGTAGATAAGAATAAGTGATTTATATATTTTTTTAGAATTTTAACACGTCATATGACAGTTCATAAAAATAGATTTGTAAGCAGATGGTGAGCTGCTTGCTTCAGTTACTTGAAGCCCCATTGGTTGAAATAAATGTCCAATCATTTTTATTTGTTACGAATCAAAATTTAACCTCTAATTAATCTTAATTAATCATACTTAAACATGTGTAATTATAATATTTACAAATATTAAAATTTATTTCTAATAATTTTATATAGTTTTTTATAATGCTTATCGATAATTTAATTATCATTATGCTTTAATCAAAATATTAATTACTACACACAAACTTGACTATATAAGCATCTAGACTAACTTAATATGCTAATTAGATACATGATTACATAAAAAATGATGTTTGTGGAGCACGTCTGTGACATCTAACATGAAGTTGATGATGGAGAAGCTAATCAAGCAACAAGAAAAACAAAATGAATCAATGAGTGAGTTGTTTGATAAAATTGAAGCCCTATAGTTAAGATCATAATCATAGAGGAACAAATCGTCCAGCAAGCCTACATCTACCTAAGTCATTTGTCACTTATTATGGAGAAGTGAAGCTAGGCTTAAGGATCAAAGTCAAGTCATAACCTTTTATAAAAATTGAAACTAAAAGTTATAAAAAGATCAATTTGACAATGCAGAGAAGAAGGTTGTAGCTCAACACATAAGGCCAATTCCAAAGCATAACTTGAAACAGGTAATCAGACATGCTCAGTAGCCAAGACCAACTCTATGGCTAACCTCACATGTTCAAAAGTTGAAGGCACTTTCTACAAAAGCCAACAAAGCACCATGCAAGCTGAAAATTGTCAGCCAATCAAAATACAAGACAAGGACTACCTTGAAGAAATGTAGAAATAAGAAGTTAAAAGAAATTATCATATTATTGAAGACAAAGTCCAAAATCAAGTACTTCATAAAATGACAACACCTACCCTTTTAAAGAGACAAATCAAAAGTGATTGCTGAAACAAGATGGATATCTGGAGAATCTAAAATTTTATGTCAAATGGAAGAATTTATGAAGAAACACAACAACTTGAAGGAAGAGAGCCAAGATGAAGCTAAAACTAAACTACTCAATGCAAGGGTCAAAGTGTTTTTCAAGAAATTGAACTATGTTTGGTCCAACCTATTTAGAATGAAACATGTGCTATTTGACAAAAGAAAGATGTCCAAATTTGTTAGACATCAATTGAAGACAGTGAATTGAAGACATGAGTTTTAGGTACCAAGTCTACTCAAGGACTATAAACAATGGCGTTTGTTGGGAGGTAACCCAACCTAATAAATTTATTTTATTTTTTCTTTATTTTGTAGGAATCAAGCAGCCCCAACTAATTGCTAAGGAGCCCCACACTTCCTACTATCACAATTACTGAACCTGCCCCTATCACCCTTGACTGCACACTCCTATTTTTCATTTTTAATTGTTATTGCTTATTGCGCAAACTCGACAAGTGATCTAATAATTTTTTTTTGTGTAGACAAGGAGAGTAATATCCACTAATCTAGATTTTATGATGGTGTGTTGAAATTACAAAAGAGCAACTAAAGGAATAGACACCTACCCCACACTACAAGAAAATTGGCAATTAGTGACTCAAGGTTCGAGACGCTAGGGAGGCGCTATTACGACTCTATTGTGAAGAGCGTCTTCTTCGCGTCTAACTAGCGCCACAAAAATGAGACGCTGGTACTTGGTGGCTAGTGGCATCACACTAGAGTCAAAGATGTTGAGACGCAACTAGCGCCACATATTGACGCTATATCGATGTTATTAAGACGCGATGTTTGTGGCTGCACGAAGTAGGACCGCGTCGCTAAGTCGACGCGCAAGGGGCGGTAGATGTGAGACGCTCTTTCGGCGCCCACGTGTGGCTAATGTAGGCGCTAGTAAGGTGCTAGATTGACACAAATATGATCGTGCATTTGTTGCCAATGAGACGCTAAGATGGCGCTAAGTGCGATATATTTAAATTAGCGTCGACATGCTTTGAGACACCAATGAGACGCTATGGTGTCGCTACTTGCACATTTTTTTTACCCGCTCCAGCCTCATTTTTTCCCTTCCCACGCTATACAATTTATAATGCATCTCAAAATACATTGATATTCATCACAGGCAATATAAAAGCATCACAGGAAATATAAAACCATCACAGGCATAATGTATAACATAAGAATAGGAAAACTATTAAACCGAACTAACAAACTATATGTATGTTTAAGTCTATAAGTAACAAATGCATAGTTTATTTTCTATCCTAGGTTTGGGAGTTATTGTTATCATTCTGGACGTTCGACCCAGACGTGCTCGGTCCATGGCCTCGCGGGGATGGATTCTGCGTCGGGATCAATCCCTGAATCGCCTGCAATAGAGGACCCAACTGCTGCGACAAGTGCTGCGACACCTGCTGTGATATCTGCTCCGATAATTGTTGCAATAGCTGCGCCAGATCAGGTTCAGCGGATGAGCTCGGAGCAGATGCACCTCCTGCATATCCTCCGATTCTCCTAGGTATCTGAGCGGCTGTGCCGAGGCCACGCAAGTATCCCCCTCATGTCGTGCCGGCCACATTTTCCCAAGCAGTAGGGTCCTCTACGAAATAGAAAAATTATAAAATCATATAATATATAAATTATATATCAAGAATCAAGTAAATTAAAAACATGACTAAACCAACGAAGAAACATTATCTGGTGGCTGAGTACTCGGATCATCTCCATACTTTTCAGCCATTTTTGCATTATACTCATCCTAAAACATTTAAACGTTGTGTATTTCAAAAATAGTGCACTAACGGCAACAATCAAATGACCATATCATGAGACTTACCAGAAGCCTACGAGCAGTGGGCGTGACTAAGTCATTTGTCTTCCGGCTCTTATGCGTGGCCTCATAGACCACACGAAAGTCTACGGGACCGCCTTCTTTCTCCTCCTACAATAAAGTTTCAAATTTGATAACATAAGTATAAGTCAAAAGTTTGATTAATGGAATTTATATGTAAATTACCATGCGCCGTCGATGCTCGTCAATTCGCATCGATCCCCCTGTGTGGAGGTGGGCCTCGGACTTTGAAAGACGGTTAACTCTTGCCTTTTCCGACTTCCTTTGCCATCGTTCATCGGTCCTTTGTGAACATCAAATACTTACACTTTCAAAAAACTATAATTTTCATAAAAATAATGTAAAAGTATACATACTTACCACTTCCTACAGAGGGACTCCCAAACCGAGCGCCTAATATATCTTAGGCATCTTTGTATGCCCTGCTCCAAAGTGAGGCCGGCGGACGTGACGACCTTGCGAAACTTGTATAATCAATTTCGGAGGCGTTTCGCAGCGACCTCCTCAAAAGCTCTCCGGATCGTCCCTAAACTAAGATCCGGATGAAACTGATTTGCCTCTTACAAATAGAATATTAAAACTTAATAATTTTAAAATAAATATAAATCAAATTATGTAACCCAAATAGAAGATCGTACCGTAAAGGCTCAAAAGATGTCATCTCGCACTTGAATTGGGACATCTTTTCAGGATCCTACCTCTTCCGGCAAGTGGGAAAGAACGAGAGCACTGATATTCCGCACGGTATTAGTGGGTAAGAAAGTGGTCCTGCCAATTACAAAGAAGAATTAATTTTTAATGATAATCAAAACTATAATAAAATTTGTACAACTTATTTAACTTACGGTCGAGCAATATTATTCACGGTGACCACCCCATTATCGTGTAACCCCTCTTCATCACTCGAAGAGGAATCATCATCCGGTACAGCTGAGGTAAGCTGTGAAGGTCCGACATCAGCTACGGGCCCTAATACATAATAAATCATTAGTGTCATACCAAATTAAAATTGTGATAATTGATAGATGTACAGTAATGTTCTCACCTCGATTGATGTGTACCGCATGATCAGTAGCAGTCCGCTCGTCTGAATGAATTGAGTCAGATGCTTGTGCTATCGGTGACGTAGCAACTGACATTATTAAAAATAATTAATATAATTAATTGAGAAATATCAATAATAATAAATATATCACCTGGCGTAAGATGTCTCTCGCCAACGCTAGATTGTGGTGAAGCATCTGATATTCTCGGCGGTGGTGGTGGGATAGCAACTGCCATCACAAGAAAATACATAAAATGTGGCTCCTACATAAAATTAAGTAATATACAAAAAATAACCTGGTGTGACATGACGATCGTGGTCGTGCGATCGAGACATACCGACTATGTTTCCCGTCGACGGTGGAGCAACTGTCACAAAAGCAAAATATTTAAAAACTCTATCTCCTACTGTCTATTGCCTACAATGTGTCACGTACTTGGAGTGATATGCTCAGCAGACCCACCAATGGATCGCCTACTATGTAACGATCTGGCTATGTGCCCCATCGGCGGCAGAGGAACTGATATTATTAAAAAAGAAATTTAACTATTATAATCAACTATAAATAAGCAGCTCATAATAAATATATTACCTGGTGATTGTGATGGCTGACTCATCTGGAGTGAACGCTTGGAAGAGCGAGATGACCTAGATGTTCGACCCCTAGTAACCATGACTGAAAAAAAAGAAAGAAACTTCTCTTATTATCGGTAATCATATATAACTTTTAAAAAAGTAAAAAGTTTATGTCATTAGAATAACTACGGGATTCATTCGCTTGTTTCGTATTCTTATTCATTTTCATCATCTTCATCATCATCGCTATAATCTTGGTTCGAGTCATCATCAATGAAATTATCGAAGTTCACATCCAAGAGGTCATTTGAATTGAACTCTTCCATTAGCTCAGCGTCATCGACCAATTGAAAATTCTCAACTCCATCAGCCACACCAATCGTCTCATTCACTCTTATCATAAATAATATAGGTAAAAATATTATATATTTAGGAACACTCTTATCATGTAAAAATACATATATATATATATAATCGTGTAATTAATACATATATATGTTGATATTATGCTATTGATAATATGTTTATAATCGTGTACTTAATACTAATATAATATTTAATGAATTTATTGATTGACATATAGTACATATAATATAGTGTTTAAATATATCAGTAGCGTCTCATTAGCGTCTCCTTTGTTTGAGATGCCATATAGCGTTGCTTCACAGTCTTCAGACATGAGACGCTAGTGTCGCGTCTAAAGTGGTCGACGATAAAATGGCGCTAGGTGCTGCCGCGCATTAAGAATAGTGACACGAAATAATAGCATCTACGTAGCGTCTCAATTGCGCTAGAGAGTTAATATCAATCTGCTGAATAGCTAAGAAGACGCATGATTAAGATATATGCATAATAAAGATATTATATATATTATATGTATAGATAACATAGATAATATAGGTAAAAATTTATATATTTAGGAACACTCTTATCATGTAAAAATACATATATATATATAATCATGTAATTAATACATCTATATGTTGATATTATTCTATTGATAATATGTTGATAATCGTGTAATTAATACTAATATAATATTTAATGAATTTATTGATTGACATATAGTATATATAATATAGTGTTTAAATATATATTGTAGCGTCTCATTAGCGTCTCTTTTGATTGAGACACCATGTAGCGTCGCTTTAGAGTCTTCATACATGCGATGCTAGTTTCGTGTCTAAAATTGTCGACGTCATAACGGCGCTAGGTACTGCCGCGCATTTACGGTTCTTGGCGAGAAATAATAACGTCTACGTAGCATCTCGATTGCGCTACTTTTAACGTCAACTCTCTGAGTAGCTAAGAAGACGCTAATGAGTCGCTATTGAGAGGCAAGTGGCGTCTGATTCTAGTGACGCTAAATAAGCGCAATGGAGGTGCTAGTGGCATCTTTATAGCGTCACATACTTTTGAGGCGCTACATGGCATCGCTAATCGCCAATTTTCTTGTAGTGCCACTCACTCGCCTCATCCCATTTGATAACTTAGTCTCTCATAATTTAACCAACACTGAGGACAGTGTTGAACTTAAATTTGAGGGAGACAATGGTATTTCCTCTTAATTTAAATGACATTTATCTCTCATAGACCATTGCTTCTAAAGTTTTGAATTTTTTTCAAATTTTTTTAGAAAATATGTTTATTGTGACATTCACAATCCCACCTAGACTTTTGCATGTAATCAATAACATATTAGGAATTATTCATAACATTATTGACCCTATAGCCTTCGTGACTAATCTGCCTTGAATATTTCTAAAGTAAAATATAATGACATAAATGACCTTGATTTGAAATCAAAGCATGACATTTCTGACTCTTCATGTAATCCATTCAGGATCTTGCACTTGTGCTTATTTGTTTGATATTAAATTATGATCCACTATAGTGTGATAATAATAAATTGTATAGTTCGCATTTCTATACTTCACTTGTTTTGTGTATTGGGAAATACTTTTGATTTTTCTTTAATAAAAGTCCCAAGTGTCTCACACGAGTATTTTAGGAAGAAATGGTGGGAAAGACTATGGGTAGATTCTCTTTTTCTTGAATAACTACTCATCTATCCCCTCACTTGAGGATGAAAAGAGTATGCCATGTATGGCACCACTAGTACCCGAGCAAAGTATTCTTGAAAGAAATTCAAGGAAAATGCTAAGTGGTTTTTTTTTTCATTTCAGTTTTCCAATGTGCAACTAAAGAGGAGGTTGTAGCAATAAGAAAAATAAAAAGAAAAAAGGGAGAATGACAATAAAGTTAGTTTAATCCAAGGTCAGTAAGTGTTCTCTACACGTGCATATCATCTTTTAGTTGTAATACAAGTCAAGGAAATGCGCATGTTTTGGGGGGAGGTTATGTGAATGTTGTTTCATTTGGCACTCATGGAGCACTTGTTTCAATGATTACTAAGTCAAGGGTTAAAGGACCTTAAACATATGAATGATGTTCAAGTAGAATAAGTTTTTTAGGTTAAGGAGATAGTGTCGTCTATAATGTGATAACCAAAAACTTTAGACCATAAGTTTTGAATTTTGCTTGAGGACAAGCAAATTTCTTCGCATCTATCTTATGATAATTTGTATTCCTGGGATATTGCTACTTATTTTGATTATTTTTTATGTAAAAATCTCAACCAACAACACATTGGGGCATGCAGGTATATGCCCCCACCTATGCACTGCATAGGGGAATACAGACGGATACCTCCAAACTAGACACTTAGATGAATTATAGAGCAAAATGATACGATTCAGAAAGACAACTTGTCCAAAACAGCAAATAGAAAAAAGATGCCTTTTCACATAAGCCTAACATATTCCATTCCACTAAAGGAAGGAAGCTTCCTCTATAGCATTATGGGTGAATGAAGACAAAATCGTGACCAGAAAGATGTAAAGGTGACAGCTAAGAAGGAGGCTGACGGGGGACTACAAGCAAATTCCTTGGGCTAGAAAAGTTGGAAGAAGAAGCCAAAGAAACACACAAATCTCTTGGGCTATACAAAGGCATGGAAACAAACCATGGAAAAGATACTCAAATTCCCTTTGAATCTGAGGGGGGAGGCCATTTTTTGCTGAAGGAATCTGGAAGAGGAGGCTACGACAACAACATTCATTCTCCTTCTCTTTTCTTTTCCTTTTCTTTTTTTCCCTTTTTCACGTTTTCTTGTGTAACTAAACTAGCAAACTAGTGGTTGGGAATTTGTGATGGATGTTTTTGTTTCTAAAGACATTTATGATTTCTGAACTTCGGCTATTAGGCAGTAGCCACTTACCTTTTTGTTCCTTGTTTACAGTTCTATTCATTTCGACATTCGCAATCTTCTTTGTTGCTGCAATTTTCTTGATATCCATTTGGATTGCCTGATGTGTTTTCATCAATTGGTTCCTCATTCCTCCTTGGCCTAGAGGGTTATGATCTCCTCCAGTTCAAGCCCCATTGTGCCCTTTCAGCAAGGCACAATTCTATTGATTCTTTTTGTCAATCTGTTACTTATTTTCATTTAAACCACTAGGTTCAGTTCGGACACCTTCGAGGAAGGTGATTCCCGCCCGAGAAGGTGTTCACAGTCCTTAGCTAAGGCATGTGAGCCAAGAAGTTGGGTCGGTGCTATGATATGTCGAGGAATCTTCGTTCTCCAAGGTTCGCTTCCCTAATTTTGATTTCGAGAGATGATCCCTTGTTTTGGGGGCTTCGATCATTCATTTCGATGCTAACATCTCCTGTCCAAGAGGGTATTCTATCCATCAGTCAATGCATGTGTGCCGAAAGGCAGGGCAACGATTGGGTTGTTTTTAAGTAGGCGACGGTGGTAAGTTTCGCGGTGAGGCCGAGAGATGTACCTATAGTACCCCAATGGTCCTTTGTTTTTATTGAAGTTCCCCTTTAATGAGGTTGATCGTCGGAGCATTTCTTTATTTGTTGGTCTGAGGTTCCAACATTGATGATTCCCGTCCGAGAGAGTATGGGGATTCTTCAATCGGTTGCACTCATGTCAAGAGGCGGGTGGTCATTGGGCTACATTAAAGAGTCATCAATGACCAATATCGAGCAAGTTTGAGAGTAATGTTTGAGGCATTTCTTAGTTCATCGGTTCATGGTTTTAGTTTGTTGACATTTTTCCTCCATTAGAACTATTGGATAATTATATCCCTTTGCATACCAGTCAAGTTATGTCTAAGGTGTCATTGATGACTATTGTGCGGGTAGGGCCAAGAGGTCTTCTCAGAGTTTTCTTTGTCTTCTCTCTCGAACCAGACTTAAGGGCATCCACCCGAGAGAGATTATAACTTGGTGGGACGGGCTCAGTGCTCTGATTGAGTCCCGATTCTCAGGATTCCTCTTAGGTTCGGAGTTGAGAGTATACGAGTATATACTCCCATCTGGGTATTTGGCAAGCTACTGTTACTTTATGGTTTTACATGAAGTTATGAAACAGAACCCCTAAGACCTAGTGTTTATTTACTCTTATTTTAGTCCACACTTACATTAAAAACCCATAAAAATTAGTGTAGCTTCATTGTTGTGATACATTAAAAACCCATAAAAACTAGTGTAGCTTCATTGTTGTGATTTCTAGTTTGTAATATTTCATTTTCTCATTTCAATCGACTTTCCTAGACTTAATTTTTTTCTTCAAAACAATTTTCATCGAGTGTGAACTTTTAGCTCATGTCCCTGTGAATCGACTCTTAAGTACTAGATTATTGTTGTGCGCTTGCAGCTTTATCATGTGTGCTAAGAATTTATAAATTTTAAAACTTATTTGAGGTCATTATGTGAAGTGGGAGCACCACTCATATCACACACCCACAACCCCGTCAAGTCACTATGTTATTCGATTAAAGAAGACATTAAGTTAATTATATCATGCATGTTCACATTAAAATTTTCAGAAGCAACTTCTAGCGGGGCATGTTGAGTAGCATATGATAATCACATGGTGTTGATATTTATTTGAGCTGTATATGTTTCTCATTCAGTAAATTAATGAAATGAAGTTTACTGATTTGATAAATAATAATCATTCATTAAATTATTTTAATTTCATATCATTTATTTCTTATGTTAGATTTAATATAAAAAGCTTGTTTAGATGGAGTGAATACAACAAGCGATGTTGCATCTACTCCTAGTTTGGAAAATATGGTCATTGTGTCTGCACAATCAAACCCAACGCCGATAGAAGGAAATGTTGAGGTTTCAGAATCTAATAAAGCACAAATAAGGAAGCCTAATAAGAATAGGTCTGATATGTGGAATCATTTTGAAAAAAAAATACTTTAAATAATGAAGCTACAACAAAGTGTAATTACTGTAAACAAAATTTTGCTACGGACCCCAACAGACATAGTACTTAGTGAAGAGAAGGGACAAAAGATGTTGATACATAGATTACAAGGACCTACTTGTGTAACAAAACCATTAGTTCCTCATTCATACAATTATGAGGATTACATAAGGGTCTTAGCTGAATTTGTGATATGTGATGAACATGCTTTTAAAATTGTAGGTGGTGTTGGGTTTCACAAATATTCAAAATGTTTGGAACCTAAGTTTAAGATTCCATAAAGATTTATAATTGCTAGATATTATTATCAATTATATCTTGATGAAATGAGTAAATTAGCTTTTAATGAAATCATGCTCATGTGTTTGCCTTATCATTTATATAGGTGGTACTGAGGCTAATCATGGTGAGCCCTCAATTTCAACATATCATACTATGGTTGTAGGTAAATAATCTCAAGTATGGGACCTTTTTTGCTATCACTTTTTATACATGCTATGTTCCTTTATGGTGAATTCTAATGCTATATTCATCAATTGCTAATTACTTTCTTATTTATTGCAGGATTGCAGCATCGAACGAGGAAGATATTATTCTCTACTATTTAATAGACATTTTGAAAATATTGCATGGACTCAATTAGAAAATTGAAGTTTTCATTTTTGCAAAGTTGATTGTAAAATTTTCAAATTTTGTGGATATAATATACTTTTTGTGGTTGGATGGATATGGTATACTATACTTTGTCAATTATATTGATTGTTGGAAAACTTGAATGTCACGAAAGACATGTATGGTGCTATTGCTCTTTTTTTAGAAACAAAATTATTGAAACTTTTCTAATATACTTAAACATTTCATGAACATTTTATTTTATCACATTGCATGCCTTCTTAATATTTGTACTTTCATAGTAAAATGAAGGATATATATATATATATATATATATATATATATATGTATATATGCTAATATTTTTTAAGGGGATCTTCGGTTATGATGCTTAACACTTGACTGAGCCACAGTCCAAAGGTAAGAACTATTTTGATAAAGAAAATTCATTCTTTCTTGTGTTGTTTGTCGTACAAGGCATGCCATTTTATATTTTTCCTTTTACGAAATGCAATGCAGAGGCACTCAAAATGTTGTTGTTGTGTGGTTTCGATCTTCTTCAATCATTTGCCATTCCAGAAGGATGCTATGTTCTTCATTTTGTTGCAATATTTTATTTGAAGTTAAAAAATCTCATCCTATATTCATGTTGTCTATCTATATCAAAATATTAATAACTTACATATGTTTAAATATCATTCAGATCCGGAGGAATGAAATCGTTCGACGCAGTTCAACCACGATTATATATTAAGCCACTAACCTAAGTTCTTGTTCTCATGCTTATGGATGGTGTCTCAATGATAGATTAGGGAGGGGAGGTAGTGAGCTCAGAAGTAGATAGTGAGCTACTTCCACTCGGTTTGATAATGTGCATTTCCTACATGAAGATATTGGCAAGACTAACTACTTCAAGAACTTAGGTGAATGTTGAATCCAACAATCTCAAAACACCTAAGACACATTCGTTGAGGAATCCAAGATGTGTAGAATGGAGAGTGGGCATCACTTTTATTATGAAGGTTCTCTTATGGTTGAAACTCAAATTTGTGCATAAGTAATAAATGATAAGTCTCTTTCATCAAATATTATCCTCCCATGTTGTATAATTTGTATCATTCACTTTTAATACAATGCTCTTTTTAACTTCTAAAGTTTCGAGTCTTCCTTTTTTCTCCTTCAAATTTTTAATATAGTATTTTCTATCCCCATTAAATGATTAGAAGAGAGAAAAAGAGTTCAAATTACCAATGTCTAAAGATCGGGTCATCACAGACTCGAATCCGAGTTTGCTTATCCTTAAAATGGTGGATAAAAAAATTGATGAATTAGTGAATCAATCATATATATGAATTGAACGATAACTAATAGTTGTAAAATGTAGGATCAATGTTTTTAATGCTCACTACTGTCCTTGAACTAGAAAACGAAAAATGATAAGAAAAAAGAAAAAGGATAAATGAAAAGAAGAAAAGACAAACGTCGCCGCTGGGCCTAATTGTATTAAATGGGCCTTCTCATTTAATGTTGTCCTCGTTTGCTGCGGCAAACGCGACGAAGTCGGTCGCAACTGAGAGCCGAGAAGCGGAGAGGGCAGGCAAGAAGCGGCGGTTGGTGAGAAGATGTCGCCGTCGTCTTCGTCCAAAGGAAGCGTTGTGGTGCTGGATAATGGAGGAGGCCTGTGCAAGGCGGGATTCGGCGGCGATAGGGATCCCATCGCCGTCGTCCCAAACTGCCTCGGTCGGAATTCCTCCTCCGGTGCCAGTGGTGGCGCAAAGAAATGGCTGGTGGCGGACCAGCTGCAGGCTGAGGATACCGACGTGACCTCCATGTCCCTCCGCCGGCCCCTGGACCGTGGCTACCTCGTCAACCCGGAGCTCCAGCGAGAGGTTTGGGACCGCGTGCTCCGGACACTCCTGCACGTGGACCCTGCCCGCTCCTCGCTTCTGCTAGTGGAACCCCTCTTCAACCCGCCATCGATCCAGCGCGCCACCGACGAGCTCATCTTCGAGGACTTGGGCTTCCGCTCCCTTTACGTAGCTGACTCCCCTTCCCTCGTCCACCTCTACGAGGCTGGGCGCCGCCCGAGGCACCAACACTGCAGCCTCATTGTGGACTGCGGCTTCTCTTTCACACACGCGGTCCCCGTCCTCCACAACTTCTCCCTCAACTATGCTGCCCGTCGTATCGATCTCGGCGGCAAGGCCCTCACTAACTACCTCAAGGAGCTCGTCTCCTATCGTTCTGTGAACCTTATGGACGAAACCCTTATCATCGAGGACGCCAAGCAGAAGCTCTGCTTCGTCTCCCTAGACGTCGCTCGCGATCACCGCCTTGCCAGGTGATTGCTTCCCCTTTTCTTGTGTATGCCGTTTGCCTGTTCTTTTGGGTCCCATGCATTCTATTGGAATGTAGTTAAAAGGATCAATGTTGACGGTCCAGTGAGCTCGGCTTCTAAATGACTTTGTTTTCCTCAAAAAACTAGTTTCCTTTACATACGAGTGAATTGATCAAAATGCGCAACCAAAAGATTATTTGATGTGATGAAATAAGATTCCTTCTTCAAATTGTGAAAGGCGACACCATAAAACTTCAAGAGTTCCAAAGCTTGTTCCTGGAAGGAAAGCCCAAGTCAGAGTCATAATAAAGATTGAAAGGCTTATTAGCGCCAAGGATGCTCAAAAGTATCAGTAATGTTTTAGGTGAGGAAGTGTTAGAACTTATATTTTTTGGGAAATATTATTGAAAAGTTGTGTCTAACTAATCTTGGATATGAATGTTAAATAGAATCAGTACTGATATAATATTTGTACTGTATATAGATGCATACAAATCTGTACTTGTTGCAGCTCAAATACATGTGCAAATTGGTAGTCTAAGTTTCTGCAAAATAAGAAGGAAGGTACCTTAAAGTCTCACACTACTGATAATGGTCTGTAATTTTTTCCATCCATGCTTGTTACACTTTGAATGGAATACTCAAATCTGTCCTTTTCTTATTTATTAGGTATATCGAATTTTAGGTGGCCTTTGGTGGGAATGCTACTTTTGATTCTGTGAAACTTTAACCCTCCAACTTCTATATCTGACTTAACTGGTTGGAAATAAGAACATTTCATATACGTTAAACTTTCCACCTTGTGTAAGAAATGCAAATACTTAGTTTTATTTCCTCCTAATAGGACAGTTGCATTGCTCTTGACTATGTCTTAAGCATACAAGCTTAAACAAATGGTATCCTTAACATTACATCATAAGGAAAAGAAAATAGTGGAAATCTCTCTCTCTCTCTCTCTCTCTCTCCCCCCCCCCCCCCCCCCCCCCCCCCCCCTAAACGTTCAATGATGATATGTTTCAAAGTAATGAACATTCAGTTTCACACACATGATCTGCGCTGCAATGTTATTATGTTTCATAATTCTTTATTTTAGAAAACAGTGTATCATAAATGTTGTTTTACAGTACTATGTGCTACCTGTTGGCGTGGTCTATGACTATCTTTTCAATGTCTTGCACAGACAGCAATTAGACTGTTGATAGATCACCATTGTCATCATCACAAAGTAGAATTTGGATCTATGTGCTTTTCAATTTAGTAACGACATTTTTGTTTGTGCTATTTCTTTAGGAGATCAGTAAAAGATAATCCTTTCAGATGCACATATGTTCTTCCTGATGGTGTTACACATACAAAGGGTTTTGTCAAAAACATGGATGAAGCACAAAGATATTTGTCCCTGCCAATTGAGTGTTCAACTGCAGAATCCGGATCTGCAGAAGTGACAGACTTTCATTGCCATACGGAGAAAGCTGAGGACAGGAAGAGAACCAATTTGGCAGAAAATGTAGCTGCTGGATCTTTTTCGTAAGAGTGGCATATAGTTCTTCCATCTAAATGGTTTTCACCTGTGCAGGAGTTTAACTTAACAAACGAGCGTTTCCTCGTACCGGAGATGCTTTTCCATCCTGTAGATTTAGGTAGTATTATCTCAATTACAGATCGGAACACCCTTTATGCTATTTGCAAGCTCATTCATTGATAGGACAGCTGGTTATTATAGTAAACATAAATACCTTTTTTTAGTGTTGACATTAAGCAGTACTGACTGGAAAATTTCTGAAGGGCATGTAACAAATCAATATCTGAGCAAAGTTCCATTTTCTTGTTAATTTAAGGATATTGGTGACAATATGCTTCAACATGCTCCAGGACTAACGTTTCAGGAAAAAAAAAACATGCTCTAGGACTAGGAGAATGCTAACTATGTCTATGAAGTTTTTTAGCTGAGGTTAACAGCATTTTTTGTATGGTCTTTAGCCTGATTTTGAAAGCTTTTGTTGAAGGAAGGTTCTCCAATTTCGGAATTCTTAATATGGAACAAATATATCATGTTATTTTCTAGACAAGTAGTCCGATAGTTTAAAAAGAAATTTAGCTGTCTAACAGAATTGAACATTAGTTTGTCATACACAAAAACTCATGCTTATCATTCTTTTGTTTTGGTTGTGTGCCAAAAAGAGTGAATATATTGACTTGTTATATTTTTTTTTTTGGGTGAGAAGAGACTTGTTAATTGTTATAATATTATTATCAGAATACTTCTTTTTTGCATGGTGCTCCCAAAAAATCTACTAGAGCTGCTACTGCATGGGTTCCAGCCACTTGTTTGACCCTAAGCAGGGATTAGAGAACTTACACACGCCCTCCACCCCACTTCCCTCCCTCTCTCCCCTGTTTAATGTAGATGCCTTTGTGGATCTTTGGAAGGTATGAATCAAGCTGGACTAGCTGAATGCATTGTGCGTGCTGTCAATTCTTGTCATCCTCACCTTCATCCAGTGTTGTATGAGAGGTAGTCCAAGCGATTTATATGGATTATTTTGTGCTATATCAATAAAAGTTTGTATTGGCTTTGCATTTGATGATCTTTTTCCACCTTTTTTGCAGCATCATCCTGATGGGGGGAAGCACATTATTTCCTCAATTTGCTGAAAGGCTGTAAGATCTACTTTTTTTTTATTAAAATGAAACTTTTGTTATAGCTGTTCTTTTAACAAAATTCATAATGAGCCTGCAATTTTGTTAAGCTCTATGCTGTCTGAACCTAAAAGATGACAATAATTTTTGTGCAATAAATTGTCATTTTACGCATGAAATTGCGTTACAGTAATAAGGAAGAATAAATTCGAATGAAGACCAGTAATACATCTCTAGTTTTTTATGATTGCTTGTTATCCTCTTCTGTGAGCAAGCCAAGTATTGCAGTGATATCATAAAAAACCATGCAAGTATGATTCATTTCCAATCTTTCATTTTTTTTTTCATAGAGAAAGGGAGCTTAGGCCTCTTGTGAATGCTGATTACCAAGTGAAGATTACAACACAAGAAGAGTATGACTTTTCAGTTGCGCTGAATTTCACCTTGAACCTTTCATCTTTTTTGTGTTAACTTACTGGTTCATGCAACAGTCCTATTCTAGGTGTGTGGAGAGGTGGGTCATTATTGGCTTCCAGCCCTGATTTCGAATCAATGTGCATCACAAAATCTGAGTATGAAGAACTTGGATCAGCCCGTTGTCGGCGGCGTTTCTTTCACTGAAGTATATCTTTAGTTAAGAAGATCAGACTAAGTTAACATGTTTCAGAACTTTACACGAGGTTGGGTCAACTGAATGTTCATCACTTTCATGATTCTTGGTCTATTGTAAATTAATGGGGGATCTTGGAGTAAAGTCGTTTCTAACCCATATGTATGCTGCTGTTATCCGGCAATGTAGAATTTCATAGCATTTCATACAGAACTATGTTGGTAAAAAGCAACTGTGTGCACTACATTCTTTTACTGCAATGCTTCTATTACAATGAAGAATTATGATATCTCAGACCTCCCACTTCCCTTCCCCTCCACAACCACCTCCCCTCCCCTCCCCTCGAAACCTAGACTAACAAAGTGTAGTGCTACTTTTTATGTTAACTACTCTTAAGAATGTCTTCCCGAGAGAATGACAACAACGATGAGAAAAATTGCTAGCTATTCATTTCCATGTGATTTTCATCTGCTCGGAGTTGTCTTAAAAATGTTACATAAATTTTTTATAAAATAATTTAAAAAAAATATAACTTATAAATGCGAAAAATATCTTAATAATAATAGTCAATATTATAATATTTAAATGAGCTATTCATAATTTCACTATTAAAAGTGCAAATAAAGACTAGACAATATCATTATGATTCAAGGTAGACTCATATGCAACATCCATGAGTCGTTGAGTTGAATCATATGCAGGACCACTCTTTATATTAACTTTCCACTCTTTATATTAACTTTTTCACCTATATGAATTTAGGTAAAAAAAATTATGAGTATAAAAATACTCAATAAGGTTTAATTATGATTAATAAATAATAATCAATTATGTTTAAAAGAAAAATCAATAAAACAATTGAGCCATAATCAATGGATCAATATTAATGAAATAATAGATCAATTGAGGGAAGGGATTCCGTGATTGAGCTAACTCAAGCTCTTTTTGTTGGAGAAAGGAAAGGATGGCTGTCAAGTTGTGACACCATCCATGTTTATATTACTGTAAATTATTGGAATGATGAAACTAAAAAAATGATTAAAATGTACAAGTGTGACCTCTACAGTGAGAGCATTAAAAAAGAGATCATGTGAGGTGACTATTTTCTCCCACCCTCAGATAAGAAATGAGATACGATGAACAATGTTCTCAACATGACCTCTCTCACCACAAAAGATAATGCAGTTACACTAAGTTAAATGGCCCATCTACTTGCTTGTAAAAATCGTTGCACTCTCGAACTCTGGTGGCTCCAACCACTGAGGCCTTTGAGTGACTGCACGAAGGCCTCCGCCCTTGAAATGGAGGCACTAGTGAGACGTGTCTATCTCTGTACCTCCTACAGCATGTGTTGAAGTCTTTGTGCCGCAGGCTGCCCTTTGGCCCATGATCTGCTCGACTCACCAAGCCAATAGAGCCCGGCTAGTGTAGCAGAAATTGTGGGCGCCTGGGACCCACCCCTGATCCATGAGATGACATATACTTCACCATCCAACAAAATGTACAACCCATCTGTTTGAGCCCCCTCCTTCCAGAAGAACCTACTGCATAGGGAGTCTAGTTGTTTTTCCACCATTGTTGGCATGCGGAGGACCATCAAGGCTAAGGTCATAAGACCAATTTATCAATTAAAAATTTAACAATGTAGCAATGTTCAATTAACAATTCAATTTAATCATTGACCAACAACAATTACATTCGATTCAATATGGTAATAACAATTGTCAATTAATGTCAATATCTAAATGACAATAATCTATACAATTCAATTCAATTTAATTCGATTCAATTCAATTCTATGACCAATTCAGTTATCAATATTTAGAATTATCTAATACAATAGAGAATGTTCCATCAATTAAGGGAAACTACATGCCTCTTTTATGCAGGTCAATAAGGGATCTACTCACGACAAATCACCAAATAATAGTAACGCTAACAATGGTTCGTGAATGGAGGAGGACAATGACCAAACATGACAGCCATAGCTTATCTGATGGATGACATCTCAAATATTTAGGTACTTAATCTGCCCCACGCAATTCAATACCAATATGGTCTAGTGGCTTAGAAACAATGAGAGGGCATGGAGACCCAACATTTTTTAATTTTTATTTTGTTTACTTAAGCCATCTATCTTTGACCATTTGGTTTAGATTTAAACTCAATCAGGAAAAAACTATTGGATGAATACTAAAATCAAGACGTGATTGGATATGCTAACAATAGGATCATGACAATAAAGTCAAGTTTATTATCATTCTAAAATTAGATAAAATAATAACAACATGATTAAATATGACAACAATATGATCAAATATGATGATCATGAATAATTGACAACAACAATAACTCTTTAACAATATCAATTATCTGAAAATAGCTTTTCTACTCTCAGAACTTCGTCTACGTCGAGTGAATCATGAGTTGTGTTCGAAGAACGTTTAACATGCCTTGGCCTAGGAAAACCTAGGTCGGATGGGCCCCGACTTGGCTTTGGCCCGGTTAACATCCTATATTCGATGTGTTGAAACCCGAGCCGAGCTATTAGGAACTCGGGCCAAGTTCTACGAACTTGATCCAGTTCTATGAACTCGGTCCGATTCTAACTTCAAATAGCATCGAGTTCTACAGAACCCGGGTTGGATAGAACAGAACCCAGATCGGGTTCTACCATTGTTGAGAAGTCGTGTTTCTAACACAATTTTCGGCCGTCATATCTAAGCCATACAATGTCCAATTGATGCAAAAACTATATCCATGTGTATAAAAAAGAAGATGACAAGTTCCATGGTGCGAAAAACTGATGCTATGGGGATCCTCCTTACATTCCTAAAGTTAGCTAAAATATCAATTAGGATCCTAGTGCCAACGCCAAATTTTGGTCGAAGGTTGTTCTATGTTCACATCCAGAAACTTGCGACCACCATTTGAAAGACATTCTCCGCTTTGAAATCAGCTGCCAAGTGCCCATTGGAACGTCTAAGTTCGCGTGCAAACGGAGGAGAAAGTAGGGCATACTGCAAAAATTTTATTTGGCTAATAAGAATTTCCATTCATGCTATCCTTTAATATCTATTCGGATCGTTACATTCATTCAAATATATATAGAAAATGCATCCAAAAAAGGCGCAAATCATATTATCAAAATTTTTAGACCATTAAAGATCAATTTCAAATGAATTTGAGAGATTTTTTAAGTTTTAAAATTTCATGAATTAAAAAAGAAATTAAAAGAACTTTTCATCCATCTTATCACTTGGAAAAGGACATAAGAATCTTATTATACTCCTCCGTGGATGGCTCCTAATACTTCCTTCTATTATGACTTGAAAATAATTTGAAAGCATCTCACTTTGGAGACCCTTGGAGATATAAAGACGTGTGCTCGTGGTCATAATTCATATACTATTTCATAAGAGCAAAATAGTTTTCCACCCAAATCATAAACTCCTATTGGAACATAAAACTTTTTAACTTAACCTTTATATTTTGAATATCTAGCATGGGTTTAATGTTTGTACTACACCATCATACCCCTATTAATCATCATCTTATTCATAATGGATGACGGATTGTTTAATTGAATAATTTTTTGATCCACCATTCATCATGAATTAAATGATGATTAATAGGAGTATGATAGTGTTACCCCTTAAAAAAGATAGCACAATAATTTTTTTCATTTAACATTATATATACTTAAGTGTCGCCAATGGACTTAATCGACAAACAACAAATATGACATGTTGACATAGACTATCTTATTTAATATTTTTTGATAAATTTCACTATATACCTACAAACTTTGGTCACTTTCTCAACGCTATTCTCCAACTTCACTTTGTAACCAGACTGTGATTCATTTTTTAACTTGTTTCACTCACTGCCTTTTAACTTATGATCGAACATTTCCTAATTGTGCCGTCGATGTGGCGTCCACACGGTGATTTTATCTCTCCTCCACGTGCACAAACATATGATGTGGAATCATTACAAAATAAAAAATGGGGGTGTCGCCACCTTCGGCAGCTAGCTCGTTGAAGTCGAAGAGAGGAGGTGGCACACCTCTGCGCGTGAAAGGGAGGGCGTGGGGGAGTCCCTTCCCTGCACGCCATTGGCACAAGGAAATAGCCTCCCTCTTTCCTTGCGTCGGCGTACGTAGAGAAAGAAGGCAGTGGCGGGGGGGGGGGGGGGGGGGGGGGTGGGGTGGGGGGCATCCCCTCCTTGCGGAGCTAAGGAAAGAGGGGTGACATAGCCCCCTTTTACGACCTCGAGGGGGGCAACACCCCCTTCCTTTCACATGCATCGCCCCTCCATCTAACGTCGATGAGCTAGCTATTGAAAGGGGCATCACCCTCATTTTTTATTTTTATTATTTTTTAATATTCTTTTTAATGATGTCACGTCAGACAATTGCTCGCGTGGAGGAAAGAGAAAATCGTCGTGTGGATGCCATGCTGACAACACAGTCGATCAAAGGTCAAAAGGGCAATTGATGAAATAAGTTAAAAAATGAAATGCAGTCTTATTGAAGTTGGAGAGTAGTGATGAAAAAATGTCAAAGTTGAAAAGCATTTGATTAATTTTATCCGATAATTTTGAATAAAATGTGTATAGTAAAATTATAGATTTCTATGTTATCTATGCATGCAATCAAGTTTCATGTTAATGTGATTTGTATGTATGAAGATATAACTTTGCACGGGTGAAATTGAAGAAAAAAATTGGACGATTGAAAGTTGAGTAAATGATCAAACTAATAACTGGAAGAAGGGTCATAAAGAAAAGTGGTTTATTGAAAGTGTGGACAATAATAGAGAAGCATTAGTTAGTGGATGGCCGAATTGGAAGCCAATATATATTTTCCAATGGTGGAAATTGGGAAGAACGGATGATTGATTTTCAAGAGAGAAGTTAAATTAACATTTCTTGAACTTTAATGAAACTAGTGTGGTGGCCAACGCGATGCGTGTGTGATACGAAATTAGATGAATCATTTAGAAAATATGTAAATATTAGTTTGATATATTTTAATATTACTTAAAGAATATGATAATTATAAATTCGAAAAAACAACTATTAGTACATTTAATTTTCTCTGTGTCCCATTTATTTTTCCTCTATTCTTAGAAAATAATATTTTCATGTAAGTTTAAATATTAATTTATTAGACTATTTCGTATAGATTTGAGATACATGTAATAATATATTATATTTGCCTTGATCACTACTTTAATTATCTAAAAACATGTTATTGAGTAAAGAAATGACTAAACAATGACAATTTTCTATAACTATTAAAATGAGTTATTTTATAGAAATAAAAATATGTCAAAAATTGTTTATTGTTAGTAATTAAATTATTTGTATTTATTTAATTCTTGACATATAAAACTTTGCTAAAATAATTATTTTCTTGCATATACTAAAAGGAATTATTTTATACAACATAAAATATGGTCATTAAAATGATGGTCTAATATGGTCATGAAAAATTAGAGTTAGTAACATCTTTGTATTTATTTACTACATGGAATATATAATTTTTCCGAGTACATGTGGCTAAAAACAAAATATTTCTTTTTCTTTAATATCTTAGGCCCCATTTGATTGAAACGACGTAGAGATTGATATCTTATTATTTTTATTCTATAAGAGAACATAAAATTATTTAACTTTGTGTAGTTAAATAATTTTACCACATATATAATTACTTTCATTTTCAAAATGTCTTAAATAAAATTATAAATTTGTAAATTTATAGTTAATTTTACATTTATGCAATGAATGTTTGCCTTTTTGAACCAAAGGATCATACTTCTATACATAAATTTTCATCATTGAGCGCAGGCCACTCGACATAAAGTTTTTTAGTAGATTTTGATGTCGATAATTTTATTCATTTTTTAATATATGTTTTCATGATTATTTTTTATGTGTAAGAATTGTAACTCTAATGAGAAGAAATGAAGTGTCTTTCTAACTTTTCTTTTTATTTCTTATATTATCAAACAATTAGTAAAAACACGTATTTAGGTAAGCTATCATCCTTTTATCATTTGATATTATTTTTTTATTATGTATACACAAAAAATCTTATATGTAAAATTTAATTTTCATATAAATTATATATGTAAATTAAAGTTTTTTTAATAGATTTTGATGTTTGATAGTTCTATTTGTTAATATATTTTCATGATTATTTTTATAGTTTTATATGTAAGAGTTGTAGCTCTCAAATTATGTTAAAGTTGAAATATATATTATAGTTTATTGTAAATAAACTATAAGTATTTTTTATATTCCTATTTCTTGTAAAAAAATATATATTTTCTTCCTTTTGATAAGAAGAAATGAAGTGTCTTTCTAACATTTATTTTCATTTCTTATATTATACAACAATTAGTAAAAACATGTATTAGTAAGGTATTATCCTTTATCGTTTGATCTTATTTTTGTTATTATGCATACCCAAAAATCTTATATGTAAATCTTAATTTAAGTGATTACAATTACATTTTAAATAAATAAAATATAAAAAAATTACAAATGGCATGTACTACATTTTCCATATATATTATGCTACATAACTTTGATTCTAATAATATTTTCTCATTCTAATAATTTATTTTAAAAGTAATTTTAAATAATACATTAATTTGCATAATTCAAAAAGGAATAAAGGAAATAACCCTATAGTAGACTTGCATGGTGATATGATAAAAATGTTATGTATAAAATATATATCATGTCCAATGTGATATGTATGTATATATATATATATATATATATATATATATATATATATATATATATATATGTGTGTGTGTGTGTGTGTGTGTGTGTGTATCAAAATTTGCATAGTAAAATATGTATGGTATTGTTGCGTGGTCCTAATTATATATACAGTTGTGCATTCACCAATTATGATATGTATTTTCAAGAAACGATATATATATATATATATATATGTAATAATTCAATATATTGAAGGTGTCATTGTGTATTTGTGCTAAGTGGGAACTTCTCCTTACATGGACACCTTTTTTGTGAATCTAGAATAAATATTTACATTCATTTAATAGTTTATATAATAATAAAACTCTAATTAAATAATTTATGAATAATTAAACACTATTATCCTAAGTCCTAAAAGACTGCGGATAATTGTTATCTATCACTCTAATAAAATTATATAACTAATTCGTATGGTAATAATTGTAATAGTTAATCAATAAAATAGTTATAAATTAATATTCAGTATTTTGATTAAATAGAACAATTTAATTAATTGACATTGATGGCTCATGAATTTGTTTGATATCTTCTTCCCATTCTAAGTTATTTTGTTTTAATAATTGATAGGTTATTTATAAACTATAGATATTATATAATCATATAGATAATAAAGTTATATAGTTATTGTAACCATATATATAATAAAATTATTAGTTAAATTAACATGTATCATTGGACCGTGCAATTACATATTTTAGACTTTTGAATGAGTATCATTTTAACTTAATGACCAAAATATAAGCAATTTGGATCGTTAAATCAAAATGATATACCTAAATTATATAATCATTATATAACTATCAAATTTATATTAATTATGACTTATTTTATATTTCTTTATAAATAATATTTTTAAAGACATTTTCCAACACCTACTATGTCAAAGTCAAGTCTTCCTTCCGTGCTACTCCTTTTTTAAACATGGCATAGATGTTATTCAATGATTTGTAAATAAGTTAATACTTTACGACGATATTCTGTATGCAGTATTTGCTTAATAAATAGTTATATATGTTCTTTTTTCCAAAAAAATGTCTTCATAGTAAGTTAATATTTATATTTTGTGTTATATAAGAAAATTTGATATTTACACCTTTTGAAATTAAATAAAGAATAGTTTGCTTTATCCACTATAAGTAGTATTACTACATAGGTCATGTATATTTTATTTAACAATTAAGAATTCAGGCTAAACTCTGACACGTAGAACCGTGCAAAGTATAAAAAATATATATGAATAATAAAATAAGAAGGAACAATTAAGCAGATATTTAATTACGTGTAAATTTAAAAATTATTTGATTGCCTTTGGTATAAATTTTACTTAGATAGTTTTAGTTAAAAAAAATCAACTCTTCAACTTATGTAAAGTCAAGTAAATAATTGATATTTAATCTATTCGAGATGGAATAAATGAATGAAACTAAAAAGTAAAATAAAATAATTACTTATGGAAAAATAAGATAAAATAGTGATATAAATTTGTGATGTAAATTAATCTAAAGGCCTTGAATACGATTATATTGCTTAAGAAAATTAATTTGAGTAATTAATATAACAATTCTCCTTTTGACTTCATGGGTCATCTTTTATCTTTTTGTATCAAACCATGCATACGTAAAAACAAATTGAAAATAAAAAAAAGAACTAATCACATTCACCAAAGTCATCCACTCTATATAGTACAATTAAAACACGTATATACAAAAAAGCTTATTCAGTTAAAATTATCATAAAATATCAATAATTATCCTAAAATGACATTTTTTCAGACATGCTAATTAGTAGTACATGAAAAAAATGTAAAAATAGTTGGAAGTCATATGAAAGCAGAAAGAATATTCATCCATATTATATAATTATTTTATAGGATGCAAATTTTGTTGCATCATAAATATGAACTTTAAAATGGCACTAATTAGTTCACATCATTAATAAAATTTATCTTCATTGTCGCATTGCATGAATAGTGCTAAAAACCATAAAAAAATTTCGAAAAAAATACTGATGCATTAAGAGATGAAGTATTTACCCGAAGAATTTTTTGCCACGCTGCTATGTCCATCCACGAAAAGCTCTACCTGCATATTAGCTTTCAGAACTTAAAATAAACAATATTTTAAAATAAGTTTATAAAAGTCAATTTTATTTTTAAGCATTTAAAAAATCCAAAATAATTTTATATTTATAAATCTAAAAGTATTAAAAAAAAATATTGAAAGCCAAGAATGTATTTCCTAACTATTAATCTAAGGAAAAACTAAAATATTACTTACCACATAAATTATGACAAATAAACTAATTTTTTACTAGTGCACCTTTAAGATCACAACAAACTCAGATATTTTGTTATCATGATCAAGATAAAAGTAAATTAATTTAAAAATGTACAAATGAAAAGTCGTTCTCCCTCAAAATGTACACTAACTCCCTCTATGCACTTATTTATAGGTGGCACAACGATGGAGGTGAAGACAAAATGAAATCCTAACCACTTTAATAGTGAGCAGTTTCATATTTTAGTTATTTATAGTGAGTAGTTTCATATTTTGGTTTTTTTTCTTTTCTTTCCTAAAATAAATATCAAATTAACTCTCTCATGTTTAACTAATTATTTTATATCGTTACTAAATAATTTCAAATTTTATAATAATAACCTAATGATAAATTTTAAAAAATTAAATTATTTATAATTTTGGTAACTGACGTTGATATAAATCATATAATTTTTAGGTTCACTTACTACAATATTTTAGTTTGTTAATTATTTATATAATTTATCATATTGTAATCATAACTATCCGATCATTTTTTGTAACTATTATAAATAAGTTTGAATAATATTTCCACTATTATAAATAAGATTAAATAATATTTAATTCAAAAATAAAATGAAGCTGCGATTGGTTCTAAAATCCATTTGTCAAGTATGTCATTATTTGACCAATTATATAATAATGGTGTTTAGCTACTTATTTTCAATATATGTAATCTTAAAATTTTAAATCATAAGAGCAATATACAATAAAACTCTAATAAAATAATTGATTCAACAGTAACAACCAAAATAAAAAATGTTTACATATAATTGTTACTTCATAATATCAATATTTATTTATCAAATATCACCTATCATCCAAAAATATGGTTTTCTACATGATGGATTTTGAATTTGATCATTAAACTACACTACAATTGTTTTTATACATGTGGTAGGCTAACAACTGAAAAGCAAGTGGACATATTATCTAAACTATTTTGTTATTTGTAATTATTATTTTATTATAAACTATAGTTATTACTATATAACAGTAAATATGAAAAGGTTTATTGTTATTTTTACTTAATCAATTGCATTCTAACTACAAATACATTAGGTGGAGTACGTGCC
The DNA here is from genome assembly GCA_030549335.1 of Pontederia crassipes. NCBI lineage: Eukaryota > Viridiplantae > Streptophyta > Magnoliopsida > Commelinales > Pontederiaceae > Pontederia > Pontederia crassipes. The sequence goes on along the minus strand of JAUKPH010000017.1, from coordinate 18,686,854 downwards.
CATATACATTAATTATTATTTATAATATATTTTTTAGAAAGTCATTTGAGAATATATGGGATTAAGTTAATTGCACAGTTAGATTGCTATACATATTCATTAGTATTAAATAAAATATATGCTTTCAAACATTTTAATATAAGGACACATGGCAACATATCGACGTGCCAAATGTCATCCTCTCCTTGCATGCTATCCTTCTTTTATATATATATATATATATATATATATATATATATATATATATATATATTGACTATGTTACTATAAAATTTAGGACGATACATGAGCATATTATGTTTACTATAAAAGTCTAGTATAATTGACCCCCCTTAAATATCACTAGTACGGTAATCAAACATAATTGGATTGTTATCATGGTCCCCTCACTATCTAAGTCTGACATTGGCCTCTCTCATTGTTGAAGTCTCATAATCTCCTTCTTATCATGAGCATGTATTGGTACATAAAATTTGGATTATTTTAAAAAAAGTACTTTCCTTATTAAAAACAATAATTATTTTCCAAATATTATTTTTGAATGAAAATATTCATGTTGTGTATAACAATTCTAAGAGTAAACTGAACTAATATAAAAACATTATATGCTGAAAATTTAATAATATATTAAATCTTTTATTTAACAAAATGAATAAATTTTTTTGGCCAACCTACAGTCAAAAATCAAGAGAACATGTCCATGAGGCATATGGACCTAATTAAAAAAAAATATACTCTGACATCCCTCTTGTTCCCCTTATCCTCGAACTTTTTTTTTTCCTTTTCATATGATAATAACAAAATATTATTTTAATTCTGACAATTAGTACTCCTGACCGTTGGATTTGTGATTTCTCCCTAAAATTCTTAACTGCTTCTCCGCCACATCTCGTTCGTGTCCACCTCTTCCTCCCCCTCTTCCACCTTCGACGCTTCAGCCGGCCGTCGCCGTCGCCGGCCTCCCTGTCTCTCCTTCTCTTCTCCCCGACCGCCGCCTATTCCGTCAGAGAGGAATCCTCCACCTTCCCCGGCGGATCCTTGAGGAGCATCTCGTCGCCGTCCATCGCCCCGTGGTATTTCCTTTTCGTTTCTTTTTTTTTTTAATCTCAGTTTTCGCTGCTTCTACCTCTCCTATTGACCTGATCATTTAGGTTTGTGGATAACTAGTTCATATGTGTGAATAAGTGATCACCAATTCTTTAGTTGGTAATTTTTTTTGTTCTAATTGCTAATTTCAGTGGGGCACCAAGTTTGAGAACTCATCCATGTTTCTTTTATGCATTTTCAGGAAAAAGGCATCCAAGGAACTTGCAATAGAAGATAACTTAATCAAAGCCTTCCGCAAAAGCAGAAGCACAACAATTGCCATCAGGATGAAAATGGAGGTGATTCACGACAGGTCAGCAATGCGCTTGTGGTCACGCTCCTGCCGATTGCAGGGGAAAACTGTTGCCCTGGTGCCCACCATGGGGTTCCTCCATGAGGGCCACCTTTCCCTTGATCGTGAAGCTCATTCCCTTGCTGATGTGGCTGTTGTCTCCATCTACATCAATCCTGGCCAATTTGCGCCATCTGAAGATCTGTCCACATACCCATCTGATCTCCAAGGTGACCTTAGCAAGCTCGTTGCCGTTGGCACTGTGGATGCTGTTTTCTGCCCCCTTTCCCTTTATGATGCATCTTCCCCCGAGAGACCTACAGCAACAATGACAATGCCTTCGGGTGCAACCGCTGTGGGTGCTTCTTGCATTGAAGAGGGGGATGGAAGCTGTGAGCATGAGACCTGGCTCAGAGTGGAGAGGTTGGAGAAGGGATTGTGTGACAAAAGCAGACCCATCTTTTTCCGAGGAGTGGCTACCATCGTGGCTAAGCTGTTCAATATTGTGGAGCCTGATGTTGCCGTTTTTGGCAAGAAGGACTACCAACAATGGCGTGTCATCTCTCAGACGGTGAGTTAGATAGATAAACATGATATTTGATAGTCGATACATGTTTATTGTTGATTTCTTGGTTGCAATATCGAAACATTGCATGTTCTAACATTATGTTTGCGAGAGTTTTTGACGTTATTCATTATGGACAAAAATTCTAGGACAAACTAGTTAAGTCAATAGACTAGTGACTCTGTAATGGAAAGGAGGATTTGCTTAAAATCCTTTACATTGATTTGATGTTTCTAAGCATCAACAACTCTCTGACTTAAACTTAGGATGATACTTGTGCTTGTAGTAACGATACACTCATGAATAACCTAGAGCATAATTTGGTCTTTATACTTCTTAAAAGAGTTTTGTTCTTTATACAATTTTTCTAGAAATATTTTGTAAATCTTGCTGGTCACAAATCTTGATTGATTTATTGATGACATATACTTTTCTGCATGCACTTATTACTTACCCTTACTCATTTTCTAATGCTTAGGTTCATGACCTTGATTTTCCAATTAAAATAATTGGTTCAGAAATAGTACGCAAAACTGATGGTCTTGCTATGAGTTCACGGAATGTGCGTCTCTCACCAATAGAACGAGAGAAGGTTTGTCTAACTTACATGCAACGTAAAGTTCTTGATCATCGTCTTTTCTTTTATTACTTGATTATAACCATATACAGTTAAGTCATGAATCAGGGGATACATACTTTGAATATGAGTAGTATAAATTTCAAGGTCTCCAAAAGATTGTTGGATTTCAAGGTATTATGTGTCAGTTCTTTTTTTCTCTTCTTTTTTCTTTTTGAGAAGGCACAGGATTTTATTAACAAAGAAGAAAATTACATGTTGAGGGAAATACCATCAACTCATTGCTTCAATATTTTCAACATGGGAAAATACGCACCCATTACGTTGGACCCACATGGTCCATAAGAAAAGAAAAGGAATCCCTCTTCATTGCCTTGACTTGAGACATAAACTCTCCATTGTAGATCATGACCCCCGGATCTGAAGGTCTCCAAAAACTTGTCAGCAGCCGAGTATCAATCCATTTGCACCTGGATTTAAGCCACATTTCTGTTGCCACTTGACACTCAAAAAGCAAATGGTTGATGCCATCTTTTGATGCACATGCACCCATCTTAGTCTATAAAAGCGAGTTGAAAGCCTTGATCTTCTCAGGAGCCAGGATTCTTCTTGCTGGATCTAGATTTGCCATATAAAAACACAGTCAGTGTGCAAATCCACATGGACAGGCAGTTTTCATTGTCTAGCACCCTGTAGTCATTTTGCACAAAGAATTGTCTTGCATTCCATGCCCATGCATCTTGATGAGAGATGTGCGTGGTGATGTCATCTAGTCGTCCCATTAGTAAAATAAAATCCACCACCCACTGATCTATGAGAGATGAAACAAACCATTGAGTCCAAATTCCATTGGATATTAGAGTCCCTGATCGATAATTGGCGACAACAAAGTGTCTATCATTGGCTATTATGGAAGTTCTCGGAAAGAAAGCAGAAAGAGGTTCGTCTTGGAAACAATACTTCCATGATTCATTTCTTTGTGTCGTAAAATTTAATGATAGAGAACTGGTCAGAATCAATGACGAGCAGCTAACAGCAGGTGTTAACACAACTGATATTAACTGAAGAAGTATGTTGTGGCTTCCCCTCAAAAGAAGTATGATGGCTACGACGACCTAAAGAGTGAGGGCCCTCCCGGCCTAGAATGTCTTCTAGTATTTTCTTTTTACAAAGAATTTTGGCAGGTTCTAGAGCGAGATGCGATGACTGAGGAAATCATGGTTTTGAAACACTCACGTAAGTTCTTATTGTTTATCCCGAAATGGGAATTCACAGAGAGAGTGGTTTTTGTCCAATAGCATTATGTAATGCAATTTATCTTATAATTGCCCAAACTTTGGCTAATCGATTAAGAGAAGTTCTCGGTGATATTGTGCATCCAATTCAATCAACCTTTATACTAGGGCGATCTATTATGGATAGTTATATCATGGCTTCAAAAATTCTCAATTAGTGGAGACGATCCCAATGACGGTATTTTATGGAAACTGGACTCCTCAAAAGCTTATGGTTCATAGATTGGTCTTTTCTTTGGAACTCTTTGCATAATCGTGGCTTTCTAGATGCATGGATTTCATGGATGAAATGATGTGTGTGCACAATTTCTTTCTTAGTATTGATCAAATGGTGGTCCTTTGGGGGGTTGGATTCAACCATGATGGGGTGTGCATCAAGATCGCTCCATAGCTCCAATGTTTTTTCATAGCTGTTGATGCCCTTGCAAGATTTTCCTTCTCGTCATGTCATTCAAGAGTTCTTACTGGTTTTGCTCCCATGATGATCAAGGTACAATAATTTTATTGTTGAGAAAGAATCAAGGTACAATTATTCCCTTATTAAAATATTTCAATGACACTTTTTTTTTGAGAAGGAAAAGGATGACCACTAGTTAGGCTGTCATCCATGTTAACCGAAAGGAAACACCATATACAAGTGAAACACTCTCTAGTGGAGAGCTGCAAAAAATGAAGATGAATAGGTGCTAGCCAAAACCCCACTCCCAAAGAAGGTAAAACATATGATGTACAATACTGTCCACCTGACATCTCTCCCCACAAAAAATGACATGGTTGCGTTAGAACCAAATGGCCCAGGCATCGGTTAGAAAAGTCGCCACAGGAAGTCTCTAGCCCAATCTTTGTCTGCCAAGCCCCCTCATGACATGCTAGAAATCCGCCGCCACTGGGGGAACACCACCCGTAATGCTCGTCCGAGACCGCACCTCATGAGACACCGAAAAGATACCACTTTGTACTAGATAGTGATTGGTCAGTTAAATAGTGGGTAGTTAGAAGATACCTATTTGTATTAGTTAGTGGCTGCTTAAGAAAGTAGTAGGTAGTTAGTTATATTTGTAGTTTTGTTATAGTTATTGTAGCTAAATTGATTTAGGGGAGCCTTTTGAAATGTGTTTACCAATTAGGTAATTGGAGTTTGGTCCACTCCATATGGACTTATGGAGATTTGTCATCTCGAATTGACAAGTTATTAGTAGTAATTATGTTTAAGATTCTTGCACTTTTACTATTAATAATAGTTATCCTAGTTTTATTTTCGCTGTAATTTTCAGTTTGTATCAATTGGTATTAGAGCCTCAAAGATCCAAGTAGCGTCCATTTAGAAGAAATCAGCTTTACACATTACAAGGGAAAGCTCATTTCATAAGAAGAAAAGCTGGAAGTTCATATTGGTTCAAAAGTTTCCCTCTTGGCCCAAAGATGGAGTTAATCAAGTTTGGAGGCTTCAACTGCACCTGCAGAATATTATTATTAATATTCTTTTCTCCGCCTTGAGGACAAGGCGAAATTTTAGGATGGGTGTACTGATAAGATACCACTTTGTATTAGTTAAAGTAGTGGGCAGTTAGTTGTATGAGTTAATGGCTGGTTAAGAAAGTAGTGGGTAGTTAGTTATATTTATATTTGCGTATTATAAATACATGCATGGGTTTTAGATTTAGGGAAGCCTTTGGAAAATGTGTTGATCAATTATGTAATTGGAGTTTGGTCCACTCCATACGGACTTATGGAGATTTGTCATCTCGAATTGACAAATTATTAGTAGCAATTGTGTTTAAGACTCTTGCACTTTTACTATTAATTGTGAGAAATCATATGTAGGATCACGCAAGATCATGTAGGATCTATTTTATTTTAGGAAGTTTTCCTTTTGACAATAGTATTTATTAGAAATAGGAGCACATAAGTAGCTTTCCTATTCCTAGAAGGCAGCTCCATTATTTTGGGATTTGATTCCAGCCTTTCAGATTTCATCTTTCCTAATATGTTTAAAGGTTCAAGTCTTGTATATAAGTGATTGAATAGACAGAAAATAATAGAGCTTTTTGCTACAATTTTCCACATGGTATCAGAGCTTTAGGTTCTTTTCTGGGATTCTTATTTCTAGCCTTCATTGTTGTGAAACTTGTGGCCTTCATTGCCAAGCAGTAATCCTTGCATTCTCGACAGGATTGTTTATTTACAGATTATCATTCAAGATGTCCAAGATCCAAGAATTTACTACAGTAATTCAATTGAAAAGAGGCAATCCAAATTTAACAATCTAGAGCATTGCAGAATATTCATGCCTCTTACAGGTTAGATGGGCAAACCTATATTGCAGCAGGAATGCAAAATGCATCATCACCACCAAGGTTGTCAAAAACGCGCTTTAACTCGTAAAAGCGTACGATTTTACGTCTTCACCTTTGCATTTCGTGCTCGATCTCACCTGAAAACGTTTTTGGCCAGCACGTGGTAGAATCGCGTGCTGGCCCGTAGAATCGGTGGAGACGCACGACTCCACCGATCCCACAATATTTTTTTTTTAATGTTTTATAAGCGTGATAGGCACTCATCTCTTCCTTTTTGTTTGCTGTCTGCCGCTGTGCCCTGTCGCTGCCACCACTGCTGTCCTGCTGCCACCGCTCACTGCTGCTGTCGCCACTGTTGCTCGTCTGCTGCTCGCGCTGCTTCCGCCGCTCACTGCTGCTGTCGCCACTGTTGCTCGTCTGCTGCTCGCGCTGCTTCCGCCGCCGCGCTGCTGTCTTGATGCTGCTGCCACTGGTCTAACAGGTTCCTCCCCCGTCCCTCTCTCGTGTTCTCTTTCTCTCCCTCTCCCTTTCTCTTCCCGCACTCTCTCCCTTTCTCTTTCTCCCCTCGTCTTCTCTCGCCCTTTCTCTTTTCCTCCCCTCTCCCTCTCTCGCTTTCTCTCTCTCCCTCACCCTCTCCCTTTCTCTTCCCGTACCCTCCCCCTTTCTCTTTCTCCCCTCTTCCTCTCTCGCCCTTTCTCTTTTCCTCCCTTTTCCTCTCCCTTTCTCTTCCCACACGAGAATATTTTTTTTCTCCTTTTCTCTTTCTCTCTCTCCCTTTCTCTCTACAAATCGAAACAGGTTTCTTTTTTTTTTCCACGAACCCAATAGTTCTCCCCATTGGTGAACAAGGGCCATGGCAACCTTTTTACTTTCTATTATGTTATAAAATTAAAACATTTTTATATTTCAACTATGGTTAATATTTGCTTAATAAAGTGGAAATCATCAATTGCTTTTAATATTGTGAATTTATTATTGTATTAATTTTTTATATATTAATAATGAAAGTTATTTATTCATGTGTTAATTTTTCATGAATTAATTATATTGATGTGTCTGTTATTATTACAATTTGTTAAGGTTGTGAATTAATATATATATAATTAAATAGGTATTAATATCATGAAGTGTGATGTTAAAATTATAAATTTGGACATGTATTATTGCATTTTGTACTTATAAGTTCAAAGAGAATTTGCATTTCACTACTAATATCATGAATTTATATATATTATTATATATTAATATATAGATTTTAATATTAAAAAATAATCTGGTAGAATCGGCCGTGTCGTGTTACGTGTTCACGATTTACGAGTTTTTTCGGCCCTCCGTGTCGAGTCCGTTTTACGTGTTTGACAACACTGATCACCACTACCACAAGAGCCAAATGGTTTCAATCATGATGAGATAGATAGGCTGAGGTCACTGATTAATAGTCTTGGAGAATTTGAAAAATCTAAAGGTACTTGTTCTTTGGTGCATTCAGGTGAACTTCCATCTTCCATTGGATTAAATGCCTCATGTACAATCTTTACCAACTCCTTGATAATGGATTCAGGAGCTGTTGATCACATGACTCATTTCTCCAATATTTTCTCAACCTGTACCCTATGCCCAACAACAACAACAACAAAGCTTTATCCCACTAGGTGGGGTCGGCTACATGGATCATACGACGCCATATATTCGTTGATCCATGTTCATAAGATTCGACATGATTTTATGTTGGCTGTCGGGGCCTAACACAACCCTCCTCCTTTATCCGGGCTTGGGACCGGCTATAAAATATAAGCGGAGTTCTGTACCCTATGCCCAAGCAATAAGAAAATAGCCACCGCTGAAGGATCCTTGACTACGTAGCAGGGTTTGGAGATGTCAAAATTAGCCCATCAATAGTCCTAAGAAATGTTCTTCATGTTCCAAAATTATCCATAAATTTGGTCTCTGTACAAAAGCTTACCCAATATATATGTTGCAATGTCATTTTTTATAATAATTATTGTATATTTCAGGATAAGAGTTCTGGGAGGATGATTGGACATGCTAGAGAAAGGAATGGCCTGTACTACCTTAAAACACTAAGTCGGTTGAACATGAATAAGGGAAAATTATCTTCTTTCTTCAACTCTGAGCTCATTCTATCCAATAAAGACAGTTTTACTTCATCATTGTCATCTTGGACATCCATCCTTTAGGGTTATTAAAGTTCTATTTCCTTCTTTATTTAAGGATTTAGATGTTGAAAGTTTTCATTATGAGGTGTGTGAACTTGCTAAACACAAACGTCTCTTTTCCAATCAGCAATAAAAGAAGTTCTGTTCCTTTCTATCTCATTCATACAGACATATGGGGACCATCTCCTATTTCTACTGTTTCTGGGGCACGATGGTTTGACTCTTTTATTGACGATTGACTTGTGTTACTTGGATTTTTTTGCTTAAACAAAAATCTGATCATAGTATTGTGTTCCCAAGGTTTCGTTCTATGATCAACAATCAATTTGGTGTGGAAATAAAAAAGATTAGGTCTAACAATGCGAGAGACTACTTTAACCAAATTCTTACTCCATATTTTCAGAAAGAAGGGATAATACATGAGTCCTCTTGTGTTAATACTCCACAACAAAATGGGATATCAGAGAGAAAAAATAGAGATCTCCTTGAGACGATCGAAGGCTTATTATTTCAGAATCATGTTCCTAAAATGTTTTGAGGAGAAGCAATTCTTACATCCACTTATTTGATAAATCGTTTGCCTTCAAGAGTCTTAAATTTTAAGAGCCCTATGGATATGCTATCAACATTCTATACTGATGTGAGCACTACAAACAATCTAGTTCCCAAAACTTTTGGATGTGTGTCATTTGTTCATGTTCATAGTCATAATAGAGGAAAGTTAGATCCAAGGGCTCTCAAATGTATTTTTGTGGGTTATTCTTTAACTCAAAAATGTTACAAATGTTATCATCCTCCATCAAAAAAATTATATATCTCAAAGGATGTCACATTCAATGAAAAAAAGCCTTACTTCCTTAATCCTCATCTTCAGGGGGAGAATTCCAATATAGAAGATAAGGAAGATTCCTTGTTTGATTTGTTCTCAATTCCTTTATCTGAAATACCAAATTCCACACGTGTACCTCCTTTGTATTCTAATCAGATGCCTAAGAATTCTTCTGAACTTGGGTTTGAGCCAATTGTTGAAACCCATGTGCATGAATTTGTGACTGAAACAACAAATGCACGACATATAGAAGCCAATTCTGCCCCTAATAATGTGAGATTCGACGAGGTGTACACAAGGAGGAATGCAAATGTTCCTGAACCTATGCAGATCCAAGAGTCCAACTCGAATTCTTTGAATGAGGTAAACACTTTTGAACCAACATTGCAAGAATATGAACCTTATGTTGGCAATCTCGAACAAGACCTTCCAATTGCTATTAGAAAAGGAACTAGAAAATGCACAAAGCAATCAGTGTACCGTCTTGCAAACTTCTTATCATTTAAGAATTTCTCTCCAACACATAGAGCGTTTCTTGTAAGCCTAAATGCTATAACCCTACCTACTACTTTATCTGAGGCTTTATCCAATGAAAAATGGAAACAAGCTATGAATGTAGAGATGGAAGCATTAGAAAAGAACAAGACATGAGAGTTAGTGAAGCTACCCAAAGAAAAAAAGACAGTAGGCTGCAAGTGGGTATATACAGTGAAATAAAAGCTGATGGATCAATTGAGAGATACAAGGCAAGGTTGGTAGCCAAGGGGTATACGCAAACATATGGGATTGATTATCTAAAGACATTTGCTCTAGTTGCAAAGATGAATATAGTTAGAGTGTATCATTAGCTGCTAATTGTGGTTGGGAGTTGCATCAATTTGATGTCAAGAATGCCTTTTTACATGGGGAGTTAGAAGAAGAGATCTATATGAGGTTCCACCCGGATATAAAAGGAATTTGGCTGCACAAACTGTTTGTAGCTGAAAAAATCATTGTACGGCCTTAAACAATCACCACGAGCATGATTTGAAAGGTTTGCAAGAGTTAAGCTAGCCATGGAATACAAACAAAGTCAAGGGGATCACATATTATTTATTAAGCACTCTTCTTCAGGAAATGTTATAGTCCTCTTGGTGTATGTTGATGACATAATTGTTACAGGAAATGATATCAAGAAACAAGAAGCCTCGAGTCAATACTTGGCTAAAGAGTTTGAGATTAAGGTATTGGGGAGGTTGAAATATTTTCTCGGAATGGAAGTTGCTCACTCTAAGAAGGGAATTTTTATCTCTCAACAAGAGTATATCACAGATCTTCTCAAAGAAACTGGTAAAACAGCATGCAAACCAGCAAGTACCCCCATGGAACCTAATCTTAAATTTGGGACAGCAGATGAAGATGTTGCAGTAGATAGAGAAATGTATCAACGCTTTGTGGGAAAACTTATTTTCTTATCTCATACAAGGCCAGATATCGCATATGCATTGAGTGTGATTAGTCAATTTATGCATAATCCGAAGGAAGTTCATTTGCAAGCAGCTTATAGAGTGTTACACTCTCTTAAGGGAACACTAGGAAAAGGCATTCTATTTAGAAGGAATGAAAACTTAATACTTGAAGCATACACTGATGCTGATTTTGCTGGATCAATTGTTGATAAAAGGTCTACTTCAGGATATTGCACATTTCTTGGTGGAAACCTTGTGACATGGAGAAGTAAAAAATAAAATGTGGTAGCTCGTTCAAGTGCAGGGGCTGAATTTAGAGCCATGGCTCAAGGTATGTGTGAATTACTTTGGTTGAAGATCATTCTTCAACATTTGAATATTAAGTGGGAAGGCCTCATGAGACTCTATTGTGACAATAAGTCTGCAATCAGTATTGCTCACAATTCAGGACATGATCGGACGAAGCACATTGAAATTGATAGGCACTTTATTAAAGAGAAATTGGATAGCGGACTGATATGCACACCTTATATGCTTACACATAGTCGACTTGCTGATGTCCTTACCAAGAGTTTAAGTAACTCTAATTTTTAGGTTATTTTATCCAAGCTAGGAATGGACAATACCTATTCACCAGCTTGAGGGGGAGTGTGAGAAATTATATGCAGGATCATGCAAGATCATGCAGGATCTATTTTATTTTAGGAAGTTTTCCTTTTTACAATATATTGTATTTATTAGAAATAGGAGCACATAGGTAGCTTTCCTATTTGTAGCAGGCTGCCCCATAATTATGGGATTTGATTCCAGCCTTCCAGATTTCATCTTTCCTAATATGTTTAAAGGTTCAAGTCTTGTATATAAGTGATTGAATAGACAGAAAATAAAGAGCTTTTTGGTACAATTTTCCACATTAATAATAGTTATCCTAGTTTTATTTTAGTTGTATTTTTAGTTTGTATCAGACACCTGGCAGCCAAAGAAAAGATGTGTGACGTCCTCTTCCGCCTCTCCACATAGGACATAGGAGGTATCCGCACGTGGCACCCATCGTGTCCTGTAAACTCTTGTGAGAATCCGCTCACGGAAGCCAAGCATAGATCTTGACTTTCAGCGGCAAACGAGAGTGCCAAATGAACCTAGAATCGGCTCTGAAGTCCTCTGAGTCAGTGATAGTGATGCAGCGGGGATCGTGAAGTGGAGGAGATTACAACTTTCGGACGAATCTCGAAAAAGGTTGACGGTTCAAAGCACCATCAATAGTTTGATAAACTCGGAATACACCGAGGCTCAGAATCCACTGAGAAATAAAGCTACACAGGTTTAATGAATAATTAGATAATAATTGAACTCTCAATAACAAAAGAGTACATGCCTATTTATAGGCATTTTACAATCAAATCTAAACTAATTTAAAAGATAACAATACTAACTAATAGATTCTAACTAATCTAAAAAGATAAATATAACAACAATAACTACTAAAATATTATCTTATTTCTCCTACATCAGTTTTCCTTTTTTCAAAAGAGTTCGACCTCAAACTCTGAAAAATTGTATCTGGAGGTTAACGCTTAATATCTCGCAAAGGTCTAATCTTTCTTCTCAACTCATCAGATAAGTCATTTAAACCAAGTATATTGTATAGCAGTACCAAATGTATTGTTATAAAAACTTGGCGTGAAAATGGCAAAAATTTAAAATCTTTGGTGCTGACAAAAACTTTGACGCAGCTCATGTCAACTTGAAGAATTTGAAGCAAATCTTTCTTGTTAGTTGATGAATTTGATTTCAACTTTTCATCCACCTTCTGAATAAATTTATCTTCTTTTGTCTCAGAAAGAAAATTCAAAATAACAAACTCTTCAGTATTTGATATGATGAAGACAAAAAATATTCGAGAATTTTGTTCAACTTTCTCCATGTCTAAATAGGTTGTTTGTGATAACAAACTCATAATTGTTTATTATCTTTCCACCAAGAAAGTGCTCTGTCTGAAAATTTGTTGGCCACTAATTTGGCTTGTTGAGATTCTGGAATATCCCAATAATCAAATGATCAACCTTAGAAATCCAATGTAAAAATTCATCAACATGAAAATAACCATTAAATGATGGTGGTTCTGTCCTCATGTTGTTAGTTAAAATAACAAAAAAAAGATAAAAATAATATAAACTAACAAATCATGAGAGAGAAAGAAAAAGAATGATAAGGCTGCAACGAACTGGAGATAACAAAGATGAGAAAACAAAAATAAAGGATGAATAAGTTATGAATGATAAGAAGAAAAAAAAATAAAACAAGAAAAATAAAATAATAAATGGATGATGGGGGAGAAATCTCCTCGAAGGCTCTAATATCACTTGAGGTAAATCTCCTCGAAGGCTCTAATATCACTTGATGCAGCGGGGATCATGAAGTGGAGGAGATTACAACTTTCGGACGAATCTCGAAAGAGGTTGACGGTTTAAAGCACCATCAATAGCTTGATAAACTCGGAATCCACTGAGGCTCGGAATCCACCGAGAAATAAAACCACACATGTTTAATGAATAATTGGATAATAATTGAACTCTCAATAACAAAAGAGTACATGCCTATTTATAGGCATTTTACAATCAAATCTAAACTAATTTAAAAGATAACAATACTAACTAATAGATTCTAACTAATCTAAAAAGATAAATATAACAACAATAACTACTAAAATATTATCTTATTTCTCCTACATCAGATAGTCGGAAGAAAACGAAGATAGAGGCTGTGCGCCGAGGAGTCCGATCCCATGCCCAAACATCCGCCTGGATCGGGTGCGGGCGGAAGGGGGTGATCCTCTGATGGAGTGCTAGTAAGTCGGAGAATCACTGATCGGAGAGGGGAGACCTGAAAAGGGGGGTCTAGAAGCCAGTCCCCGGGCCACCCATCTCAAACCAGCACTCAGCCACAGCCAAGGATGTGCCGTTAGAGCTAGTAAGTGGGGGAAGGAATATGCAAGTGGGCCCCCGGGAGTCAGTCGTGCCGCCAAAATGAGAAAGCCTCCCTAGAGCCGAGGGATGGAGTCATGAAATGACGCACACGCGGGAAAAGAGCCGCCACCCCCCTCCAGAAAGAAGAAACGCCATGGGATATGGTGGGCCTAGAGTCTCATGAGAGATCGCGGCCGTAGCAAGTGAAGAAAACCTCCCTCCATACGCCGTCATCGGGCCCCATAATTCGACCCACCCACCCACCGGGCAAGGAGTGCCTGGTTGGTGTAGCGGAGGTCCGAACGCCCAATCCTCCCTACGAGGTGGGCCTACATATGCTGCTCCAAGTCACATGGTGTGTTCGACGCGTGGAAGCTACATCACTGCCAAAAGAACCTGCACCTTAAAGAGTCAATCCATGATAATACCTGTGCAGGCATCTGGAGACATAAAGTACTGATTAGAGCAGAATAAGACAACCACTGCTAGATAGGAGCTGGGAGCTCCAGCCCTGAAGATGGCGCTCCAGCCGCACGATGACACTTTATTTTTTATTGAAGTCTCTTAGCTTCTAGGCTTCCTATTCTAGTGGATGTATTGGGGGACTTCTCAGGTTTGAAAGTGGACAGATCAAGATCTTCTTTTGTTCCATTCAGAATGGCGGATGAGGAGGTTGCAGCTTGTTCACATGATCTCCAATCAGAAATTCTGCACTCTGCCTTTATCTTACATAAGCATCACCTCTAGTCATTGGAACCCAGTAGTAGAGCAAGTGGAAGCATAAACTCAAGGGTGGAGATCTCGTCTATTATCATGGGATTAATCTTGCTTAGTTATGTGTTCTCTGCTTTACCCATATATGACATGTCTATGCTCCAGTTACCTTCTACAGTGGAACTGTGTTTTGAATCCCTTTGACATCGATGGCCGGTGAGGAATTCATTTAATATCATGGGGGGGGGGGGGGGGGTGGTGCTGGCTAGGTGTTCTTGTGCTTCAAAGAATGAATGATGCATTTGTTGCAAAGTGCGTTGTATGCATCATGGTTCCCACCATTGACTTATGCTTTTTTGTCATCTTTTCATGCTGTGTTCGCACTTTGTCATGGGTATTTCAGGCCAGGAATTGCATGAATGGTTCTGCTTTTAGGAAGGGTATTACTTTGCTTATCCCTCGGGTTCAATGGTTCTTCACCATCATGGTTGAGTTTGTCTCAGACTTTAGCTTTTCATTCGATAACTTGACTTGTTGAGGTGCCTTTGCATCTATATATCTGAGGCTGTTTGCATCTGTCGTGGATCAATTCTTCTCACGTGGAGGCTACACATATTTCAATCAACCCTACCAGAAAGGCAAGTGGAGGAGCTTTGCTTATTATTAGAAAGGCTTGGACTATGTAATCTAGTCAACATTGTCAGGGACAGGTGGGTGGTATGGTCATTAGAATGAAGCATGCTCTCTTCTGAATGAGCAGAACTCCCAAGTGAATGCTGATTTTTGGATAGTTTGTAAATGGATATGGAGTTGTCAAGCTCCTCTGCGAATTAAAATTTTTGCTTGGTTACTTAGGGGAGGATGTGTGGTTGCGAGGGCTTATAGGTTGAGATGGGCTCCTGGAGTGGACGTCAATTGCGGTTATATGGTTTGCAGGATGAAACCATGTCATTTGTGTTTTAATTTCCCAGTTGCTAGAGAGGTAGTGTGAGTCTAGGTCTTTTTGGGTTAGACACAAGCGATGATGCAGGGTATCTGCACTATATACCACAATGTTACCACTAGCATTTGTATGGGCAATTTGGAATCGACGAAATGGGTGTGACTTTAGAGGGGAGTAGTTCTATGCAAATAATCTTGTTTTGTATGCACGTTCTCTTCAACATTGGCCATAGTCTTCTTAGAAACAACATACATCTCATGAACAAAACTGACCTCTTTCCTCTCGAAAAGAAATTTAATTATTGAATGGGATGGGCAAAATTGTGCGATCTGTGTTGCACTAGCCCACACACAGTAAAGATGACAGCATACTCGAGAAAATTATGTATAATATATGGTCTAATTCTCACATTCTGCATTAACTCTCTATAGACCTACTTTGCACTGTGTCATTTAGTTGAAAATAGAAGGAAATCTCATGTTTCAGCTGATATCTTGATCTGAAGTAATTATACAGAAATTCATGAATTTTAGTTAAACTTATGATTAGTGATTAAGCATGAAATGGATTTAGGGGGATCCTAATATCAGTCGTGAAACATATTTACATAATACACTTGGACAAATTTTTAAGATAATCATTCCTCCAAATGAGATCTGGGGATGGTAAGAAGACTCCATTTTATTTTCAAGTTAGAATTAGGCCATTATACTGCTAATATTACTCAAAGTGAAGTGATTCACATCAAATAGTAAAGCAAATGGAAATTCCAACTTCATAGGGCATCTTGTGAAAAATTACTTGTTTGGTGTATGATTCCACCACATGAATAAATCATTTTAAATAATATATATCATAATATGACTAATCTATTACTTATAACTTACTACATTCATAATTCATAACTTGATGTCATACAGTTTGCATCAACATATTTGTATGAATCAAGCACAACACGGTCATGTTCAACAACAAAAACAAATTCGACAATTAAAACTAAAGTGCCAAAATTCAACATTGACATACTACGTAAAATGAGATAATAATTCTTGTAACATATCCCTAAATAGTACTTTACAAATAAATTATATAAGGATTAGGAAACGAGAATTCAGACATTTATACTTTGGAGGATTTAGATTGAAAATTTAGGAGAATAGGAATTATAAAATAGGTCGTGGGGTTGATTGTTGGCATCGAGTGGAAGCATCTGAAAACTGACAGATGTGAGCCTGTTGATCAATCTACGGAGGTGCAAACCCATGCTTGAACTCGTGATTTTAAGGGCAGGCGATAGAAGAGAGAACAGGTCGGCTATAAGGGAGAGCACCCCAGACTATGTACGACTTATTGAGAGCTTGAGGTGTGTGCAATGGAGTCGCTGGCGACTGCTTGGCAAGGCATCGCTTGAGATTTGGGGGTGCCTAGGGTGACTTTTAAGTCAGATCGATATGACTGAGCTGACAACTAATCCACCTAGTTTTACATATTTCATATTTGAACAATTTATCGTGATATTTCATGTTTGAACAATGTATCTTGTGCAACTTCTCAAGGTTCTTCAGTAATGTTTTTTAGTTTGTCAAGGAGTTTATAAGAAATTTCATCGTTCTTTTACTTTGGGTGATAATTTTCATCATAGTTTGGGAACTAGCTAAATAAAATTTCATTCTACCACCCTTTGAAGAAAAAGTTTCATTCTACCAGTGTGTTCGTTCATAGTTATTCTCCACAAATATACACATCCATAGATACTCGTGACTTATTGATCCTGTAATTGTGTTCCTTTAGGCATTATCCATCTATAAATCGTTGTCAGAAGCTAAATCTGCTGCAAGGAATGGAAGAACTGCTTGCCATGAACTCAAGTGTCTCGTGAGTGAAATGATAACAACAGCTGGTGGAAAAGTTGATTATGTTGAGGCGAAGGATACAACTTCAATTTACTGTTCACTGTGTCATGAAACATCATCAATGCGCTTTTAGCATGAGAGTTTCTGATGTTACATCTAGCATCAGCTATGAATTTATTAATTTCTCATATTCACATGAACAATACGCCACTAGTTCAGAAAAGAGAGAAGCTTACACCTTGATATTTATCATTGGCCTTTCTTTTCTATTGACTTCCATGAACAAATCATTTTATGTTTGAGTTTCCTCTCTTAAATGTTAAAGGAGTTTAAATAGTAGAAAATGTAGTTTAGGTTGCTGTTCTTTTGTTACTTATCAGTCATGCATCGAAAATCCATGCAAAAATTCAAAATAACAACCCCCGGGTTGGATACGTATAAGATTGCTTACCTTGGGTTTTTACATGGGCAGATATAGGGCTGGCATCCTGTAAGCAGAATGTGAAACTTCATGGCGGAATAGCTATTACATTGCATACCTTGAATATTCCTATTAGCAAGTATATGGCTGCCATCCTGTACATAGAAACTGTACAATGCCAAGTTTTGTATCTTATGGAAGCTTACATTTAATTTAATTCAGTCACAAGATGCATCAACATTTTAATTAATAAAAAGGTAAAATAGAAGGAAAGGTAATAAGCATAGGAAATGCATGCTACCATGATGCCAGGAAAGAAAGCATACAAATTAAAGCATTAGATCTTAACAACAAAATCTTAGGATGTAAATCAATTTGATTCGATAATAATGTGATTGCATATGATGGGAATGCATTCTATATCTTTTAAGGATAGCGAAAGCATGGCTAGGTTCCTATATGTAAAACTGCATGCAAGTAATTGGAAATACAACAACAACAACAAAGTCTTATCTCATTAGGTGGGGTAAAAAATAAGATCCCACCGAGATTTGAACTCGGGATACATATCTCTGGGGGTTGAAGTCTAAAACTTAAAAAGCCCAAACCTACTTGTGAATTTCTCAAGCAGATCTATATCAGAGCAGGTGAACTATATAGTGGTAAATTGTTCAGCCAAATCATTCTCAGGTCTGGTCCATGCAATGTTGAATATTCGTGGTAAAAAATTGTGAAGGATGATAAATTCCGTATTTCAAATCCCTAATGATTTAGGGTTGGCATATTGTATAACCAGATCTTTTTTGAAACAGAACCGTAGTACAAATCGAACATATATTCCTGAATGGCTGACAAGCCAATTGATTGGTTAGAAATGGGCAAACGTAACTTATATTTGAAAAATTTCTACAATAAAAATAACCTTTTGAAGAAAGCAACATACTATTGGTTTCTTGCATCACAGGGGAACTATTGTCTCATTCCAATAGGCATTTGGTTATTTGATATGAAGACCGTTATGGCCAATTCTTGTATGAAATATATATGAATTATTGCAAGATAAATTCTGCTAATAATTGCAAGATGAGGTTATGGCTGCGTTTGGGAAGGTAAAAAAGCACTGCTTTTGTCCATCATTTGCTGTCAACCATAGCAACCTACAGTGGTTTTTGCAGCTTTTTCAGAGAGAAGGAAAAGTCTGCTGTGTGAAAAAGCAACAAAATTTGCTGTGCGAAAAAGCCATCCCAAACGAAGCTTAAATGCTAGTGGGCGGATCTTTCATTTCAATATACTTGGATATGATTTGTCACACCTTCATTTATCACTATATGGAAATTGATCAAATAATGATTTGATGAGTCAACCATAAGTGTAAAGCATCAGCCATGTACACGCTGACACATCAATCATGGCCTTGGCAAGTCGCATCAAAGAGTAGCAGACCTCCACAAGGGCTTTTGTATTTTGCTTCTACACTCAGATAGGCATTATAAACTTGTCTTAAATTGTAGCCTTCTAGTTAAATGAACTGATGTTCTTTTGTCAATTTGATTGATACAGTTTTGTTTATGCTCTTCTGAAAATGTGTCTTTGTTTTATTTTATGATGATAAGAGAGCAAGAGCCGCTGCATCCTCGTCTGAATGCAGTGTTAAATGAGCAAGGGCTACCGCACTCTAATGGACGGAGGCGGTTAAAGAAGCTAGTTCATGAGACTAAGGTTAGATTATGTTCTTGGAATATTGGGACGTTGAATGGGAAGCGCCTCGAGGTGGCACAAGTAATGGACCAGCGTAAGATTAGTATCTTATGCTTGCAAGAAACTAGATGGGTAGGAGAGGGAAGTAAAGAGATTAGGTTAAATGGTTCCAAACTTTGGTACACAGGTAAGGTAAATGGAAGGAATGGTGTTGGTATTATCGCGGATGCAGAATGGAGGAAGAATGTTGTGGAAGTTAAAAGGATTGAGGATCGAATCATATCCGTGAAAGTAATTGTTGGAAAGGAGACCATGAACATTATTAGTGCATACGCACCCCAAGTAGGAGCATAATCACATCTCAAGCAGAAGTTTTGGGCAGATATGGAGGGTTTGATTGAAAGTATACCAACAATCAAGAAAGTTTATATTGGGGGAGACCTTAATGGACATGTTGATAAAGAGGCAGGACCACATGCAAGGGTTCATGGTGGTTTTAGTTTTGGGAAGTTGAATGAGGAAGGACAAAATATTATTGATTTTTCTTTAGTATACGACCTTAAGATTATCAACACTTATTTTAGAAAGAGAGAGGAACATTTAATCACATACAAAAGTGGAACTCATAGGTCTCAAATCGATTTTTTCTTGACAAGAAATACTGATAAAAGACGCTGTACTAATTGCAAAGTAATTCATGGGCATGGGGTGACTACACAACATAGATTGTTAGTTCTTGATATGCAAATGAAATGTATAAAACCAAAATTTCGAACAGTTTTTGATCGAAAGATCAAGTGGTGGCAGTTAAAGGGGGAGAAGCGAGAGACTTTTAGAAGTAAGTTATTAGAGAAAAGTGTGTGGGAGTTAGAAGGAGATGCTAGTATCATGTGGGAGAATATGACAAAAAAGGTTGAAATGGTTGCTAAAGCCATTTTAGGAGAATCAAAAGGTTTTGGACCACGAGATAAAGAGACTTGGTGGTGGAATGAGGAGGTCCAAGAAAAGGTGCGTAATAAGAAGAATTGTTTCAAGGCGATACACTTGGACAATAATTCTGACAATTGGGAAAAGTATCGTTTGGCGAAAAGGGAGGCTAAGAAGGCAGTTAGTGATGCTCGTGCTAAAGCATATGAGGGGTTTTATAAGGAATTAGGGACAAAGGCTGGTGAACAAAGGATTTACAAGATTGCAAGGAATAAAGAGAATGAGTCGAGAGATTTGGATCAAGTAAGATGCATAAAAAATGAAGTTGGCAAGGTTTTAGTTACTGAAGGAGATATTAAGAACAGATGGGAAGAGTATTTCTATAAGCTATTTAATGATGGATGTGAAGGTTCCCGTTATGATTTGGAGGACTTGACAATTAGCGAATGTGAGCTTAATATGTCATTTTATCGTAGAATTAGAGTCTCGGAGGTTAGCGAAGCTCTTAAGAAAAT
Source organism: Pontederia crassipes (assembly GCA_030549335.1). Lineage (NCBI taxonomy): Eukaryota > Viridiplantae > Streptophyta > Magnoliopsida > Commelinales > Pontederiaceae > Pontederia > Pontederia crassipes. The sequence continues at coordinate 18,666,251 of JAUKPH010000017.1, read as the reverse complement.
GGAGAATGGTAAAGTCGTTGGACCGGATGGTATACCGATTGAAGTTTGGAAATGTTTAGGAGAAAAAGGTGTGTTGTGGTTATGTAAACTATTTAATGAGATTTTACGATCGAAAAAGATGCCTGATGATTGGAGATTAAGTACATTAGTTCCTATTTACAAAATAAAGGGGATATTCAGAATTGTGCAAATTATAGAGGGATTAAACTTATGAGTCACACAATGAAATTATGGGAAAAAGTGATTGAGCATAGATTGAGAATGGAGACTAGTATTTCTGAGAGACAATTTGGGTTCATGCCAGGAAGATCCACTACAGATGTGATTTATTTACTAAGGGGGATGATGAAAAAGTATCGAAGTAGGAGAAGAGACTTACATATGACTTTCATTGACTTAGAGAAGACGTATGATCGGGTACCAAGGGATGTACTTTGGAAAACCTTGCAAAAGAAGAGGGTGAGTGTTGCCTACACTAAGGTAATATAAGATATGTACGATGGGGCATTGATTAGGGTTAGGACACCCGGAGGTGAGACAAATGAATTTCCTATAGGAATTGGCCTACATCAAGGATCAGCTTTAAGCTCGTATCTATTTAACTTAGTTATTGATGCTATAACCGAGAGTATCACAGAGGAGGTACCTAAGTGCATGATATTTGCGGATGATATAGTACTTTTAGCGGATTCAAAAAAAGAGATTAATACAAAATTGGAAATATGGAGAAATACGTTGGAGTCAAAGGGTTTTCGTTTAAGTAGGAATAAAACAGAATATATGCATAGCAATTTCACAAATAAATAACTTAGAAACGATTTGAAAGTTAGACTAGGGGAGGATATAATTCCTCAAGTGACAAAGTTTAAATATTTATGATCAATTGTAAGACAAGATGGTGAGATTGATGACGATGTTAATCATAGAATTCAAGCTGGTTGGCGTAAGTGGAGGAAAGCCACTGGAGTTCTTTGTGATAGAAAAGTACCCAATAAAGTTAAAGGAAAATTCTATTGTACTGCTATAAAACTAGCAGTGTTATATGGTAGTGAATGTTGGGCTATGAAGGGACAACATGAACGTAAAGTGGGGGTAGCCGAAATGAGGATGTTGAGATGGATGTGTGGTCATACAAGATTAGATAAGATTAGGAATGACCATATACGTGAACGAGTCGGAGTGGCTTCTATTAGTGAGAAAATGGTAGAGAATCGTTTGAGATGGTTTGGTCATGTTCAGAGAAGACCATTAGATGCGCCAGTAAGAAGAGTAGATCAAATAATTTGGAGTCCGATTAAAAGAGGGAGAGGGAGGCTAAGGCGGACACTTGGCGAACTAATAGAGCAGGATCTATTGGTGAATAATATACCGAAAGGTTTGATTACTAATAGAACAGAATGGCGTCGTATGATCCATGTAGCCGACCCCACCTAATTGAATAAGGCTTTGTTGTTGTTGTTGTTTGTTGTTTTATTTTATGGTTATGGCCTCATATTGCTGAACAGGAGACCTTGACACCAATTGAAGTGATCAGTGATGCTGCTGTAATCTGTGTTGCTGCTTGATTTGGAAAAGTTAGGCTGATCGACAACATGGAAATTAACCTATGAAGTATAAAGCTTCTCTTTTTTTCATTGAGGAAACACACTGTAAGAAATGGAAGTGAGAAATAAAGGAGCACAAAAATCTCCAGGTGAGAAGAAATAAATGTGGCACCCCCACAATTGCTAGTCAACACGAGATTTTGTTCTTATATGTAGCATGCACGCTTTATTATTTCCCCGTTGTTCATGTTACAGAGCACCACCTTCATTCCCGCATCATTTGGATGTAAATTTTCTTTAGTGATCATTGTAGAACGAGGTTGAACTCTTTTTCTAGTTATGTTTTCTTGGGGCCATCTTTTGCATTCGTTCGTTTATTTTTGGAGGTTATGGAACCTTTTTCCATAAATGTTGAAATAAGTAATGTTTTGATGACTCGATCACAAGTGTAAAGTATTCATCTATTCATTACCTTTGACTGTACCAGCATTACATTAATATGAAACGATTGTTTCTGGTATTTCTTATACCAATACTCAAGTTATCATTGCAGTTCTCTCTTAGTTTGTGGTATGTACGGGCTTCTTCGCCAATGGTGTCAATTAAAAAACAGTCAGTATATTTCGTCTTAAACCAAATTAGAAAAAATTGCTCTTGTTTAACCCTATTTGTTATTTGTCATGCTCCACTCAATAGATATTAATTATTGTGACAAGTTGTGATTTCAAAGCGCCTTTGTCTAGGACTTCTTATATTTCTTGTGTCAATAATCTAGATTTTCTTATTATTAGACTAATTAAATAATTGCCAACTGATTATCTATTTTCCTAGGTTTTCAAAAAAAAAATAATACGGAATTACCTTTTATACTAATTTTACAATAGAAAATGAGCCCTCATTTTATTTTGGCTAACGAAATTAATGAAACATGCCATGCAGCATATACCACAAAAGTAAAATTTTTATTACGCATTTGCATGCTCATGATGCATGAACACTTGTTCACCTTAAAATGCATATAATATCTTCTAATACTAATTTCAGGTGTTTATATTCATATGCTACTTCACACTTCCAACTATTCAATTTTTCAAAGCTTAGCTAGGTGTTGTATCAGAATTTCATATTGAGTGGCTCTCAATAAATAATTTATAACATCTTAACCACATGGGCAAATCTTATGATTATGGATAAATTAGAAACTAGCCTTACCAAGGTTTCCAACCCCCAAATTTCATTCACTAATTCCAAGTGATCAAGTCATAAATTCTAAGAAAATCTGACCTAGTAAGTCGGCGCATGAGCTCGCTCACGGTCGGCATCGGCCGCCCTTTTCTTCCTCGCGTGCGGCGAGGAAGAACAAGGGGAGCCGGCGCCCCCCTCGCAATCTCATCGGCGGTGAGCTCGCTCAAAGGGCCTTTGTCTAGGACTTCTTATATTTCTTGTGTTCAATAATCTAGATTTTCTTATTATTAGACTATTTAAATAATTGCCAACTAATTATCTATTTTCCTAGGTTTTGAAAAAAATACGGAATTACCTTTTATACTAATTTTACAATAGAAAATGAGCCCTCATTTTATTTCGACTAACGAAATTAATGAAACATGCCATGCAGCATATACCACAAAAGTAAAACTTTTATTACGCATTTGCATGCTCATGATGCATGAACACTTGTTCATCTTAAAATGCATATAATCCCTTCTAATACTAATGTGTAATTTCAGGTGTTTATATTCATATGCTACTTTACACTCCTAACTATTCAATATTTCAAAGCTTAGCTAGGTGTTGTGTCAGAATTTCATATTGAGTGACTCTCAATAAATAATTTATAACATCTTAACCACATGGACAAATCTTATGATTATGGATAAATTAGAAACTAGCCTTACCAAGGTTTCCAACCCCCAAATTTCATTCATTAATTCCAAGTGATCAAGTCATAAATTCTAAAGAAATCTGACCTAGTACGCCAGTGCACGAGCTCGCTCAGGATCAGCGTCGGCCGCCCTTTTCTTCCTCGCGTGCAACGAGGAAGAACAAGGGGAGCCGGCGCCCCCCTCGCAAGCTCATCGACGGTGAGCTCGCTCAAAGGGGCGAGCACCCCACCCCAACCCCCCCCCCCCCCCCCACCCCCACCCGCGATCCGCCATCGTCGGCAGGGTTATAATGAACTTTTTACAAATGCAAAAAATTAAAGATAACTGAGAAGTTGACGCAATTGGACGAAATGATCAAATTGAAAAAATCATGATAGTTTAGGGACTCAAAAAATGAAATTCATAATTTCGGGTTAGATCTAAAAAATCGTGATAGATTAGGGGTGGTTTCATGAAATAACCCAAAGAAATAAATTAAAGACATTATGTAGCTAAGTAATGTAAATGGATTTATAAAGAAACCACTTAAAACGTTAAGTAATAAAGTAAAGAAAGAATTATTAGCAAAAAAAAGGATGCTTAGGTATGATGAAAATGTTATGAATTCTATGAGGCATGTTATTATGCTATGAATGTTATGCTCTCTCATATATTAAGAATGCTTGATGATAATGTCCCATGTGAGTATATTTATTATTATTGTTATGATGAATATAATGAATAGATGTAAATTTTATTTGTATCATATTATGAATAGAATGCATATCGTTATGACATGTAAGGCTTACGAAATAGTTCATGGCATGCATGCTTATTATTTTATAATGTCAAATGTGTATCATGTAGATGTAATATCAAGATTATAAGACATGACATGTATGACCTTTATATTTTTTAATTAGAAATCTTGCACTCTATATCGTGATAAAAAATAAGGATGATGGTTCAAACTCATGACCAAGAAGTTGCACATGTTTGAAATTGATGTCATAGTTAAAGAACATTGATTCATTTTGTTTGTGTTCTAGCAGACTATGTGTCACTGAACGATTAATTTTATGATACTACCTACTTGCCTATTTAATGAGATCATAATTTTCTTGAAAACTAGTCTTGCTTATTATTTATTCATAAAAATTAGAGAATTTAACTTCTTGTATAATCTTATAACAAAAATAGTCAATTCAGGTCGTGATATGTCAATGTTCTGGAACCTGACAGAAGAATCACCATGAAATGCAAAATTCATTTCTCCATCTATAAAAGTCCAAATTGGATGACTCCACTTCTCAACGAACCTTGTGAAGTTTAGTTAAATATATGTAAATTTCAAACCCTAATTCATTTTATCCTAATCATGCCCTAGTTGACAAGGTGAACCTATCTCTGACTCAGGACAGATTGAGTGACCGATGAACCTGGGTATATAACTTCCTCTATAAAACTCATTTTTAGGTGATTCTTGAGATCATGGTAATCTAATTTCGAAAGTATGAGCCATGCGAAATTTTGGAATTTATGGAGAATTATCCATGAAGCGATGATCATATGAAAACAAAGGTCAATTTCGGATTAGGAACTCTACCTATATTTCAGATTTTTAACACATCATATGGAGTTTTGGAAAAATATGTTTCTAAATAGCTGATGAACTATCTGCTTGAGTTGCTTGAAACCTATTGGTTGAAATAAAGGTCCAATCATATTATTTTGTTAAAAATTAATGTTAAACCTCTAATTAACCTTAGGTAATCACAGTTAAACATGTTTATTATAATATTTACAAATATTAAATTTTATTCCTAATAGTCTTATATAATTTCTTTATAACACTTATCGATAATTTCATTATCATTATGCTTTAATCCAAAAGTTAATTGCTACATGCAACCATGACTATATAAACATCTATATTAACTTAATATGCTAATTAGATGCATGATTTCATAAAAAATGATGTTTGTGGAGCACGTCTGTGACACAAAATTCTGAAGTTTCTAAAGTCAATAATCCAAGATCCATGTGCAAGTGTCATGAGCAATGGTCAAGTTAACGAGGTATAATGTTGTACATTTGAAAGTCCTTATGCGCAATTGATGGGAATGATGAATGGTCATTACATGCTAAGGTAAAGCTAAGTTTTTGCATTCAAAATTAGTTATAATTGGAATTATAGATTGCTTCTAAATGAATATGGACAGTATAATGTAAAGTTTGATCTCGTTAGGTGACCTTAATGATTATTGGGACATGAGTAATGAATCTGTCCAAATCTGCTCAAAATGGTATGCCTATATTGTTTGCTATGCAAAATTATGAATTAATTATGGAGATTAGCTTTTGAAGTCTAGTTTCCATAGAATCAAGAATCAAAAGAGTTGTTTACAAAAAGTTATGACCGAAACATTGAGATGTTGTCATGCTGTTCCGAGCTGCAGCAGAATTGAATTGCAAAATCTATAGTAAATTGTATAGATTGAATTAGGATTTGATTTTTTAGAAATCCATAGATCATCCTCTTAGATTTTGAGAGAAAGTGGAATTGTTTGAATTGAAGTTGTACACATTAAGATATAGAAATTATAAGTCTCAACTATCAAGTTAATAAATATGAATTTGATTGATGAAATTGTTAAGTCTTTGAGATCAAATTGTGAAGTCATAAAATTGTGATAAATAAAGTCTAGATGTGAACCACGGATAATATAAAAGAATGTATGGCATTCCTAAATTTTTAGGAAGTTGAAATGTAATACTCATAGTCTTATTTTGAATGTTATAGTTAAATGATTGGATAATGATTTTAATGAACATGGTTAATAATGATAAGCAATATTACAAAATTGTGGTTATAAGTAAGTGGGATGAGAGTATAAGACCTACATGATAAGCATCATGTTATGAATATGCACTTATGAATTGCTCACGTTATTGTGTTATGAGTATTGCATCACATATACTAAGTATTGATAGTAGGTATACAAAGTACTTGTGCCTATGATTGTATAGGTGATGAAAAAAAATTTGTATAAGGAACAAAGTGCTCAATCAATAGTAAGAAAATATGATTGTTAATTGAATGATTCTTTACATTGTCATTGAAATAAAAAAAAATAATTGGATTGCCTTCTATGACACCAATGTTATAAAAAAATGGAATCAAAATATAGAAAGATGCAAGAACTTTGTGAGAACAAGGATAACTAGTTTGAGAGGAAAATGTGTTCTTATCAAATTTATAGAATGAAGCGTGATGATCAAAATGATGTCTTACTTAGAATGATAAAGATGGTCACTCCAACTTATATATATATATATATATAAAGTATTTGACTTGATTAAGATGCAATGGACCTTAAGGCAACTAGAGTTCAAATGTGAACTCTCATGATAAATTGTTAATGTTGAAGGGAACCATATAAAATGACATTGGAATCCTTTGGCACCAATGAAATCATATTCTCACCATAAAATGATTTCAAGGTGAGCAGAGGAAAAGGATTAAGAATGTTAATTAAGGTTATCAATCTTATAGTGTGAGTACAATTGAGAGAGTGTAGCGAAAGAAGATAGAGAGTGTTAGTGTGAATGAAATTCGAGGGCGAATTCTTTTTAAGGATGGTGGAATGTAACACCTGGCAGCAGAGAGGAAAAAGAAAAAAAAATAAAAGTAAGCTTAGTGGGACACATGGCAACACCCAATTAGACCCCCAAATCCACTCACCTCTCAGCCCACTTCATATATAAACACTCCACCATCATTTTCTCTCTCTCTTTTCCCATTTCCTAAAAAACTCAACAGCTCCATTTGCCATAGAAAATCAGATCTGAAAATTGAAGGTTTCTTCCCTTGTTGAACAGCCACACAGAAGCAAGGAGGAGGGTATTTGAAGCAAGATCAAGCTGGTTCTAGCTGGGGAAAGCGAAGAGAAAGGAAAACCAGGGAAAGAAGAGCAAGAGGACAACATTAAAGAAAAGTTTCATAAGCTAAGAAAAGAGGTATGTAAGGGGATACCAATCCCTACCATCTTGATTCGTATTTGATCAAATGATGGATTGATGATTATGTTATTGTTTTACATGTAAAGAGTTAAGAACTTATGATGATGATGATAAGAATAGAAATGAAAATAAGAATCTGTCCAGATTATATAGCCTCTGTTTGCATATGTTTTTGAACAGGTTATACATGTCTAAAATTGAAATACAATATATGGATAGAAAGATGTTGAAGTCTAGTTCCTGTAGGGACAAGAATCATGTCAATCCAAATTGTGTAGACAAAGTTATGATTCAATAATTAACTCCCTGTCATGCTGATCCGATATTTCAAATTGATGTGTCCACTTTTATAAGCACATAGGACAAGTTATCTTAGTCTAAAAATCATAAACGATATATGGACACGTAACTATGGAAGTTTGCTATTCATATGAACTAGAATCATCTCAATCTGAGATGTATTATTGGAGTTATGGTTCAAAGATTGAACTTTTGTCAAACTGCTTCAAAATTTGTTTCAGTTGTCTTGTTAATTGATAATAAAATTGTAAACATCATTTTATTTAATGATTCTTAGTATGGACATAGATTCACCCTATTTGGATGAGTGTGGAGAAAGATATGGTTATTTCTTCACTCGACTATCAAATGGTTAAAATGGAACAAGATTGATGCTAATGTAAGATTTTTTGTGAACATATCGTATGGATATAAATTATGATAAATTTATCTCCAAAACCTCTTACTGTCTACTTTTAAGTAAAATTTTAATGGATGGAATAGCATTTCTATAAGTCAAGTTATAAATTTAAAACCACCAATATGTAGAATCTGTCCAAGTTATGATCTTATACTTTGGATAGTATTAATCATATAATTGATAGATATTGTTATATATTATAATTGAGCTCTCAAAGAAGGGATTATTATTGTGTCACCTTAAAATGTTCATGATGCATAAATGCACGTTTTTTTATTGTTTTAAAAATGATATTATGTTTCATGACAACCTAGAATATTTGTATGCTAGAGATTGAATCTTAGATCATATGTTTTGATCCTGATTGAGTGTCCATGCTATTGTAATGTGTGATAAATAGATTGATGTATTGAAAATCCAAAACATAGTGAGCAAGGTTGTCAAGTTCGAGTTTTTACCTAAACTCATTTTAGGGGGGTGGGGGGGGGGGGGGATAGAATCGTATCGTAAACTCGATACGTAAATACATAGAGTTTAGATATAATATTAATTTAATAATAATATTTTTTTATGTCATAACTTATTTTATGAGATTACATATTTTAAATAATATGATTATAAATACAGTGAAAAATGTAGATCAAAGAATAAGAGATAAGAAAGCGAAAGATAAAAGAAAAACAAAATAAAATCGTGTTGGAGATGGGTTTTTATATATTTTTATATCATATCTTACTTTTTGAGATTACATATTTTAAATAATATTATTATAAACATAGAAAAAAATGTGAATCAAAGAATAAAAGATAAGAAAGTGAAAAATAAAAGAAAAACAAAATAAAATCATGTTGGTGATGATGTTTGAACCCAAGACTGCTCAAAAAGTGGCAACACCTGCTAACCAACATGCCACTTTAGCATTGTGCCATGAAATCGATGTTTCTATACCTGATGCATACGATTGAACGACACTATCCAATTTTAATGTCTTAAAATGTATTCATATACGATTCTATCTCAAGTTGCGAGTTTAGACCGACTTAACTCAATTTTCTATCCTAAAATCGTAAAATCGGACGACGATTTTATGTACTGAAACACGATTTTAACAAGCATGGTAGTGAGAAACACTTAGTACATATATATTGAAAATTCATGTATGATCATTTGTCAAGAATATTAGAAAATTGGTCTTGAAAATCGTGAATAATTTTCTGGTACCTTTTATCATTTTCAAGATTTTGTGTATATTTCAAAATTGCAAATAATATTTTATGCGATTATTTTTTAATGAAAATTCATATAATTCACATATTCAGAATCATTTCTTAATACGTCCTGACATTGTTTCTATCAACTTAGTGCATATTTTTATTAAAAATTTTGTACTCGTGCAATTATTGGAATGAAAATCCATTCATGCACTAATTATGTCAAGAAAAATATGTGGATATTATTAGTAATTGGAAAGTGAAATAGCATCATTGCTTATAGGAAACCAATAAGCTACAAGTGAAAGGAGGAAAATCTAGTAAACCTCTTTGAAAACATAAAGTACAAGTTGAGTGGGTAAATTTACAACATAGAATTTCAATTATATATGTTAGTTCTTTTATTTATGATATTATCTCAAGCAAATATTATTAGTATTATTATTATCGAAATATATCTTGAGCTATGAAAGTAATTTATGATATGTTTCAATGATTTTATATGAGATGGAATAACCTCTTATACAAAAATATTTTGAGGGAACAATGCTTGTGAAGTTAAAATAAGTTTTATTTGATAATGATATGTGATTATGACGTGTATTTTGATATTGTTAAACTCTATGTGTTCATTGGTCATGTTATTTAAAGAAGGTCTTTGAGATCGCATTTGATATACATGAAGCGTTTAGGGCATAAATCAGGTGTTTTTGTCCTTTGGGGGCTGCTTTGCGTGCACGTATTGATCCATGATATGCTCTGCATTTTCCAGATGAAGGGATACATGTTGACCTATGATATGCTCTGTGTATCCTAGATAAAGGGACATGTATTGACCCATGATTTGCTCTGTGTATCTGAGACTCTTGATTGTGAAGCTCTGCTTAACTGTATGACACATAATCATGGAGTGATATATATTGACCCATGATTCGCTCTACGTATTTAATACTCTTGATTATGAAGCTCTATTTAACTGTATGACACATGATCATAGAGGGATATGTATTGACCCATAATGAGTATGTGCAATGATACATGTGTGGAGTTTGACTGTGAATATGATGATATATTGGATTACTTTTATTTATGTAAAAGTTCATATGATTTGACAACTTATGTTATATGAGTTATGCTTTAAATGTTTTCTCACATGAAGAATCTGATTATTTAAATATTATATGCACTTGTATTGTTCTCCTATGTTGTACTTTTATTCTACTCACTGAGCAAACGATTGTTGCTCATATTACTCTTGTTGAATTTTTCAGATAATTATAATTCTCGAGTTGAGTCGACTTGAAGCTTTCCTTTAATGCATATAGAAGAGGTCGAGCCGTTGGAGCACTTTTATTTTTTCTTCACTTTCATTTTTAAAAAGTATTAGAATCTTTTTTGTAATATTGTATAAAACTTTATCCTTAGAGGTATTATATGTGAGGTGGTTAGTGGAAAAAAATTATAATGATAATATGTGAGTAATATATCTTATAACTATTTATTTAACTTTGATGAATATATATATGCATCTTTTGTATGCATTGGCAAATAACAAAAGATAAGTAAGGGAGGAGTTTTTGCTGATTTTATTTATAGAATTGCTAAACATAATTAAGGAAGATAATAATTGAGATTACAACTTAGTCACGGAGTAGGGTATGACAGAGTTTGGTATCAGAGCATAGGTTATAAGATTCCGTAGACAGTATGACTTAAGTTTAAGATTATGTGACATTATCTACATTAGATTAATAGTTCATGCTTTTGATTACTTTTCTTGTTTTATTTATGACGGGGTAAACCTATCACCACATAAGTAATGTGGTGAGAGCCAATTAGATATTATTGATCTTTGTAAATTTGCTCCGTCTGACGATCGACCTATTAGGAGTTCGTTTTCATTTCATGCATCATACATCGGTATAGGGTGTGACATTTGATGCCAATAATAATCCTCCCTATGTGATGATGTGATCATAATAGGTCCATCAATAATGTTTCATGATGGCAATGTTAAGAATCAAACTATTGGTTAATCTCTTGCAAAAAGATATAAATGAATATGGAATGAAAGTAGCTGAGTGAGAAATGATGACAGAGTTCATTTATCCAAGTTTGTAATGTTTTATTTGAAATGGATTGATTAGTTCTTCATCGTACTACTCCATATTATTTTAAGAAAGAAATTTATTTTGAGTTATTAGGAAAATCAAGAGTCACATTTTTTGATAAATGTTAAAATTTCCCCTCATGCATTATTTATATAGTATTGACAAAGAAGTTAATTAGGATGGGAAGAGAAACTTACTTTGCTTCCATCATCGAGATAAAGGTAAAAAGGGTCATGATTGGAAGATATTCCAATCATATCTAAATTTGTAAAATATTCCTAGAAGATATTCCTAGATTATGACAGAGTAGATAGAGAGAATTATTTATGGATCTAGTCCATAAAATTGTTCCTACTTCTAAGACTCCTTATCATATAACACCTATAAGATTAAAAGATCTATAAGAGCATTCCAATTTGTTTGTATTCAATCAAAACTCTGAATTTCGGACTTATTCTTTAAAAAGAAAGATATGTTTCTTGATTGTGCTTCAATTATAGACATTCGGACTAAGTGATTGTGAAGAATAGTTTATCAAGAATGGGTTACTTGTTTGATCTTTTACAATTAATATTGGATTCTCAAAAATGAATTTAAGATATCAATACCATTAGCTAAAGTTAAAGAACGATATATCTCAAAAGTTATATATATGGAACTCGATATGATCATTATGAATTCTTGGCCTTTAAACCACTCATAAACTTATGATCTATCAATTCCTAAAGTCATGCAAATTACGAGAAATATTTAAGCACTATTTTGTAAAATTCTTATAGGATAAATAAAACTAAGAGCCTACTTGAGTTTTGGCATGACCTCATGGTATTAGATCATGTCAATTCTAAGAAAAACAAATCATGTCCTAGGTACATTTGATCATCTGGCATCTGAATGAGTTTGATCAATTATTTATCATGCAATCCTTCTTCCTAATATAGAAAGGAAGCATGGTGTGTTTCTTTGTACCCAATCTAAAAAAAAATATAAACTAATCATTTACATATGATTGAGTATGAACAACTTATTGATTTGAACAAGATGTTACATAAAGAACAATTAATTTGCATTGTATATCAAAAAGAAAATGCAAAAGATAAGTAAAGTCACATCCTAAGATATTGTGTTATAAATGTTTTGCAATGAGACATTGTGTTTTGGAATAAATACATTTGCACCTTATGAAGGTGTAACGAGAGGATATTTACAAGCCAACATTCATAGTTTTGTATTTCACATACATTGGATTACCCATGTGTATGGGAATTTGATAATAGTTATGTATTACATCATGTATATTAAAAAAAATTCCTTTGAATGTGATCACTATATTTGTTCGACTCTTTCAAGTGATTATGGTTATTCTAAATTTGTGAATAATATAAGTATAAATTGACTTTGAAACTTAATTCTACAAGATTGTGATTGATTCAAATAAAAAATATTGATAGAAAGATTAAAAAAAGAATAAAGTATAGTTATGTTGTTTTGAATAGTAACAAATCAATTTGCAAAATGTGCTATAAATAACATAAGTGAAATATGAATATGATCATGAAAACTTTATAGTTATATATATGAATGATCCTTAATATGAAATTAGAATTTACTTGTGTTGAATGTGTAGATAGTATATGAGTTTTTTTGTTCGGGTTTGAGAACATTAAATCTTAACAAGATCATACGAGATATTGAAGGTTATGTAAGGACAATCAATAAGAGAATAGATATTTGTAATCCTATGAAAACATTATGAGATGTCTATATTAATAAAAAATGGTAAGTATTTTATACAAATGGATAATAATATTAGACTACGCATAAGGGTTGGAGAACCAATCATCAAATCAGTTTAGTGTTGAAAATTGATACATATTTGATAGGATTCAAATTATATGATGATCATTTAATTATCATCATCTAATGTGAATCATTATCAGTGATTTTGAAATCACTATGAAATCTTGAATTGCTATTATTGACATCAGAATTATTATAAACTTTCAACCCATCATTGTCAAACAACATTCACCATTATAGATTCTGCAATCATTGATGATTATTGATTAGTTGTTATCGATTGCATTTCATCATATTTGAGTAGTGATTTTTAGCTCATCATATCTCACTTAGCATGATTGATTAACTCACCCTTGTCACTCCTCTACGAGTGATAAATGATTTTTCATTTCGTACTTTAGTACGTCCATCTGAGAAAGCTTCTCGAAAGACTATTGGAGTGATGCATCCTCTAGTTATCTATCAAAAGCTTTAATTAGGTGTTCTTCAATCATGAAATGTTGGTTGAACATTTAACGAATGAGTGATTAGAGGGGGACGCCTTTCTGATCCTCGATCTCATGAGCTTACGCCCAGTAAGTAAGTCATGACAATTCGGATGACATATGTCATCCACAAATGCACTTAATGCGTGTATTAACAATAAACATGTGAGTGCGGTAGCAATACCTATATGCAATAATAACAATAAAGATAAATGATCTATCAATTTCAATAATAATTCAATATGTTGATATATGAGTCATTACTTTAGCATGACATAAATCAATAAAATGGGCAACAATAACTATGATTCAATAACAGTACAATCCAATCTAATATCTAGGCATTTCTTTAACCTAGATTCATTTTCAATAATTCAATCTTTAGGCTCACCAATATTAAGCATACAATCAATATGGCATCATCGTGCCCAATATGACCAAGGTCCAATAGTGCTCATGTTTAATCCATTAAAATTATCATCTTATTCGTTATCACTTGATGAGTGAAAGTTTGCATCATGACTTCCATAATTCGGTCCCCATATAGCCTCTCTTATTTATCATCTAATGACAACACCAATTTCAACTCAATCAATTAGCAATCAATATGTGAGCCTTTAAAAATAGGTCGAAAGGTTGAATCTTGTCTAAACAATGGTGTGACTAGCCAGGCCACAAGAAATCTATTCGTTCTCCAAACAATAGGTGCCCCGGAGGGCCAATCAATCAATGTGGAGACATCTACCTCCTAATAGGATAGGCTCATCAGTTACTTTCCTCCGACGGGTTCATCCAATCAATCAATACATCAATACATTAATCGATTTCTATTTACGACTAAGCATGCATTCCGATATCAACTAAGTTATCAATCAATCTCAATAAAAAAATAAATGATCTATCTCTAGAGAGGAGCGGTCAATCGATCAGGAATACCGATCGACTGGTCTCCATTCTTGGAGACTGATCGATCATATTCAATACATGATCGGTCGACCGACCACATTCAACAGTCGACCGATCATGTCGACCGACATGGTCACGTCATTTGTACCGATCGATTGGTTGGTCAATCGTCACACTCTCATCATTTGTTCCGATAGATCGATAATTAATGATCGACCAGGCAATGAGTACAATGAAGTTTCTTCGCTACTGCACCGGTCGACCGACCATGGGTAGAAGGTGACCAGTCTATACTGGCAAAGTGATACCTAAGTGTTTCTCACTATATTTTTTATTTTCAATACATCAATCAATTTGACACACATTACAATAGCAATCAGGACCAAAACATATGATCTAAGATCCAATCTCTAGCATACAAATATCCTAGGTTGTCATGAAACATAATATCATTTTTTAAACAATAAGAAAGCATACATTTATGCATCATGAACATTTTAAGGTGACACAATAATGATCCCTTCTTTGAAAGCTCAATTATAATATATAACAATATCTATCAAACATACGATTAATACTATCCAAAGTATAAGATCATAACTTGGACAGATTCTACATATTGGTGGTTTTTAATTTATA
Source organism: Pontederia crassipes (assembly GCA_030549335.1). Classification (NCBI taxonomy): domain Eukaryota; kingdom Viridiplantae; phylum Streptophyta; class Magnoliopsida; order Commelinales; family Pontederiaceae; genus Pontederia; species Pontederia crassipes. Next base: position 18,650,967 of record JAUKPH010000017.1, on the reverse strand, counting down.
ACTTGACTTATAGAAATTCTATTCCATCCATTCCAATTTTACTTGAAAGTAGACAGTAAGAGGTTTTAGAGATAAATTTATCTCCATACGAAATGTTCACAGAAAAACCTACATTAACATCAATCTTGTTCCATTTTAACTGTTTGACAACCGAGTGAAGAAAGAATCATATATTTCTCCACACTGATCCAAATAGGGTGAATCTAAGTTCAATCTTTGAATCATAACTCCAATAATACATCTCAGATTGAGATGATTCTGGTTCCTATGATTTTTTGACGAAGATAACATGTCCTATGTGCTTATACAAGTGGACGCATCAATCTAAAATCTCGGATCAGCATGACAAGGAGTTAATTATTGGATCATAACTTTGTCTACACAATTTGGATTGACATAATTCTTGTCCCTACAGAAACTAGAGTTCAACATCTTTCTATCCATATATTGTATTTCATTTTTAAATATGTATAACTTGTTCAAAAATTTATGCAAACATAGGCTATAAAATTTGGACAAATTCTTATTTTCATTTCTATTACTAGAACTTATGATCATCATCAAAAGTTCTTAACTCTTTACATGTAAAACAATAACATAATCATCAATCCATCATCAAATAAGAATCAAGATTGTTGGAACAAATTTTTTATGACATATAAAATTATATTTTGATGATACAAACATCGAAAGATTAAAGGTAAATGCTAAAAAAGTATAAAGAAAAAGTGACAACTTTATGCACTACACTTTGATTAAATAATTGATTATGACCTTATTAGATTATAGATTAATGGTGAATATTAAAGTTGTAGAGAATCTTGTTAGCTATCCGTAGAATATAAGATTATCTAATTTGGATAACTGTGTAAAAAGTTATGCTCAAAATAGTGCAGGTCAATCAACCTGCCGGTCGAAGCAAAGAAAGCCGGTCGAGACAATATCGGTCGACCGAATGAAGATGTCGGTTGACCTATCAAAACTGAGCCTGCCTCGATTGATGTTGAGACAATATCGCCTGACCAATTGATGGTCCGGTCAATCGATCAAGCACAAAAGTTGAAGAAATCACGCACCGGTCATATAGACCGGTCGACCGGTCCAGATGTGCGGTCGATGGACCTCCTGGTCAAATGAATAATAATAGTTAATATTGAAGGAGAAAATTGTGGAATAAATTTTAGACGAATTTTTCACATGCTAAAGCCTATAAAAGGAGTGCTAAAGCCAGAAGCAAAGCCATCCATCCACTCATTGAAGACAAATTTCAAGTTATCAAAAGAAGACATTTTCTTTGAAGTTTCATTTTAAAGTTTTCTCTTCTTTCTCTCTTCTCTTTTTGTGAGCATAGCATTGTAAAAGAGAGAAACATTTTGTTTAGAAAAAAATGAGAGAGCTCTTGTGCAAAAGAGGTTCGAGATCTTACCTCTTGAGTGAGAGAAAAGATTAGCTTCATTGGAGTAAAGGTGTGCCTTACTCTCGAAGCGGACAAAATGCGGTGATGTAAAGGGCTTTTCTTTCTTGTCCCATTTGGAGCAAAGGAAGATCTAGTAGAATCTTCGGCAGTCTCAAGATCAAGAAGTCAGAGCGGGGATGTAGGTCAAGGTGTGGCAGAACTTTGTCAACAACCACCGTGTTCATTGTGTTTGAATTATCTCTTTCTCCCCCTCTCATACTGTGTTTGATGTGATTTGATTTGTGTTGATTTAAATATTGTTGAATCGATTATAGGTTCCACAACGTGTTTTGTTAAATCGATAACTTTGATTTTATAACACCAATTCACCCCTCTCGCCACCCCCCCGTTGCCCTTTGGGATCCAAAAAAGATGAGAGGGATTGGTATCCCCTTATATACTTCCTTTCTTAGCTTAAGAACCTTTTCTTTAGTGTTGTCCTTTGCTCTTCTTTTCCTAGTTTTCCTTTCTCTTCTCTTTCTCCAACTAGAACTAGCTTGATCTTGCTTCAAATCCCCTCCTCCTTCCTGCTGTGTGGCTGCTCAACAAGGGAAGAAACCTTTAATTTTCGGGTCTGATCTTCAAGGGCAAATGGAGCTGCTGAGTTTTTTAGGAAATGGGGAAAAAGAGAGAAAATGGTGGTGGAGGGTTTATATATGAAGTGGGCTGAGAGTTGAGTGAATTTGGGGGTCGAATTTGGTGCTGCCATGTGTGCCACTCAGCTCACTTTTATTTTTCATTTTTGTTTTCTTTTTCCTCTCTACTTCCAGGTCTGTCGGTAGTTGCTCCCCGGGGGTCTCTGTTGAAGTCAACATCTTGCCCTGCTCCTCCTCCCCTCTTCCTCGTACTAGTCCTAGCACCAACTCTCGATCTACCTCTGTTTCTGCGAATCGAGCTACCTGCTTCAGCACTCATGCCGACACCACTGGAACTACTCCTGGGGTCGCGGTTCATGCTTGCCTCATCTCCCCTGCCCCACTCCTGTCCCCACCGGGTAACGCCGCGGAAGAGCACCTCCACTCCATCGAATTGAATCACAATCTAACGCACAGCGAGGTTGCCGAGGAATGCCACATGCTTGAAAATAATATTATGAGCAATATAAACACAACCATAAATTTCATAAAATCCATAAATTTCACGTGAGCAAGAACACGAATGTTAACTTAAATATTAAACATTCAGGTTACATTACTAGAAACAAAGTTCAAATTTATAAGTACTTAAGACCTACTAATTGATCATAAATAAATGCAACATAATCCTAAACAAATCATGTCAAGTGCAATAATCTTTGCCATGAGCAACAACACCATTTAGCTTTAATTTCCTACGCGATAAAAAATTGACCCATCCAAGTATGGAAGTCCATGATTAATACTATAATATAGCATAAAATAATAAAATGAGCAACATTAAACATGATTCAATAACTATACGATACAATGCAATTACTAGGTAAGACATTAATCTATATTCAATTGATATTCATTTCTTTAGGCTCATCAATAATAAGCATGAATGTTACAATCAATATGGCATATAACCTAATGCTCATGCTTAATCAATAAAAATTGTTATCTTGTTTGTTATTACTTGATGAGTGAAAGTTGCACCGAGACTTCCATTAATTCATCCCAAAATAGTCATCCCTATTTCTCATCAACTGATAACTCCAATTTTATTCATTCAATTATCAATCAATTGTGTGAGCCTTTTAATAATAGTCAGAGGACTAATTTATTTTTGTCTCAATGGTGGCTATAGGTCACATGGAACATTGGTTCCCAATTTCCCACATATGGGTCAATGCAATCGACATGGAGGTATCTACCTCCCAATATGATATGTTTCTCAATTTAATCCTTTGACGGGGTTCATTCAATCATTTAATAATTAATTCCATTTCTATTTATGATTGAGTATGCAATCCAGAAGCATCTATGTTATCAATCATATCAATTTAAAATGATAAACAAGCTATCAATATACACGAGCGGTCGACCGATCCAATCTACATTCAATCGATTGTGTGCAAAAGCTTGGTCATTTCTATTTAGTGTTAAATTGGTCGATTGAAACCATTCAATGGACGACCAGTCGACTGCTAGCGATCGACCGATTTGTTGCCAATAATTGACTAGCATGGTTGTTGATGTAGATCGGTGGACTGGCTTGGTGATTGATCGACTGGCAATGATATGAAGCAGTCGATAGATATCTACTAGTGGTCGACCGACCAATATGAGTAGTCGGATCCTACATGTGTTTTTTACTATGTTTTTTATTTTCAATGCATCAAACAAGGTGCCACCTCAATACAAAACATGATACAATAGTCACTTTTCTAGTATGCATAACCTAGATTTTCATAAACCTAAACACGATACTACGTTTTCATTTCAAATTTGTCTTTTCTAGCAAAAATGCACCTAGGGTAGCAGCTAAGACCTAACATCTCAGTTTTAATAAGCTTAGATCTATCTTGGTTAACCAAGGTAGGGATTCACCTTACATACGTAATTCATAACTTTGAAGATTCTTCTTTTGATGCTGCCCTCTTCCTCTCCTTTCTCTTGTGCTCCTTTCCTTCTTTTCTCCCTAGCTAGCCCTTGCTTCTTCCTGCTCCAAATCCCTTCCTCCTGGCTGCTAAGTTATTGCTCAATAAGAGCAGAAGTGTAATGCCTGACCTAGAAAAATAAAATAAAATAATAAAGTTAAATACAAAGATAAAATTAGATTTATGTTAGGAATTAAATCAAAGGAGAGTCCCAATGGAAAGTTATAACCAACCTTATATTTTGACTCCTACCTATATAAACTTCTCTCTCAACGAAAACCTCCTTTAACCCTAACCGTCGTGCCTCTCCCTTTTTCCCCCTCCACCTGCATGAATTCTTAGGCAAGTAGGAGCCCGAACCCAATGTTGCTGGCCACTGGAAATGCCATAAAAAATACGTTCACACACTAAGAGAAAACCAAGGTGATGTAGTAGCCATGTTAAATTTTTTGTAGCATCTTCATGATTATTTTCTTGACTTTTTCTCTCGGCTTTCTCCCATCCAACGTGACCAACAGGGATAGGGCACCAAGCACGAGGCATGGTCAAAGTTGGAGACCTTCAAGGACGGCCGACGCGAAGAACGAACCAAAGAAAGAGGATCGAACAACAAAGAATTCGGATAGACATAGGTGGATGGTTGGATCAGTTTTAACAATAGATTTGTATGTTGTTAGAGTACAATTAGAGTCATAGCATCGTCTCCTATCATCCATGATTCGTCCTATATGATTTTTTATCCTAAGAGGTTTATTCCGATGAAACTACATTGAAAATCGAGCAATTAGCGCCACTATTCTCACCAGGATCCCAAAACCCAGCTCGGGTTTAGAGGTCCCGGCCCGAGTATATGTATCATCGGGCAAAATAGGCACTGGACCCATCCCAGTACAAGAAAAATCTCTATTTCCGATGGCTAGGCCGTCATAAATTGTCAAAAAACTATCGCAAATGTGAGTTTCCCACGGATTTTGTGATAGAAGTAAATCATCAAAAATTTGCTCGTCGCAAACATTTTCTGACAACTCTATCATAGCCGTCAGAAGTTCCCATCGCCCGAGCCGTCGAAAACATTTGCCACGGCTTGGGCTGTGGGAAACGCTCCATGGCCTTAGCCATGGGAATGGCTCGGCCTATGAAAACTGTAGGATCCCAAAGGGCACCAAGAGGGGGGTGAATTAGTGTTTAACTAAAAATATCAATTTTACAAAATTCGTAGCGGAAGCACAAAACCAATTCTTAAAACCTTTGTAATTCAGATTATAAATATAATATGAATGGGGAGAGAGAGAAAATCAAACACAAAGACACGGTGGTTATTGACGAGGTTCGACCACATCTTGACCTATGTCCCGCTCCGACTTCTCGACCTCGAGACCGTCGAAGATTCCACTAAGACTCTTCCTTAATCCAAATGGGGCAAGGAAAATGCCCTTTACATCAACCACCTTTTCTCCGCTTCGAGAGGCAAGGCAACCTCTCATCCTAGGAAGCTAACTTTTTCTCTCGCTCAAGATGTAAGATTTTGAACCTCTTTTACACAAGAGCTCTCTCAATATTTTTCTAAATAAAAAATTTTTCTCTTTTACAAAACTAAGCTCACAAGAGAAGAAGATAGAAAAAGAGAAAAGTAAAAATGAAAACTTCAAGAAGAATGTCTTCTTTTGATAACTTGAAGTTTTTCTTCAAGGCTTGGATGATTGCACTTCCTTCTGACTTTGACACTCCTTTTATAGATTTCTGCAAGTGAAAAATTCGGAGGCCGATCGATTGGTACACTTTCTTTTATGAAAAATGTGACCGTTGGCAAATTCTGCATTGTCCGCTCGACCTGTGTCTTGGACCGGTCGACCGGTACTTCGATCGGTACAGTCTCGACATTCTGCTGGTTGAAATTAGGCATTTTCTGCACTGACTGGTCGATCTGTGTTTTGGACCGGTCGACCGATATTCTGGACCGGTCGACCTGTGTTCCTAACTGGTCGACTAGTTTTCCAGCTGGCAGCTCGACCGCCTTGCACTCTTTTAAGCATAACGTTTTGCACAGTTATCCAAATGAAATGATTTTTTATTCTATGGAAAGCTAACAGACTTATCTACAATTTTGTATTTATGAATAATCCAAAATCTAACAGGATCATAGTTAACTATTTAATCAAAATGTAGTGCATAAAGTTATCCCTTTTTCTTTAAACTTTTTCAACATTTTAACTTTAATATTTCGAGGTTTGTATCATCAAAATATAATTTTATATATCTCTAAAACTTAGATTCACCAATCTCCCCCTTTTTGATGAGGACAAACCGAGAAATATGAAAAATATAGAAGTTACGAAAAAGTTATAAAATAAGTTGTAAAATCAATTTTACTCCCCATAACACTCAACTTTCCTTACAATGATAGATATTCACATAAGTATAAATTGTAAGGAACTCTTCATATAATGTGATATTCAAATCATATTCTCCTATATTTCTCCCCCTTTTGTTTTATCAAAAAGAATAATTTGTGTATGAAGCATATAGGAAATTATATGTAACTCCCCCTTAATCATGCCATCTTTGAAAAAAATTATTTTCCCATTTTTTTCATATTATAAATATGTAAAATATTACATCATAAAGAGTTATTATGTAAGAAATAACTCCCCCTAAATTTATAATTATTTTATAATCGCGAAATGGAAATAATTTGATGAAGGCCAAAACTATTTATATATATATATATATATATATTAATAATCAAAATATGGCATAAAACTTTGATACAATAATGATATCCATGATAATTGTACGGAATTTTAGATGTTCTCTCTTTTCAAAGAAATAATAATTTTGAATTTTTGATTAAAAAAATAGATGATACTTTTACTATAACCTTTGTGCCTTCACATTTCTAATTCCATATGTCCTTTGCATGTGAGGCATACCTGAAAAATAATCAAGTAAATTTTGGTACACAAACTTCTTTGGTTCCGATTTTGTTAGATAATGTTCCTTTTGGAACCCATATCAATCCATGTTGTGAACATTTTCTTATTTTGCATTGATATGCATAATGACCATAAAATCCACATGTAAAACACTTGAGATGTGATTTTATACAATATAGATGATTGGATTTCTAATATGAATTTTCATGTTCAAAATGATTCCTAAAATTATTTATCATTACATGAGAAATAATTTTATTTTGTGAGTTTTTCAAAAGGTCATTTTCCTTCTTTACCTTTTCTAAAGTACATGCTAGTTTTACAATTTCACATGCATGTGTAATTTCTAAAGCTTCAATTTCAATTTTGAGTTTTTCAATCTTATATAGTAATTTTTCATTTTCCTCTTTAGTTGAAAAATATCTTTTTATGAGAGAGGAGGGTTCTTCATTTACATCTAAAGAAACATTTTCTTTGGAAAATCCTGATGAGTCATTATTTGAAATTGAAAAGTTTGAAATTACCTCATCGTTGTGTACCATTAGGCACAAGTATGCATTCTCACTAGAAGAACTTGATGAGTCATTTGATTCATCCTCACTTGGCTCTTTATATTTCTTCTTCTTCTCCTTTTGAGATGTCTCCTTTTTGTCTTTTGAGTGATGTTTACATAATCCTCTTTTCGACTTCTCACTCTTTTCTTTAGATTTCACCAACTTGAGATATTTGTCAAATTTTCTTGTATAACGAGCGAGCTTCTTTTCGTCCACTTCTTCTTCACTTGAGTTATCTTCATTTTCGCTTGCTTTCAAAGCCAACGTCTTCTTTTCTAGAGCATTGAATTCTTCTTCTTCTTGAATTCCGATCTCATATGTTAGAAGTGAGCCAATAAGATCATCAAAATTAAATTTGGTCAGATCATTTTCTTCGATCACCGTCCTTTTTGTATGCCATTGGGAGGAGAGAGACCTAAGAATCTTTTTCACTTTTTGGAGGTTAATTCTAGGCTCGCCCAAAGAGGTTAAGCCATTCACAATATCATTAAACCGAGCAATCATATCATTTATGGATTCATTTTCATGCATCTTGAAGGAATCATATTGATGATTCAAAATATTTAATCTAGATTCTTTAACTTTATCCATTCCTTCATAAGTAGTAATGAGTTTCTTCCAAATTTCAGTTGCACTTTCACAATTAGAAATCCGTTGAATCTAAAGCACAATAAAAATATTCTTTGCTTTCGAATCAAATTTTGAAATTTTTTTTTTGTCTTTCGTCATATTCAGTAGGTAATTTTTCATGAAGATAATAACATTTTTCAACGATATCCCACATGTTAATATCAATAGAACAAATGTATGCTTGAATCCTAATTTTCCAATATTGAAAATTTGATGCATTTAAAAGGGGAGGACGACTAATTGATTGTCCTTCGGCGAAAACAAATCCACTTAATGCCATAACTCTTAAGATTGTTAAATCTTAAAAAAATGATTGAATCTTAAAAATGATTAGATATGAAAACGAGAAGATTCAAAAGATCAAAACAAAAGCAACCCGCTCTGATACCAATTATAGGATCCCAAAGGGCACCAAGAGGGGGGGGGGGGGTGAATTGGTGTTTAACCAAAAATATCGATTTCATGAAATTCGTAGCGGAAGCACAAAAGCGATTCTTAAAACCTTTGTAATTCAGATTATAAACACAATATGAATGGGGAGAGAAACAGAGAAAATCAAACACAAAGACACGGTGGCTGTTGACGAGGTTCGACCACACCTTGGCCTACATCCCCGCTCCGACTTCTCGACCTTGAGACCGTCGGAGATTTCACTAAGACTCTTCCTTAATTCCAAATTGGGTAAGGAAGAACGCCCTTTACATCAACCACCTTTTCTCTGTTTCGAGAGACAAGACAACCTCTCATCCTAGGAAGCTAACCTTTTCTTTCGCTCAAGATGTAAGATTTTGAACATCTTTTACACAGGAGCTCTCTTAGTATTTTTCTAAATAAAATGTTTCTCTCTTTTACAAAACTAAGCTCACAAGAGAAGGAGAGAGAAAAAGAGAAAACTAAAAATAAAAACTTCAAAAAGAATGTCTTCTTTTGATAACTTGAAGTTTTTCTTCAAGGCTTGGATGATTGCATTTTCTTCTGGCTTTGACACTCTTTTTATAGGCTTATGCAAGTGAGAAAGTTATCCAAAAATCATTCCACAATTTTCTCCTTCAAATTTGACCGTTACTATTCATTTGACTCGGAGGCCAGTCGACCGCACATATGGACCGATTGACCGGTATACTTTCTTTTATAAAAAATGTGACTGTTGGCGAATTCTGAAATGTCCGATCGACCTGTGTCTTGGACCGATCGACCGGTACATCGACCGGTACAGTCTTGACATTCTGTTGGTTAAAATTGGGCATTTTCTGCACTGATCGGTCGACCTATTGTTCTGGACTAGGTCGACCGATATTCTGGACCGGTCGACCTGTGTTCCTGACCGGTCGACCAGTTTTCTAGCCGGCAGCTCGACTGTCCTGCACTAGTTTAAGCATAACGTTTTGCATAGTTATCCAAATGAGATGATTTTTTATTCTATGGAAATCTAATAGAATTATCTACAACTTTGATATTTATGACTAATCCAAAATCTAATAGGATCATAGTTAATTATTTAATAAAAGTGTAGTGCATAAAGTTATCCTTTTTTCTTTAAACTTTTTCAGCATTTTAACTTTAATCTTTCGAAGTTTGTATCATCAAAATATAATTTTATATATCTCTAAAACTTAGATCCAATAGAAACTTTCCACGGTTGGAGCCATTGGAGATAATGATTTTCCAACGGCGGGGACCATTGGAATATTTTTTCAAATATCAAAGAAAACCCTCACCAGCTGGATCGGCCACCCGTGGACAGCTGCCGATCGCAGCTCTTCCTGGCCGCACGTGGCCGGATGAAGCGGCCATTTTTGGCCATATGAGGCTGCTAGGCGGTCATTCATGCGGCCGAATGAGGCCGCGAGGCGGCCATTCGAGCTGGATCCGGCCGCCTCGTGGGGGATCGACTGCCTTACGATGGATCGATTGGCCACCAGGTGGCCAATCCATCGTGAGGCGGCCGGATTCGGCCGCTAGATGGCCATCCGGCAATGAGCGAGAGAGAGAGGGTCGCCGGGCGCTGGGAGAGAGAGGAGAGAGAGAGAGGGGAGGAGGAGAGAGGAGATGACCGCCTCGTGCTCGTGTTGGGTCACACTCAGCTCGTGTTGGGTCGAGGCACTTATCACAGAACTCGGCTCGAGTTTGACCCAACCTAACCCGAGTTCTACTAAAGTTATGTTAGGTTTATATTTTTAATTGTTTATCATTTGCTTCTTGATTCATTAATTATGATCCAATACATTGATATCTTGATATATTGTATTATAAGTTATTCGTGGCTACGATCCATGATTTATTAATCATCTAATTCTATAAAGAAATATAAGTTATATTGATATCATCATTTGATCATTGTATTACTGATTATCCGTAATTGGCCATCTATGTGACCCTATTGATATCATGATCTGGAGCATTGTCATAATAGAGAATGATTAGTTCATGACTTATCATTAATTGCTGAATTACGGGTCATGATTTGAAATATATTACTATCTTGCATTGTCATTAGATCTGGAACTCTATTCATCTGATCTCATTGTATCATTGATTAAATTTGAGTTTTAAATATGAGGTTAACCCCTCTTTGATTCCATTGATGACATGATCGTATCTTGATCGTTGTGATGTGCACAATCATTGACCACTCATGAAGTATATGGCACCTCATTGCAACTAATACGTTAATCAGTGACATTGCATATATATATATATATCTGAGATAAATAAGTTGATCACAACTTCCAGTCAAAACATCTAAAATACACTATGAGCATAGTACAAGCATTGAAATGTGCACAATGATTTAAAGCATATTATATGACATTGAAATATAGGATAAAGTAATCCAAAGCATTGCATTGATTATTTCCAACGATCATAATCTCCATCTTATATTATGATTGTTCTCATTCAATGATTTATTGCATTGTTCCTACTCAACTTGATTCTATGTATAGATATCATATTAACTTCTACCATTGATAATCATAGTATTGATTTCTCCCATTGGATCCTAGTGATGTTTATCATAGATTCTGAGTTTACTCATAGACATAGTATTGATGAACTATCCAGAGTATTGTATCATACCAGATGTTGCCTTGGTTTACTCAAAGCATAGCCTTTATTCTCCTATATATTTTATTCAAGGCATACTATTTGAATTACTCTATTGATTCTACCCAAAGTACAATATTGATATTTTTCGTTAATTTGTCCTATTGATTTTATTTCATGCATAGTATTATTTTATTCCACTTATACTATTGATCATTCATTTGATTATACTTAGAGCATGGCATTAATATGTTTCGTTGATTCTTATTTAAGCATGATCTTGATTTCTTTTCATTGATTATTCTAGTGATGATTATGATTAGTCTACACTAACTCTATGCTTCTTTATTGTTACTATTTTATCCATTGGTTTATTATCCGTCTATTAGGCTGCGAAGCTCATGGATTGTTGTTTCCCTTGCATTGATCCTGTAGGTAATCAGAGTAGTGAAGGATGAACTCAAGCGACTGATGTTGTTGATGCATTCAAAATACAACATATTTTAGTTAATTATTTTAATTAAATTTTCTGTAATTTGATCATGGCATGCATCATTTTTAGTCACTTTTAATCATAATTCCGGATTTATCAATTTTAATTATTAAATTCTCTGAATATTTTAATTGTGGATGGATTAACTAAATTTTGATAATTATTTTGCAGGAAAAATCGAGATTTAAAATGGATTGTGCTGTATCGGCCAAAACTTCAAAGAATTTATCATTACGGCCGAGATTTGGCTTTACACCCAAGTCGTTACGGCCGAGATTCAAAAGGAGTAACAAGTTTAAATTCTTTGTTACGGCCGAGATTTAAAGGGGGTAAAGATAAATGAAATTTTATCTTTTGGGCGTAATGGCATGAAGATGAAGATGTTACGGCCGAGATTTGGAGGGGGTAATGGCAATGAAATCATCCGTTTGGCCGATATATGAAGGTGTAAAGATAAAATTGTTTGGGCGTAAAGATAAAAGGATTTTTATCTTTTGGGAGTAATGAAAAGGAGTAAAGATAAAATAATTTTCTTACGGCCGAGACTCTAAGGGAGTAAAGATAAAAATGATTTATCTTTGGGCGTAATGATAAAATGATTTATTTTTGGCCGAGTTTATCTTATAATTTTAAAGTCAACCGTACGATGTTACGGCCGAGATCAAATTGAAGGTCGTCCGCACCCTATAAATACGTGAAGAATCCATCGTTTCAATTCGTGCTCTGAAGTTCAGGTTTCTTCCACGGCGAGTCGTGAGCTCTGCAGGCTACGACCAAGAGGAGAGAGGTGCGACGGCTGGAGGTTGATCGCGACCCTGATCAAGTCCGAGAGGCTGCCCAATTCGAGAGCTCTACTTCTATTTTGGGTGTAATTCTTTCGATTATTATTGTTATTTTGTTATTATCTCTCCAGAATTTCTAGGATGAACTCCATGTTTTTAGGATTATTATTTTAGGAGATTATTAATTGAAGGGAAATGTTTGGACCCTATTTTATTTGCTTTAATCTTTTCTGATCAATTATTAATTGTGCTTAATGCTTTTATATTAGTTAATTAGATTTCTGAATTAGGCTATACCAGTTTGTGGAGTGTTTAATTTCAGAATTTATTTTACTAATTATAATTGATTTTATCTGAAATTAATAATTGACATAAATTTGATAACTAGTGTGTGGAGAATCAAGTTTGTGTGGTCTATTAATCTATACCAGTTTGTGGAGTGATTAATAGTCTAGAGAATTCAATTTAATGCATCTTAATTTTAATATGATTTTGGGGGTACCAGTCGTGGAGACTTCAATTCTTATTAAATTAAGATAGTTATATATGATTAAATTGAGGGATGCCAGTCGTGGAGACCACAAGTTAATCATGGTAGATTACTTTAGGGAGACTCTAATCCATCTTTAAAGATTAAATTTATCTTTTATGGTTCAAATATTTATCCTGATCTATTTTCATCCTAAGGCCTAACTTCAACACCATTTTCTTATCATTATCTTATTTTCTTTAATTTATTTTATAAAACTCTTTTTCCAAAATTCCATGTTTATCCTCTCTTATTAATTTATAAATTCAGATATTGAATTAATAATATTCCTCGTGGGTTCGACACTCTTACTCCTATTACTATATTACTTGAGCGACTAGTGCACTTGCTAGCAAATTTTATTGTTACAAATAATCAAAGTCAAGTCATGATTTGGGGACGTTACAAGAAGCCTTCAACTTTCTAATGGAAGAAGAAGGGATGAGTTTTCAAAGCCTCAAGTATCTCAGATGGGGAAAAAGTTTGAAAAAAATTTTGTGGGAGGGTTTATATAGGAAGTGGGCAAAAGTGTTAGTAGGTTTTCCAATAAGGTGCTGCTAGCTGCCCCACTGACTTCCCTTTTATTCTCTTTTTTTTCTTTTTTTGTTCTCCTAACTAGGTGTTACATTATACTCCCTTAAAAGAAATTATCTAAGAATTTAATTGAACTTAACACTTACTGAAAATTATGCGAACTTCTCTCTCATTTCGTACTTGAGTTCCTTAGTAGCCTCTCGTTCTCGGTGAAGTTGTCATGCAACATTTACCATAGGCATAATCTTATTGCGCAATTGCCTTTCACTAAATTTCAACACTTCAATTGAATATTCTTCATAAGTTAAGTCCTCTTTAAAGTTGGGTTCTTCAACAATCAACACAAGTGAAGTGTCATGATTGTACTTGCGCAACGATACGTGAACTACATGCATAAAATGATGACAACGCCAATCTATATGCATCTTCAACTTGGGACAACCCTCATTCTTTCTTTGACTAGCTTCACCTTCTCAGCAAATTGTTCTACAATGTCCGGTCCTAGAAGTGGTTATTCTCCCATTTTTTACTAGCATATAGGAGATCTACATGGACAACCATATAAGTCTTTAAATAGTGTCATTTTGATTGTCGAATGATAGTTATTATTATAAGAAAATTCTACCAATGTAATGTGTTAACCTTGCCAATTCAAAGCGCATGCCCTCACACAAGTTTTTCATAGTATGGATTGTTCTTTCACTTTGGTTGTCCGATTGATGATGAAATGTAGTGCTATAATTCAATTCTGTCCCAAAAGCATTTTGGAACCTCGGATCTCTATTCGATACAATAGAAATTGAAATTTCATATAATCAAATAATTTATTTTACATAGAGTGAACTAAGCTGTCCATCGATTGCCTTACTCTTATGGGTAAGAAGCGGGTTGATGATTTTGTGAATCTACCCACAATCACCCACATCGAGTCATTGTCACTCTTTGTTCTTGGTAGACCAACCACTAAACGTATAGTTATCTCCTCCCACTTCCAAAGGATGGAGTAATCTAGTGTCCTTTAGTGTTTAACTTTCACTTATTGGCACACTAAGCATTTGGAGACAAACTCGACAACTTCTCTTTTTATGATCTTCCACCAAAAAGTTCTTCGTACATCTTTTTACTTTCGGGGTGGATTGCGAACTTTGACTTGTGACGTTCCCTTAATATATCTTGCTTGAGTTCTTCATCACTTGTAACCCAAAACCTATCTCAATATTGGATTGCACCATCATTACCAAATATGAACATTGTGTATTCTTTGTGACGCATGTTGTCATATTTTGAAATTCGGGGTCCTTAGTTGTGCTTGAATGATTCGGTAAACAAGGTACAATCGGATCCCATATTGAGCAATTATCATAGCTCTTTCACCAATTGGAGTAGACTCCATTGTATATATTCTCAAACAAGACATGGAAAATTACCCAAATGCCCTCCAACTTGGGTACTTTCCCAGAATTATTCTCAAACTTCAATATGTAACAAAACTGCCCTCCATCTTTTCATTATTTCACCGATTATCTTTTTCACATGCGATCGACAATTTCCCGATTACTCTGGTAATGTGGCGCTCACGCAGTAATTTTCTCTCTCCTCTACGTAAGAAACCATCCGACATGACATTTCACTCTCCTATGTAGCATAATTAAATAATAATATAAAATATAAAATAATATAATAATTAAAATAATAAATGAGGCCTTACGGGCCTCATTGGCGTTAGTGTGAGCTTGCCAGAGCGCGTAGAGGGGTGGGGGGGGGGACACCCCTCCCCACCTCCTTTCTTTGCGCGCGTCGACGAAGTGCGCAGAGAAAAAGAGGGATGTCGCCTCTCCCTTCCTTAAGCTCCGGCGTGAGCTCGCCGGAGCCCGCATTGGGGGGCGGTGAGCTAACGTTGGCGACGCAAAGGGGGCACGACCCCCAGCCCCACCCTCGCGCATTCGGCGCCGACGAGGCCCCTCTCCCTCTAGAGCCGGCAAGGCCGCCGGAGGTCGAGGGGAGGGGTGGTGTCCCCTTCTTCTCTTTTTTTTAATTATTATATTATTTTTTATTTTATATTATTATTTAATCATGCCATGTAGGAGAGAGAAATTCCATGTTTGATGGTTTCTTGCATGGAGGAGAGAGAAAATTGCCACATGGGCGATACGTCAACAAAGCTATCGGGAAATGATCAATCGCAGGTGAAAAGGGCAATGGGTGAAACAAGTGAAATGATGGATGACAGTCTTGTTACAAATTGAAGTTTGAGAATAGCGCTGGGAAAGTGCCCAAAGTTGAAGGGCATTAGATGTAATCCTACTCTAAGCATCCGCCACCACATTATCCTTTCTCAGGTGATAAGTGATGATCATATTCAGCTCTCTTTGTGAGAAAATATTTCAAACCTTTGTTGTCTGAATACGCCTTAAACCCCCCTCCATATAGGTAGTGTTTTCATGTTCTTAATGCAAACACCATGGTTACCAACTCTAAATCATGAGTGGGATAATTCTTTTGGTGCTTCTTTAGTTTCCTAGATGCATAAGCGATACTCTCACATGTTGCATTAAAACACATCCTAAATCGAATCCACAAGCATCAGTATAAATCACATATCCACCACTGCCCGATGGAATTGTTAGTATCAGTGTCTATGTAAGTCTTCTATTTAGCTTGAGAAAATTTTCTTCACATTATTGAGCCCACACAAACTTTTATCCCTTCCTTGTAAGATTTCTCATAGGTGCTGCAATTTTTGAAAAATTTTGTATGAACCTTCTATAGTAGCTAGCTAGGTCGAGAGAACTTGTAATTTCAATCATTGTGCTTGGCCTTTTCCAATTGATCATTACTTCTACCTTTGTTGAGTTCACAGAGATGCCCTCTCCTAAAATGATGTGTCCAAGGAATACAATTGTTGTCAAAATTCATATTTTGAAAATGTGGCAAATAATTGGTGCTCCCGATGCTCTTCGACACTTGATGAGTACATCAATGTGTCATCCACAAACACAATGACATATTTATCCAAAAAGGGTCTGAAAACTCGGTTTATCAAGTCCATAAAAGCTATAAGAGTATTTAATTCGAAAGGCATAAAAAAAAATTCATAATGGTCATACCTCGACCTAAATGCTATTTTGGGCAAATCATCTTCGGCTATCCATAGATGATGGTAGTCACTCTTTAAATCAATTTTGGAGAATATCATTGCCGACGACAATTTATCAAACAAATCACCGATGCGGGGCAACGAATACTTGTTCTTGATTGTCAACTTATTGAGCATTCTATACATCAGTGCACCGTCATTTTTCTTCTCAAACAGCACTAGTGCGCCCCATGTAGACACTAGGTCGGATAAAATTTTTATCTAATAACTCTTGTAATTGTGTCTTCAAGCCATACATTTCAGTCGATACCATTCGATATGTTCTATCTCTGGAGCTACATCTATGTGAAATTCAATCTCTTTATGGTGGTAGTCTCGACAGCTCTTTAGGAAACACATCCAGAAAGACTCAGAGTACCTCAATTCAATCCAAAGCTTTAGGTTGTGAATCATTCATTACCACACTAGCAAGGAATCCTCAACAACCCTTTTTCAACAATTTATTTTCTTTTATGATTGAAATCAACATCTTCTTATCTTCGAAAGGTGTCCCTTGAATCACTTTTTGTTGTCCGTTAATAATATTCACCACTAATTTTTTGCCTTCGACAAAAGGCTTGCACATCATAATAGGACAATCAGACCATGCTTAATATAATATCATATTCCACCATAAAAATATGATCTCATATTCTACCATAGGAATCACTACCAAATTAGGACAATCAGACCATGCTTGTAGCCTTCAACTTGAATGGGTACATTAGGAATATATCTTCTTGTAGATGTATTCCCAACAAGAAAAATGAATGCGTAACACCCATGCCGAACAATATATTTGCATAAGGATTTGCTATGAGAAGATTACTTTGGATAACTTCATTAGAAATTTGAACCTCTTGACTTTGGATGGTGTACTCTCAGTCTTTTGTGGGACTTCATCAAGGTTTCTCTTGACCTTGTTTTGGGGTGTTCCTTTTTTGTAGGGTAGTTTCTTACTTTGGGCATTCATTTTTCTAAGGTGCCCTTGCTATCCATAGTGCAATCATGCCATCGATTCACGATAACACTTCATCGGATGCTTCTTCCCACAAGTAGCACAAGTATTAGGCCTGCCCCTCTTGCTGTCCTCTCTCGTAGGTCTGAAATTAGCCTTCTCAAGAAAAAATTCTCATTCATTTTCTTCTCTTCTCTCTCATTTTCTTCCCTTCTTTGTTACCCAAATAAAACCATAGTAGCAAAAAGGAAAGGAGTGTCTTGAAATGTTCTTTTCGGGCCTGTTTGGGAGAAGATCTATCCAGTGGAAGAAGCCCAAACCACCGTTTATGTTTCCCATAACTTCTTGTTCTTCCTATTTGAATAAAACTGTCGAGTGATATCCTTCGGCAAAAGGCATCCATCCGGGGGAAAAAAATTGGGGTCGATCTCCTGTTCATTTCCTTTCCATTGTGTTGCCAGAATGTCTCCTCCTCTTTTTCTTTGATTTCCCTCTTTCTTCACATACGACTACTTCTCTTGGGCTTTGGTTGAAGGTTAGAGGCAGAACCCTTCGCCTCCGGTTGTCCTCATCCTCTTGTGCTTTTGGTCTTCTGATCACAAAGCTTCGAGCCATGGAGATCAGAGCGAGAACTCCTCCTGCGCTCTCCTCCCTCCTGCTACTATCAGCCGCCTCGACCACACTATCCTTCGAGAATACTAACCCCAAGCGCTACCTTGAGCAGTGCATGCAGAAATGCCGATTGAGCGAGTGCAGATGGTTGCAACATGACAGTGCGGGGATTAGTATTTGTGTAACAAAAATCAGTAGAACAAAAAAAAAGAAAAGAAAAATAGAGAATAAAAGAGCAGTTCACCTCATTAGACCCCTAAATCCACTAACATCTCTGCCCATGTCATATATAAACCCTCCCATAGATTTTTTTCCAACCTTTTTCCCCACTTGAGAGACTTAATACTTTAAAAGCTTAGTTCTTACTTTTCCATTCGAAAAATGAAGGCTTCTTCTCTTGTTGAGTAATAACTCAACCGCCTTGAGGAAGAGATTTGGAGCAGTAAGAAACAATGACAACTGGAGAGAAAGGAAGAAAAGGAGCACAAGAGAAAGAAGAGGAAGAGTGCAACATTGAAAGAATAATCTCCAAAGTTGTGAATTAGGTATGTATAAGGTTATCAATATCGAGAGTCTAACTAAACTCATTTTGGGTCTCGTAAATTCATATCTTAAAGTTATATCATAAATTCGTAGAGTCTATGTTCCAAATATATTTAATTAAAAAATAATTATAATATTGCCAATAATATTACCACATTCATACCTATACCTATGCTATATAATAATTAGTCATGGTGAGCATGCTAACTTTATTTATTAAAAAAAACTTATAGCATATAATATTGTCCAAGTAGATGATAGGATAATATAACAAAAAATGACAAACAATAAATTTTAACAATTTGAACTATATGTTCTATTACAAAATATGCGATACTTATGAAATACATGATAATAATTGTCTTCTGAAAATAAGAGTTATTTCAGCTCACAAATAAATAAAGTTTGTATCGTGAAAATATAGATTATGAAATAAAAGGATGAATATCCTAAGTGTGGTTATACCTATCTTACCAAAAAAATTAATAACTTGGATTGCACGACAATTTTGAAGGCAAGACTTACTAAATGCAAAAGAAAAAAAAAATAGAATAGTTGAATTGAGATTTATGAAAATAAAGTAAGATACAAACAGAAGAAAATCCAACTAGGATATTACCATTGACAAAGCAAGCTTATGGCAGTAAGCTAGAGATGATCAAATAAATGTGAATTAATACAATAAGCAAGTATAACATTGAATTACTTGTAGTGAGACAAGAGATAAAATGATTATAAGATTGAACTAGTTGCGAAAAAAAATTAGCTTCTTAATAATAACAATAATTTTTTGTGATTAGAGGACTAAAGAAACTCAATTATTATGATAGGAATAATATTTAGGAGAGAAGCAATCATATTCATGTCTATCAATTAATACATTTTAATCCAAGTCCACTTTTATCATTTTCTAATTAACCGAGTTTAACGAGTTTAAAGAGTTAATTTGTAAGTCAACCCGAGTTTACTTCTATTTGATCCCGATTCTAATAAGAGTTGACTCGATTTTGCATTGTAAACTCTTAAACTCTTATCTGACTCGCGATATTAACAACCTTGGGTATGTAAGATGGATCCCTACCTTGATTGTAAACCAAGGTAAATCTAATCTTATTAGAACTAAAAGTTAGGTTTTAACTACTGCCCTAGGTGCATTTTTGCTAAAAAAGACATTTGAAATGAAAACCTAGTATCATGTTTAGGTTCATGAAAATCTAGGTTATGCATACTAGAAAGTGGCTATTGTATTATGTTTTGTATGGAATGGGAGTCCAGCATGTTCTGTAATGAGGTAACAACTTGTTTGATGCATTGAAAATTGAAAATATAGTGAAAAATACATGTAGGACCGATTGCTCATATAGTTCGGTCGATCGCTTCATATCAGTGGTCATGTCGGTCGATCAACTGCCATGGACTACTCGACCGCTCTACATCAACAACCATGCCAGTCAATTATTGGTAGAAGCTAGTCGATCGTTGGATGGTATCGGCCGATTGAACGTTAAACAAAAACAACCAAGTTTCTGCACACGACCGATTGACCGCTGGGATCGGTCGATCGCTCGTGTATATTGACAGCTTGTTTATCATTTTAAATTGATATGTTTGATAATATATATGCTTCTGAATTGCATGCTGAGCCTAAATAGAAATAGAATTAATATATTAATGTATTGATTGATTAAATGAATCTCGTCCTATCATATTTAGAGATAGATACCTCCATATCGATTGGATTGACTCATACATAAAAAAATGGGAACGAGACCTAGCTAACCACCATTGAGATTAAGGTAAATATGTCTTCGACTATTGTTAAAAGGCTTACACTATTGATTGATAATTGAATGAATGAAATTGAAGTTGTCACTTGATGAGAAAATAGACATGTCTATTTCGAGATGGATTAATGGAAGTTGATGCCACTTCCATTCATCAAGTGATAATAAATAAGACAACAACTCTTATTGATTAAGCATGAATACGATTGGCCATGTGTCATATTGGGCATTAAGTTATACGCCATATTGTAACATTCATGTTTATTGCTAATGCACATAAAGAAACTAATATCAATTGAATATAGGTTAATGTCTTACCTAGTAATTGCATTGTATCATATAGTTATTGAATCATATTTAATGCTGTCCAATTTATTGTTTTATTCTATATTATGATATTAATTATCTTATGGCTTGAGTCTTACATACTTTGACGGGTGAATTTTTTCTACACCGGATCTTATAAAAAATCAAGACTAAATGGTGATGCTGCTCATGACAAAGATGGTTGCACATGATATAACTTGTTTAGAATTATGTTGCATTTGTTCATGATCAATTAGTAGACTTAAGTAGTCGTTTAGAATTTTATTTATAGTGCTATACTAAGTTCCCGAGATCGGATTTAAGTGTTATGTGATTAGTGAATGTAATTTGAATATTTAAGCTAACATTCATTGTAAATTTTATTCAAAGAATGGATATCATATTATGATTGTCTAGTTGATCCATATTATGCAAATTTTTGTTACTTTTTCAAGCACTTGGCGGGGAGTTGCGCGTCAAATTATGATTGAACGATGCAATTGGGGCATTACCACTTCGATATCAAAGCCTAAGAATGACTCTATACAAGTGAGATTCTCACAAGAGTGCTATACTTGTTTATCAACTTTGACCATGGTTGTTTGGACCGGACCGGACCGGCCGGTCCGACCGGTCCAACCGTCGACCGCCACTTGAGACGGGTTTGGTTCGATCCTAAAACCGGACTAGCATTTGAACCGTTTTGAACCGGTCAAGACCGGTCAAAACCGGACTAAAACCGGATAAAACCGCTGAACCGCCGGTTTTAGGGCAACCGACCGGTTCAAATATTAGAAAAAATTGGAAAAATGTGAGCCCACTAAGTTTTGAACCCATGACCTCTTAAACAACTTAATGTGTACATTCCACTATGCCATGTTTATTCATTTGAATATTAAGTTATTTTATATTATACAATAGTTATCATCACTCATTTATCAAATTATTTTTTTAATAAGAAAATTTATAATATTTTTAAATGTCAAATATTAAATATGAAAAAATTAGTTACCTAATTAAATTAAAAAATAGAAACTACAATAATCTTTCTAGTTTAAGTAAATATTAATAGTTGAATTTGAGAAATATGAATTTATAAATTATAATTGAATACATTAAAATCACATAAAACTCATATCAATAGTTAAATATGTCACATTTGATTTCTTAACTTTAATTAAAATGATTTAACCATATGTACTTTGATATAGAAATATATTAATTATTGATAAGAATATATAAGTATTATAGTTTATCTTTTTATATTATTTTATTAATATTCGGTTCGACCGTCCGGGTTAACCGGTTCGACCGGTCTAACCTGACCCGGAGATCTATCCGGGTCGACGGTCCGGATCTTACAACCTTGACTTTGACGATGAGACGGCTAAGCAGTTTTTGGGCGCTCCATTATTGAATTAGAGCCAATGCTACTTCTGATTTGGACCAAAGGTCCTTTTGCAACACATAAAATAAAATTATATTATATTATATAAAATCTTATGTGTAGATTGGGTCAACGGAAATTAAGTCAGCGGCGGCGGGGCACCAAAAGCAAAAAGATGGCGACGCGAAGTCATATCTAACGGCCATTTAGTAATAAAATCCCACGTCAGCACTTCATGTGGGTCGTCGCATCGACCGACCCGCTTCCTCCTCTTCTTCTCCCTCCTTTTTCTCCAATGTCCCCTTCCTTCCTTCCTTCCGCCCTCTCTCCTTCCTTCCTCCCTTCTTTCGAGTTGCTCGACGGAAGGAAGAGAGGGGGAGAAGAAGGTGGAGGTGGTGCTGGTGCGAGCGCTGGACGGAGGAGGAAGCGGCGGCCATGGTGAAGGAGACGGACTACTACGACGTCCTGGGCATAAGCCCCACGGCCACCGAGGCCGAGATCAAGAAAGCCTACTACATCAAGGTAACCTAAATCTTTCTTCGATTGACGTCAGGGCATCGATCGATCGATCGATCGGTCGGATCTTCCCAGTTATGCGTTTTAGAGTTCTTATTCTATGCCGCCCGATTCCTTCTTTCGTAGGTTTGAAGCTCTCTATTTCATTTCCTTGGACATGATTTCACTTTATGTCACCTCAAAATCTCAACTTTCTAACTGTAGTATGTAGATTGTTGTTATTGATGATCTTTTTGGAAAATTACGCTATTTGTCTCCAGAATAATTTTTCAATTTAGGGCTTCGATTAGCAATAAACATCCTCCATGGAGAAGTAATAGGACGACCATAAAATTCATGTCTAAGTGTTCCAACTTACTGGGATTCTTAGTCTCTTACCTCCTCATACTCTTCAAAACTAAAAGTGTGGGAAAAAATATATAAAGAGGTTCATGGAGTACCTCCAATGCGTAAGTAGTAACCAAATAACGTGAAAATAAAACACTATAGCACAAATCAAAAGCAAGAAGGAAGAGAAAACATATTAGTATGCCTGAATGTGATGAATGACTATACAAGCTGAACAAATAAGTGTCAACCAAGAACACTCGTTCTTATCACCCTTACACAAACACACTTTGGCCACAACAGCATACACTCTTTGCACACACCACCACAAGCACACAAGGGCAGCATCCTTGCTGCCTCTTTTATAAGGTGCTTGGCTACCATGTGGTCAAAGAGGGAGTGAGGGACATGGCCTTCCACTTTGGTCTTGGCACCATGCTGAGGCATGGTTGCCATGCAATGGAAGCTCATACATGGGTGTCTCCAGTGATGTGCCACTCGTATATGATGGACTCAATCTCTTCAAAATCCCATGAAAGTAAATGAGCCGTGTGGCCCATGAGTATAAGTATAACTCATGAGAGCTTTGGTTGTGACTGGTTAAGGATGCACAATTGCTCAGTCATCTCGAGAGCATAAACCATGTCCTGTGAGGGATCCCAGGTTACTCATTCGATCTTAAATCAAAGCTATCTGACATAATTTCTCAACGTATCATGCAAGCTTAATTGCTTGTGCTATAACTAGGACTTACATAGTTTTCTTTTGCAGCAGAATTGTGGCTTACATAATCACTCAAGTATACTCGTTATGCTCCAAATTTATCTTGTTGCATCATCTAGACACCCCATGCTTGACACCACGTTAATCAATTTTGTATGTAAATCTATTTATCTTGCACAAGGAAAATAATTGGCCAATTGTATGCAGAATTCATATGCAACTCTTAACATTTTTTTTGCACTCATATTTCGTATTTTACTAGACATGACTTAGTGGACCTTTCACTTTTAACCTCAGAGTATTATGCTATAGTAGCAACACCAATCATTAATTTGGAATATAGTCAAAGTTCTAATGACAATAGTTAGATCATGAAGTTTACAGAGACTCACACAATGAAGAAAACCAATGTCGATTCGTCATTTCTCACGGTCGACCTGGCATGCTTAGTACACAAGTATTATGATGAAGACTCCCACCAAGGAAGCGTATGCCTAGCTCAAACATGACACATACTTAAAGTCCAGCCGCCTTCCTCTGGCTAACTTAAGGCTCCTAGTTGTTCGCCATCATTTGACGTCAAAGTTGGAGTCCCACATCTAGCTATCATTATCAGGCTACACGGAGCATTCACATGTTTCTAAAATACTTTTCTAGGCAATGGTTTGGTGAACAAATCAACAACCATCATGTGTGTAGATATGTACCCGACTAAAATCTCCTCTTGCGTCTTCATTTTGTACAAACTCATACTTGGTATCAATTTGTTCTTTGCAATGATATTTTTCATTCTTCACATAAGAATTAGCAATTTGGTTGTAACAATATAGAACCATCTTTTTCATTGCATTATCCAAAAATCGCAAATGTTAGAAGGAATCGTTTCAATTATAGGACTTTTTGTACTGCAACCAAACATGCTACAAATTCAGCTTTCATCGTGGACAATGCTATGTATTTCTGCTTCTTATTGCTCTATGTGACAGTGCCATTGCTGAGCATGAAGACATCCAAAGGTGGATTTTTTTTCATCGATGTCGCTTGCACAATTGGCATTTGTATATCCAGCTAGACTTAAGCTTCCTTCGTGATAACACAAAGCAACATCAATGATTTTTCATTGAGGTATCTCATGATTTTTTTCATCGCCTTCCAATGTTGGTGCCTTGGATTTGTCTGATATCAAGTTACCGGCATGGTGTAACATATGTTCGGCCGAGTATACAACATAATTCTAACCACATTCGTTGAAGGGACTGAAGACCTCTTAGAATGATCTCATTGGATTTTCACACCTAATATGGAGGTTACTTCCTCATGTCTTTCATCTCAAACATAGTGGACAATTATTTCTTCATGGTGATCAGAAACTTCATATTCTTTTCATCTATCAAGATGTTATCCACATATAGTCATAATGACGAATTTATTTTTGAATTTATAGACATTCATGTAATGGTCTTCAATTATCTTGATGAATGTGACATGTTTGTTCTCAATTTTTGTCACAGTTCCATCATCCCTTTTTCCTATGCACATATAGTCTTTAGAGATTGCAGGATACTTAATGGAGGTACACTTCTTACCTTAGGGGCTCAACTTCCCCTACCTATAGGAGCTATCTAGAATATAAGCGGCACATCCCTATGGACGCAAGTAACTTGGGTTAGATTTACAACCTATCTAAATTTCGTAGAGTGAGAGAGGCAGACTTTGATGGTACATGGCTTACTATATAGGCAACCTTCAGCAATGCATCTCCCCAATATGAAATCGGGAGGTTCGCTTGCGTCATCATTGATCAGATCATATCAAGTTGAATATGATTTCTCTTTCCCACAACATCGTTTTGTTTCGAAGCCTTGAAATTGTTAGTTGCCTAATTTCTTGAATCAGTCTGAAGATACTGACGACCATGTCTCGAATGCCTCAACATCCCTTCTGTGTAGTGTCACCAGGTGCCAATTGTGGCATGCATGCTTGATGGTCTCTAGGACATTGTTCCTCTAACAAATACTAAACTTTACGATGCCAAATATCGCAATTTCACCACGTTCAATTTGTTCCCTTTGTCTCAAAACATTCATTCAACATAATAAATTACATAGTCCAATAGTAGTGACATCAAGTTGCTATGCTTCCACTCATCTCCTACTATCCCAAGAATAATTATCGTTCATTAAATTGACAAATGATTCGTCTTTCAAAAAATTTGGATCATTCCTCTAAAAAATTTGAATAATGCAAATATATTCTTATCAAGTTATGCCTCATATTTTTTTATTTTTCAAAGTCTAAGTAATTAGATATATTAGTTACTTAATGTTTTATTTGCCTATGTTTAAGTAATTAGTCAAACTAATTACGATGTAATTTATTTTTCTAAATTTAATGAACATGATGAATATACATGATGAGAAAACTTGATAAAGAAAATTAGCTATTCTTTTACATAAGTGACATGCATTTGTTGTAATTTTTTATAAGAAAAAAGTATTCCACAATGTAAATTATACACTTAGTAAAATTTACAGATCATGCATGCTTTTAAAAATAATCTAAAAGTAATTACATGCTCAAAACTTATGTAATTAATTTTCTTCGATGCATATATTTAATTTCACATGACATTAATTGCCTAAATTGACACTAAGCAACAAAATGCAATTGAGTGTTATATATGCATCCCAAATATCATAGAACATTACAGGAAAATTTCCATATTTTTTCTTATTTTATGTATTTTTTTATTAATTTTTTTAACTGATAAATTAATTGCATAAATTGTCACTAAGCAATAAAATGCAATTAAATGGTTTATATTTGGGGGTATGGATCGCCATCAACTTCATGCGTTATTATTCATTCTAAATATGATAAAAAAATCTAGGAAAATTTTCCATAATTTTCTCTATTATATAATTCTCTATCAATAAAACTTATCTTCTACTAAAAAAAGTAAATGAAAATAAAAATTTAAAAAAAAGAAAAAACAAAGCTAATGGGCCATGCAGGCGTGTGGTCCAGTCAGCGGGCCAGCACGGTGCTCGCATTGTGGCACGCTGGAGGGTTGTGGACCAGTGGGCCCGCGTGATGGATGTGTGCTGGACACGAGCCACATGCTGCACACGCTTGCTCGATGTCCACTCTAGTGGGTGGGGCCAGGCATGTGCTTGGGCTGTATAGCAGCTCTTTTTCTTTTCTTTTTTTAACAGCAACCATTCTGTCAATATTCTTTTTAAAGAAAGGGAAAAAAAATTTGGGATAAGCCAACACTGCTTTGATACCAATTGTAGAAAAAGATAATATACGGGGAGGTTCATATAGTACCTCGAATGTGGAAGCGGATCGGCCACACGGCGGCTGGTTGCACTTGGACGCGTGGTTAAGAACCACATCACTTGGAAACACTACCACATCTCAAGTGTAAGGAGGAAGAGAGAGCACAATGGTATGCCAAGTGTGATGAATGGCTACACAAGCCGAGTGATAAGTGTCCACACCTCTTCTTCTCACCCTTGCGAACACACTTTGGACACACCAACACACACTCATTGAGCACACACACCACCACAAGCACACAAGGGAAGCACCCTTGCTTCCCCTTTCATAAGGAGCTTGGTGTTACCATGTGGTCAAAGAGGGAGTCGGGGGGCATGGCCTCCATACGATGCCACCATGACGTGGCAGCCATGCAAGCATGGTCTTGGCACCATGCTGAGGCATGGTTGCCATGCAATGGGGGCATATGCATGGGTGTTTCCAACAAAAAAGTGATGGTAGAATCATATCCTCACTTGATCCTCCATACCATGCCACCATGGCATGGCAGCCATGCCATGGGTGTCTCCAACAAAAAGTGATGGTGAAATCTTATGCGCAATTGATACTTGTTTGGTTGATGCAGCAAACTTTCTCACTTGACTATATCAAAATTGGTGGCACATCTTGATTGCTAACTTTTAACTCATAACTCAGTTTATCTCTATGGCTTTTGCCTGTTATATCTTTCTTGCAACTTTTGTAAAGATGTATGTTGCATGTAATCACCTTTGCTTCTCATACAAACCAGATCTCTTTTTGTTCTTTTATTCTGGTCAGTACTAAAATACCTAACCCGAGTAATGTTCAAATTATGGTAGAAGATAGTTGAGTAGACTTTGGGGTTTCTGTAGTAATTTTTCTGACACTAATTTATCTTTGTTCTTTGTAGGCACGGCAGGTCCATCCGGACAAGAATCCAAATGACCCATTTGCTGCTCAAAAATTTCAGGAAAGTCTTGTTCTTCCATAAAAATGGCATTTCGTAATTATGAAGTTTTGAGGAACGTTTAACTGTTCCATGATACACATTTGTTGATAACTTTACACTCATTCGACAATTATGTGTTGGCATTTGGGCAAGATCTTAGAAACTTCCTCTTGGTGAATGGAGGGAGGTTCTTGTATGGAATTAATTTTCTGTGGTTTATCTTGTGTTCTACCTGAAAGTAAGGTTTTCATACATCTTTACCTAAACAGAGTTTAAATTGTAAGCACCCTATGTTTCAAACTTCTTACCTGCTGTGGTATCATTTAGAAAATCTTAAGAGTTAGATTTGTTAACCATTATGAGCTGAGCTTTTATATTCGTACCTGAAATACATCTAGACATAAGTACTTGTAATCTCAATTCGAGATCAAGTCATGTTGTCTTTAAGGGACAACTATGATTAGCATGTTGCAATTTTCCCTTCCAAAAAAAACACTGGTATTTAAGGTTTCTTGTGCATTGTACTTTGCCAAATTTAGTAAAAAGCATTTGCTTAAACGTCATTTGTATGTGGAAAGGTTTCTGAATAGAAGTAATTTGTCTATCTAGTTCACACTCTTTTAAGATCTCGAAAAAATGAAATGTTAATGAATGTGAAACCTAGCTGCCTCGGGCGTAATGTCATGTGGTTTTCTCAAAAACAATTGTCATATGTGGTGTAGACTGGTAAAATAACTTGCTCTTTTCTAGTCATGATCTAAGAGACTTGTACTATCCTATAATGTGTTATAATCATTTTAAAAAAATGTGTTATAATCACTCTCAGTTTCTCTCCATCACATTATGAGAATGTGTGAGGGACCTTTTCATTGGATTAACTAACTGACAACTTTGCTTAACTCAATCTACAATGAGGGATTATTGTGACGAGAGCCAAAAGAAGGAAATATCCTCTAACTGATAGAAGTCATTGGTCCGCAGTGTGATCAAGAACATGATAGTTAGGCCTAATGGATATACTAATCATTCTACATTGTATAAGCCACAGGCTTTGGTGTCAAAAAATGAACAAACGTATATTGTTATTGTGGGAGCTAATACTTAGGCCTAAAGACTGATGTGA
Organism: Pontederia crassipes; assembly: GCA_030549335.1. Taxonomy (NCBI): domain Eukaryota; kingdom Viridiplantae; phylum Streptophyta; class Magnoliopsida; order Commelinales; family Pontederiaceae; genus Pontederia; species Pontederia crassipes. Next base: position 18,621,784 of record JAUKPH010000017.1, on the reverse strand, counting down.
ATTCTTGATTATTTCAAGTCTTAAGACTTTGCACAATAGTAAAAGCATTTAGATCATCAAACCTCCTACTCTTGCAATCCACAAGCTTGTTATATTATGTGTAAATATGTAGAGCCTTCAGTTATTAGATAATCTAAAAACATTCTTTCCTCACGCAAATAAGAGTTAGAAGTTTATATTTTTACGGGAGAGGTATAAGTTAAGAAACATGGAATGTTTCTAGTAATAAAAGTCCTTAAATTTTGAGTAGTAACAAGATATCATCATATCTTGAGATTTACTTAGTGGTCTAATGGGGATTTAATATTTTACACTCTTGACATTTGAATTTGATATTTCTTCTTGTAGCCTGTTGATATGAGAATGATTTTTATTTAAGATCATTGAAAACTTAACTATTAATCTCTACTTTGCTTCAGATTTTAGGGGAAGCTTACCAAGTTTTAAGCGATCCAGCTCAACGCGAGTCTTATGATTCTCTTGGAAAATCTGGTGTTTCCACGTAGGACCTTTTTCCACAATATCATATGGAAACTGATACATTATTAATAAGATTAAAACCTGTTTAATCTGAACAAGCATTTCTTCTATTTTGTGCTCTTTCACTTTTTTTGCTTATTCTTTAACAATCCTTTGGAGGACACAAACTAGCTTGTCTATTAAATGATTTGGCAATGAAATATATCGGTAACTATCTTCCAGAAATAACCGACTAACTTTTGCTTATATATGCAATTTCAGGGATACGATGATTGATCCTCAAGCAATCTTTGCAATGCTTTTTGGAAGTGAATTATTCGAGGAATACATTGGTCAACTTGCCATGGCATCAATGGCTTCACCAGAGATGTTAAATGAAGTTGCACAAGCTGACGGAAAGAAGCTGCAAGAAAAAATGAGGGTATATTATCAAGCATGGTTTGGTTAATTGATTTAGCAAGAAATTCTTCTGCCTAATCCCTCAAGAGAAAACACTTAGTACCTGAAAGTTTTATTTGTTGCTGCTCTCTTGATAGTTTTTTTTTTCTGTTTCTTTTACTTTGATTTTCTCTTTCATTGGTTTAACCAGATAAAATTAGATTTTTCATCACTTTTTTGGAACACTGTTGCTGTTGAATCAAAGAAAAAAAAAAGGAATTAGTTAACAAACCTAAATTCAACATTCCGATTTCAATTCTATGGTCTTAATTTCAGTATTGTCATCATCTGCTGGTTCAACCTCTATTAGGACCAAAATGACACCATAATTTTTTTTTTTAGGGAAAGAGGATGACTAGAAATATAGAAATATATTTGCTGTACAAGGATGTGTGTGCTCTACTGGGAGAGCATCAAACAAAAGAGAGGAGAGCCTCAAACAAAATGAAAAGGGGAGCTGTGGCCCGCACCCTGCTCCCCAATGAGAAACCCAAAATGGCATACAATGCTCTCTACGTGATATCCCTCGCCACAAAAAATAACGGGGTTCCGCTGAAGCCAGATGGCCCAGTTGACCGCCAAAAAAGTGACAAGAGGTGCTCTCAATCTCTGACTGCCACATGTCGCACGAGCTCTGAACGACTGCCAACAAGACTCGAGTGCTGCAAGAGAGACCCCCATGAGACCTGCCTCTCTCCACATCTCCTGGGCAATAGTACACTGGAAGAACAGGTGTGTGATGTCCTCGTCAACACCGCCGCATAGTCCACAAGGTCTGTCTGAGGTGGGTGCCTGCCTCGCTCTGTAGACTCTCATAATTATCCTGTTGTGCTGCAAAATCTAGGCAAAGACCTTGACTTTGAGCAGCACACGAGACCTCCAGGTCAGCCTACTGTCTGGGAAGGGGCAGAGATAAATGCTAGGAGATGAAAAATGACTTCAGACCCAGACCCAACAGTCCGCCCTATCTGCCTCGGCCGGAGGGGAGCGATTGTCTCGTTGAGAGCCAGGAGCTCGAGGATGCGTCCACCAGAGAGAGATCTGAACAGCAAGGGGGGGGGGGGGGGGGTCGGGGGTCCAGGAACCACTGCCTGGCCCAAGCTCTCCGACCATGACAATGCTACTGATGCCTCTGGGCTCACCGCTAAAGCCCATACTTTGGGGAAGGTCGCCGCCGGTGTGCATCCTGGCGACCACTCATGCTGCCAAAATGAGAATGCCCCTGAATCAAGCGACGCCTCACTAGGGGAAGTAGTGCTGCCATGGCCTGCCGGAATGTGGATGCCCCACGCGGAATAATGCCTTGGGACTCCCAAGATAGATCTCTGTCGTAACAAGTGAAGAATACTGTGCATCATAGGCTGTTCTCCGGACCCATAATCCGCCCTACCCACTAGGAGAGCCTGATTGGTATAGCGTAAGTCCCCAATGCCCAACGCTCCCCTTGTGAAGTGGGTCGACAAATGGACCGTCATGCGACGAGATGCACCCCACACCTGTCTGGGTCGCGGTGCCAAAAGAATCTGCTCCGTAGGGAGACCAATCGCCTCTTCACCACACCTAGTAGGCGTAGTACCGACATATAGTAGGTCGGCAGAGACAAGAGAACCAATCTGAGCAGCACAAAATGACTGCCCTGTGATAATATCCTCGAGCTCCATTCGTGTAGTTTGTGCTCCATCCTCTCGATCACTGGAGTCCACCCTCACTGGAGAGTGGAAGTCCAAGGTAGTGATCGGCAGTGAACTCATTTGGGTATGCAGCTTTGTGGAGCTTCTAGCAGCCTCATCTGCCACCATGACAAAAAGAATGAAGGAAGATTTGGTGTGGTTAATCTGAAGGCCGAAAACCACGTCAAACAACTCCACCAAAATGGCCACTCATCTGGCCTCCTGATTCGTGACCTCTGATGAAGAAAGTGGTGTCATTTGCATACTGGAGGAGAGGAACAAGACTCTCAGTGACACACGGAGCCTGACTTGCAGATAGCCTGGTTGCATCTGGCAAAGGCGTCAATTGCTAGCACGAAGAGCATGGGGGCTAAGGGGCAGCCTTGTTGCAACCCTGTCTGCAGCTGCACCCAACCGCCTGTCATTCCCCCATTGACTAGGATCGGGTTGCTTCATCCAAGCGATCCAAATCGATAGGAAACCTCGAACTTGCAAGCAGTGGCAGAGGAAGGGCCACGAGACCATAAGCTTTGGAGAAATTTACCTTCTATAGGAACACACGATGTCTAGTCCTCTAGTATGCTAGGATTTCAGTGGCCATGTTATAGCTGTCCGTGATGGATTCGTCCTGGATGAAAGCCGACTGGACCGGATGAATGATTTCAGACCCTAGCCACTAATAAGTAGATGGCATCAAATAAGGCAATTAGCTTGTAGTCCTCCACCCGAACAGTCGGGGAGCACTTCGGTAGCATGAAGAGGAATCTGTTGAGCCATTCAAAACCTGGATACCCATCAGTGAACTCGAGGATGATAACAATGATGTCCTCCTGCACCACCTGTCAGAACTCCCTATAAAAGAAGTCTAGGAAACCATCAGGACCCTGGGAGGCCTCACAATTGGGGTCTCATAACGCCTAGGTGACCACCTCCAAAATGGCCTGTCGACAAAAGAGCAATATGATCGTCAGTAAGACGGGGAAGCCCTATGGGCGACCACTGCCAGCTACTTGGTGGCCGCCATTTGGACATCTCCCAATAATATGAGGCAATGGCGGCTCTGATATGCTGATGGCCTAAGATTCATCGGCCATCCACCTCAAGCTGATTGCTTCGGTTCGCCCTCCGGTGGATGCTTGCATAAAGGTAGAAGAAGCATGTGTTGGCGTTGCCCTCGCGAAGCCAAGTCTGGTGAGAGTGCTGCCTCCATTCGATCTCCACCTTATCCTTTGCCTAAATGACCATTTGAGCATGCCTCCGCCCATCTCCCCCTCTGAGAGATGACATGAGTCCTCGGTTTGGTCCATCTGGGCAATGGTAGCAAGTGCCTCCCCTCGCAGCCGCTCCTGGTCCTCATTTCTCGAACCTGCCTCCAGTAGCTCTGCAGAAAAGTCCGAAGGCTGTCCAGACGTGCAGCCAACGTCTTAGCTGCAGAATCCTATGCCGCAATGCCACAACACTACTCCGCCACCAAATCCCGGAAGCCCTCCTCCAAGAGCCTTGACCGCTCGAATTGGAAGATCGACCACTTGGCTGACCATCATTGGACCTCCACATGAGGGGGGTGTGGTCCGAGAATGGTCGCTCCAAGAACATCAGCTAGCTGGTGGGCCTCGGCTAGCTCGAGGGATCCGAAGAATCTGTTAATCCTCGACCTGGCTGTTGTGGATGTGATTGTACTGAAATAACTACTAATAATTAAATAATAGGGTTATTTCCATAAACCTCCCCCAAACTATCGTGATTTTTCACATCTAACCCCAAACTACGAACTTATTTTTTTGGATCCCTAAACTATCGTGACTTTTCCACTTTAATCCTTCCGTTCACTTCTGTTACATTTTCTATTACTTTTGTTTTTTTTCCATTTATGAAAAGACTAATTACCCCTCATCACATAATACATCAAATAACAAATATAAAAATAAAAAGAAAAAAATTCGGCAAAGGTCGATCTGCATCGCTGGCAAGAGAGGAGGAAAGCTTTCCCAGCAAGGAACTTTTTTTTCTTTTTTATATTTATTATTTGATGTATTATGGAGGGAGGGGTAATTTAGTCTTTTCATAAATGAGAAAAATCAAAACTAACAGAAAATATAATAGAAGTGGACGGGACGATTAAAGTGGAAAAGTCACGATAGTTTAGGGATCCAAAAAAATAAGTACGTAGTTCAGGGTTAGATGTGAAAAATCGCGATAGTTTAGGGGTGGTTTATGGAAATAACCCTAAATAATATGGGTATTGACTTTACAAAGTGCCATTTGCTGGACAATGTGTTCTCTCTCATCAGAAACATTTGATCATTTTGTTATGCTATATTTTAGCTGTTATGTGATTTAGGACTCTAGTTAATTACTCGAGCAACTTTCCAGATATGAAATTAGGAGATTATTTCCTTGTTTTTGATTGATCACTCAGCAATATGCTTATTGCAAATTCTCTAAAAAAATGTTTATTGCAACGTTTATATGTTGTCTAAAAGAATCTAGCCTGAAGTATAGGTAATTCAGAAAGAAAGAGAAGAAAAGCTGGCAGAAAAACTGAGAGATCGCTTACACTTGTATGTACAAGGGAACACAGATGAGTTCATCATTCGTGCCGACGCTGAGGTCTTAAAGCTTTCTAAAGCAGGTAAATTCTCATTATTTCTTGCCTTATCCAAATTTGGTTATTACAAACCTCTCATCTCCTCAAAAACTACAAACCACACAGTAAAATTTCTGTAAGAACTTGTGTCTTTTATTTCGAAATTGTGTTCCTGTTTTCTTATTCTGTCATGCAAGAGCAACTCTATTGATATTTTTTTAGTTATTACTGTTACCAATGTGGTTATTACTTATTAGGATGTTGTCCTTCAATTTGTGGAGTTATCTGTGGGATAGAAAAGAAAGCAACAACAGAGTTTGACTGATGAAGGTTTTACTGGTTGCTAGATGATAGCATCAACGAAGCTTTGCTGATATATTTAATTACTTAAGGAACAAAAATCTTGGGCCAAGGAGGAAAAACAACAATAAGTAAGGAGATATCTTGTTCAGGATTTTGTGTTTTGGGTGAACCAAAGATAGACATGATGAAGATAAAGTTGTATCAAAGAACTTTGTTTATGTGATTTTAGGATTCTTTTTTCTTCCTTTCACAAGCAGTAAAATGAAGCAGCGATGGTACACAAAGACATTTATTACTTTTCATACACACTAATATTTTAGAACCATGGCCTTGGATTAAGCTCTTAATTCTTTTTGTAGTACTTTGTGTTGTCTTTCTAATTGAACTTATTATGTTTCTTTATAGCTTATGGAGTTGATATGTTGAATACCATCGGCTATATATATTCAAGACAGGCAGCAAAAGAGCTTGGAAAGAAGGCTATATATCTGGGTGTACCATTTGTTGCCGAATGGTTCAGAAACAAAGGCCATTTCATCAAGTCCCAAGTAACTGCCGCAACAGGTGAATTATCTTTCCTCGTCGTAGTTAGATACTGAGATACATAATATGGAGAAGGGGCAGATGCATAACTTTTATAATAATCAGCAGATCCAATAAGAACTCACTTTGTTCTAGTGTGCCATTTGGCCTTGTAAAAGGATAAGCAAGAATATCATACAATTAGTTTCACCATGTTGATGAGGAAATAATAGTATAATAGAAAAAAGATGACTTTCATAGCTAGTTTTGTTGTTCGTAAACAGAAGTTAAGAGTAAAATCACAAGAATTGACGAAGTCGTTAAACTTGTTCTACTCTAGCGAGTCTTGTTAACTCATTGACTGCACTCAAAAAAAAATTTGTCGACTAAAATCCTACCTTTTCAAAGAACTGAGTGGTTAAGAAGCAAAGCCCATATTCATCAAATTCGTTTACTAACTGTTAGTTGTATTTTTGTTTCTTTTCTTATCCCTATTCATATTATTATTGTTTATTTGTTTCCTTTTGTGTTTGTGGCAACTCCGCCTATGTTTTATAGCCGGTCCCAAGCCCGGATAAAGGAGGAGGGTTGTGTTAAGCCCCGACAGTCAGCGTAAAACCCTGTCGAATCCCATGAACATGGATCAACGAATATACGGAATGGCGTCGTATGCCGACCCCACCTAGTGGGATAAAACTTTGTTGTTGTTGCTGTTGTGTTTGTGGCATTTATTCTTTATTTCTGTTTAAGTTTTGTTGCTTCTTTTTCTTTATTTCTTTTATTTTGTTTTGATCATGCTTAAATGAAATGTAAAAGATATAGTAATACAATATATTGTAGTAATCTACTGTAGGGTTATCGTATGTTTTTGGGTTCTCTGGGCCTTCAATTATAGAGTTGCTTCACTTTGTGCATTATATATGTATTGTTTCAAGAGAATATATAAATTATCCTTATATTTTGGTGTCTTAAAAAAATAATTTATCTTATGCTGAGAATATGAATTACCTTAACAAAAGGATATGAAGTACTGAGAGTTTTTAAGGTGTCATCTCGGATATGCAGGTGCTATTGCCCTCATGCAGTTGCAAGAGGACCTTAGGAAGCAACTCAATGAAGAGGGTAACTACACGGAGGAAGAGCTTGAGGAGTACATGCAGAGACACAAAGACTTGATGGTTGATTCTTTATGGAAGCTTAATGTTGCTGATATTGAAGCCACCTTGTCCCGTGTTTGCCAAATGGTCTTCTTTCTTGACATTCTGGTGCTTTTGATGAAGCTTGTTTTCTATCATGTTTATTGTTTCTGTTTGGTTATGTGATATTCTCAACTTTAGGTGCTACAAGATAACACCACTAGGAAAGAGGATATTCGGGCCCGAGCTAAAGGATTGAAAATTCTGGGAAGAATATTTCAGGTACATATCCTGAATCTCATTATATTTCTGGTGGCTTCTTTAACATGATCATTAGTTTGTAAATTCACCTTTTCAAGAAAAAAGTTTTCAGATTGTAACTGTTTTCTTGTTAATAATACTAAACAAATCAGTGCTTGGACCATTTGGCTTCAGCGCAACTCCATCATTTTTTTGTGGGGAGAGACGTCAGGTGACTAATATTATATATCATATATTTTGTCTTCTTTTGGAATGGGATTCTGGCTAGTGCCTGTACTTCTTTTTTTTGTCGCTCTCTGCTAGAGGATGACGCGCGCGCGCGCACATGCACACACACACACATTTTGTCTTCTTCGGGAATGGGATTTTGGCTAGGGCCTGTACTTTCGCTCTCCGCTAGAGGATGATACGCGCGCACGCACACACGGATGACAAATTATTATTGTTATGATAAGTAAAAGGCAAGTCATGTTACCTTATACATTTTAAAGTAGTTTTACAATCTTAATTTGGTAGATCTAGTGTTAAGTTTACACGGTCTGAAGTTTTTTTGGGATTTCAGTCTGAAGTCTTTTTTTGGAAGTTCTGTCTGTAAGTCTTTTTTTTTTTTTGGATTTTGATCTGTGACCAACCAACTTTCCAGAGCGGGCGGAATAGTATAGCCTGACCTAGTTGGTAATTAAGAAATTGAAACTAGGACTACTAGCTCTAATCAATTCTGAGATACAACCTCATTAATCAGTTGTGCCAACCAAACTCGATTTATGGATTGATGAGAAAAACAAAACCAAAATGTTCGGCTCCGCTTGATCAGCTCCAATGTTCTGGTGTATTCTTGGAGTCTTGACATCTTTTGCTTCTCGAATCCAAAGCAGGATATAAATAGGTGCCAAAGTAATTGACTAGTTATGATCTGTGTTCTAAACAGTTTCAGGTTGGTGAGTGGAATTCAAAAAATAATCCGAGTTTGCAAAGCCAATCTATCTAGTGAAACTGATCCTAACAACTCAGTATGAATCTGCACATTGTGTCGATTTGACTGGATTAGCTTAATGCCATGCTTGGAGAGAATCTTTCTTCTCTTCAAGTATGAAAAAAATTGTAAGCAATTTTACTGTTATAAAAGGTTGTCCTATCAACCAACCCTGCTTGTTTTTAGCAGTTGGGAGCCTTGGTTGTCATCCAATGACCAGAGAGTTCAAATTCCACATGGGAAAATTGAGGGTTTTATTTTCTGTAGCTATGTTCCATGACTTTCTTCTTCGTCTTAGTAGTTGTAAATTGTAATCCTTTGAAAGGATCATCTTTCCAGCAGAACCTTTTCCTTTTCAAACAAAGCCATGATTTCAAAACTGTTGATGTTTCAGCAAAATATTGGAGGCCACATCACCATGAAGTGTTTGAGGTTACTAAACAGGGTTTGAGTAGTGTTTCTCTTTGATATTTAGATACCTGTAAAAGATGTGGTTTCATAATGCAGGTTTCTGGCTTTAATAAGGGGCTTTTGTTATCACAAAGTTTTTAAACATGAATTCATGCTGTAATCTTGTCTTAGAAGGTTAAGACGGCCAATGGAGGTGAGGCGGACCCATCATTGCCTGGTGGTTCCCAAAGCAAGTTAGATGCAAACAATGACTACGAGGATAGTAGTTCTCCTGATATAGCACCAGAATCCGAAGAACAGCCTCCTTATCCGATTCCTGCTCCGACCCAGGTATATTTGGAATTCTAAAATCACATTACCTAGCATTATCAGGCGAGAGCCAAGTCACATTGTGCAGCTTGGCATTCGACTCTGGTCTTTCTATCTTTGCTTCCTAGGACATAAATGATGGCAAAATTGATTGCTTTTATATGGCAGAGCCCATATGTGGAGGCGCCTCACTTTGCAAATGCTTATACCTTCAACTTCCCGATGCCTACTGCGCCACCCGGCATGCAGAAGCCAAACATTTGATCAATAATTAGCATATATAGAAATGAAGCAGTTCAGGGTTGATGGTGGGGCTTCTGCTGCATCTCTTGGGAGTTGGGAGGCAATCGGAGGCCATTCGTTCAGATATTCCAAGACGTGTTTAATGTCATCCTTCAAGAGGCATTGTTAGATATCTGTTTACCAGTTACTTGTCAGGGCACTGCGTATCCGGCATTGTGCTTTTTAGCATGACCCGGATGATATTTGGCAGTTCATGTTTTTTATTTGTCACCCCTCCGAAGACCACCACCAATCAATCGCATTTTGTATATTCTGGAGAAGTGTGTCCTTTCTGATGCTATGATGGCCATGCCGTTGCTTATGCTTTCTAATGCATGGCCATTAAGCAGTGTTTTTATTATTATTATTGTTAGTATTTTCCTCTCGGGTGTAGTGTGGCTATCTCAATGACAACATGAGACTAATGAAATGTACTTAAATTTATAAGAAGAAAAAAGATGCGATTATTTCTGCATTCCAGTCCAAAATATTCGGTTAAATTTTTAATTTGGTTCGACTTATTCAAAGATTAAAAAATAAATATTGAAATATTTAAGTTAAAATAAAAGAACAATTGTTCAAATGAGGAATAAAAAATATTTTAAAAAATAAATATTTGGTAGGAAATGTGATTACACAGCAAATTAATCATATTATAGTGCAGTAAAAATAATATTGTTTATCGAAAATACATATAAATTTATCATGAATTTTATGGATGTTTACAAACAAAATAACTTAATGAATAATTATTATTTTTACTTATCGGTTAACATTGGTTAATAAATACATATAAATTTGTCATGAATTTTATGGATGTTTACAAACAAAATAACTCAATAAATAATTATTTTTTTTACTAATCGGTTAACATTGGTTATTAATCGATTTTTTGGTTACTAATAAATCAAACCGACTAAATATGTATTTAGTAATATAGAACTCTTATTAATGAATTGGATAATCTGATTTGATTAATTAAGTAGAAATAGATCCGTTGTGGTCGGTTCAGCGTGCTCACCTCTGCTGTAAATATTGTCTGGGGCGGGACCTAGAACAAAAAATATGGGGGGCCAAGTTTCAAACCCAGTACCTTTTGAAGAAGGTAGGAGCCCATCTACCATCACAGAAAGACAAATTTGATGTCAAAATAATATGCTAAAAAATATTTATGGGGGGGTCAAATTAATATTTAATCCTAAAATTTTTATATTAACATATAAAATTAATAACATTTTAAAAAATTGAGGGGGGCCACGACCCTCTTCAACACATACGTGGGTTCGCCCCTGGATATTGTACCACGATGATAGATACTTCCAATAAATTATATAGTTATTTTTAAGCATAGTTTTTTTTAATGATGTATATATACAGATTATTTTTATTAGACAAAGGATATATATGTATCTTAATAAAAATATTATATTTATTGATGTGATGATTTCAGCAAATTAGAAACATATTCAGATATCGATAAAATATAGTTATGTAGAAAAAAGATTGTGTAACAATAATTATTTCAAAAAATTATTAGATAATTTGATATTGACATAAATTTTAATACAAATAAGACATTATTTAAACACTTAACTTGTCCAATTATGTAATTTATTATTTTCAAACAACCAATGTATATATTTAAATTATATATATATGGAAATTTCGAGGGGTGTCCCTCTTCTAAATATAATAATTTATCAGTGCGATGGTTCCAAGAAAAAAGTAAGTAATGAAGTGTAATGAGTAGAGTGTCGAACTCACGAGGAATTAATTTATTTAACTAAACTAATTTCAGAAATCAATAAGAGACAATATGGATTTGAATAAAAGATGTGCAGAAAATAATAACAGAAAAATAAAGACTAAAACTAAAGTAAACGATTGATATCTAGAATCTTAGGATGGATTAAAATGATTAAAAATAAACTTGTTTAACTTCTGTAGTGACTGATTTAATCAAGTATAATCAAGTACAACTTTTAGATAGATTTGGAACATCTAAAATATGATCTCCCTAATTAAGTAAACCAACTATTTGTAATCTTAATGACTTTTAGGAATTGTCTCCCACCAATCCAAAGCATCTTTTTGCAACAAAGACAATATAATCAAACATTTCTTCATTGGAGCACCTCATCTGATTAAATATTCTATCCATACGCTTTAACCATGCCTCTACCTCTGATGGGTCAACTGTACCTTCAAAATCAACTGCACCTTGTTTTCTAATTTTGTAATAAAATTTATTTCTTTGCATAACTTGGGAGGTCGGGTTTACTCCACTCATAATAGCCCTTAAAGCTTGTGCAAGAACTTGTGCAGCACTTTGATTCTCAATAGGATTGACTTGCTCAACAACATGAGGAAGTTTTGATGGACTTACATTTGTGCGGTATTGTTCTCGTCTTGGTCCAACTCTACTTTAATTTTTTGAAAATGTTATTCTGACTGCACTTGCTTGTGTACTCATATTTTTCTGATTGGTATGATATTTTTATGTACCTTGTGATCAGGGGCGGACCCACATTGAGCTTGAGGGGGGCCCTGGCCCCCCACAATTTTTTAAAAATTTATTAATATTATTTTTTAAAGTATAAAATTTAAGAATAAAGTATTAAGTTGGCCCCCCTTAAATAGCATATAGTATGCAAAATTATCATGAATTCATCTTAGTTTTTATTTGGTTCTCACCTTAGGTCAAGGGATTAAATCTTTCTACCAACTTATTTTTGCTTTTTTTTACCTTGGCCCCCCTTAAATTTGAAGTCTGAGTCCGCCCCTGCTTGTGATCCATTTCCATGTATCTTATTATTGTAAAAGTTACCATAAGATTGAAATGTACTATCACCGTATCTTGTCATTTTATTACTTGGCCTAGTCTGAATAAAGTTGGAGTTTGATCTTTTCAAATGTTGGCTAACTTGATTTTTTTCTTCTATAAGCTTTTCAGCTCTTAATGCTGCTGCCACCAATTTGTTGTAGTCAGTGAACTCCAACACTTCAACTTTTTTTCTAATGTTCAAGTGAAGTCCTCCTTCGAATCGTCTACACTTGTCACTTTCACCTGACACCAAACTTGGTGCATATTTTGATAGTTGTGTGAACTTTAATTCATACTCAACAACTGATAATGCTCCTTGTGTCAGATTTAGGAATTCCTTCTGCTTCCTATCAGTATATACTTTGGGCAAATATTTCTTTCGAAATTCTCGAAGAAAGTCGTCCTCCCATCTACTCTCAATCTTACTCATATTAGAATGATATGTTTTGTAATTCCTATACTACCAAACTGCTCATCCGAATCAACTTGAAAGACCATGCAATCTAATACTCCATCCGGCTCTATTAGATTACGACATGAATTGCTTAAAAAAAATTTTGAACTAATAGATTGATCACACTGCCTAGTTAATAATCAACTAATAATTTGAATAAAACTAATGAAAAGTCATAAACATAGCAATCATGTTCTTAAAAGTTAAACAAACTATAATCAATACCAAATAAAGATTCACAAGTTGTCTTAACAATAAGTCTCTTGCAGAAATAAAACTAAAATTAAAACTGAACTAAATTATCCAAATTACAGTGATTAAAAAGATAAAACCTTAAGCATAATAGGATTCATCCCAACATAAAATAACACTAAAAGTACTCACTCGAATGAACAATCATCGTTGCACGATCCTCACCCGAGATCAGCACGCAGAAATCTTCTTGGTTGTTCTTCTTGCTCCCATGTTTTTGTCTTCAAAGCACAAGTTGGAGGGTCTAACATGCTCTCTTCCGGCGGTAGAAGAACAGTGTCTGAATCGGACTAAAAATAGATTTTCACGATCCCATGACCGACGTTTCACGCCCCTTACAGCCTGTGAAAGTTTGTTCATGACTTAGACTCGGGCAACTTTTTTGAAGTAAAAAAATTAATTTTAATGGCCCATTAAGGTGATTTAATGGCCCTCTTCACGACGTGTGCAGAAATTCAGCCACCTTCATTGTTTTTCACTTTTTACTTTGTTTCAACTCCGATTCGAGCGCAATTTTCTCCAATGGATTCGTGATTCAATTTTTTTGCTTCCTACATAATTAAATACAATATTTGGGTAGATTTTCATTTTTATAAAATTAATGTAAATAACCTTATAAAATGATGCATGCTATTAGAAAATAATTTGAAATAAGATTAAATGCATGTCTAAATATATGTTGTATTTTTCATGCATCAAACTCCTTCAAGCTTAGATATTTACTCGTCCTCAAGTATTGTTCAAGGCAAAAACTCCAACCAAAAAGGTCAATCATCGCTTTCACCTTGTTAGTCAACTATTTTCGTAACACTAGATTTGATACATCGATCTCCAAAGTATCACTTCAGCCTTGTAGAAGTTTTTAATATTAGAAATATTTAAACTCATCCAACTTCAGCTCATACAAGAAAGGACATAATCTATCAAATAAAACTCTAAATGTTGAAAACATAATGGACGATCGAAAAGCTTCTGCAACGATCGCTAATGTTCGAGAAATCGACATTTTTAAAAGGTAAATGACGACTATTTTCTCTACCTACTACCAGCGGACTACTGGATAGAAAACACAAACGAAAATGGCTATTTTTTCACAAAATAAATGACCGAAACTATAACGGGCGACTGATGGGCATACGACAAAAAGCGCAATGACTAGTAACTATTCAAAACGGATGCTCGAAACCAAAACAGGCGACCGTTTCAAAAATGAAAACACAACTTATTAGAAAGTTTTGCAACACTTGAAAAGCTTATAAAATGAATTCAAAGGACTGAAGAAGGTGATCCAAGCAAGAAAAATTACTTTATAGTATCTTTCAATTCCAAAGTTTTTCAAGAGCTCAATCTTTCAAATAATCACTTTCTTCTTCTAGTTCTTAAGTGTGAGCTTCCTTTGTAAGAAGAGAGAATTTGAGGGAATTTTTGTGTTCTTATTTAGTGAGTTTGAGAGCTCCTTGTAAGAAGATGTGTGCTTTACCTCTTGAGCGAAGAAGAAGATATTGTGGTGTAAAAAGAGTTATTCTCTCCCTACAAGAAAAGAGAAAGCTAGTGAATCTCCGACCCTCGATGTCGAAAAGTCAGAGCGGGAACGTAGACCAAGAAATTGGGCCGAACCTCGTCAACATATTATGCTTTCCTGAGTTTTTGATTCTTCTTACTTGCATTTTACTTGCTTGTGATCGTATTTTCAAAAAAATCGGCTTTTATGATTTTTGATTATAATTTTTATACACTAATTCATCCTCATGATTTTGATCCGACAATAACAACTAGTTAGTTATGATACAATTAAAAGATAAGCACCCCTCTCCTGTTTATTTTTTTACTTATAAGTATATTTGATATCTCTTTATCAGTCGTATTTTTAAATTACCAACCACTGAAATTTTTTAAACTAAATTATAAATGACTTATAAGCTTAGTCAAATAGAAATTAAATCACCATATTAGTCACGTGGATGATAAAATCACAAGAATTAACGTTAATAGACCAGCTAATCATAATAATTTGACCATCCAATCATAATAATAATTTCATATCCAACCCATGCAATAAACTTCACATGCCCCTTCTTCCTCTTAATTTTTTTATTATTTAGTGCGGATGTGATAAAAAGAGAAATAACTAACGTGACTGCCATGTGTGAGCGATCCAATAGTTAACTAATTATAGCTGATTGGGAGAACAAAACGATTGATAAAATGAAAGATGAAGTACAATTTTACTAAGTTTAGTGAAAAGATTTTAATTTATTAAAAATCATCCTAAATAATAATCAGACTCCTAATTTTTTACTTTTTTATTCAATTTTTTTTGAGTCCAGTATAT
The DNA here is from genome assembly GCA_030549335.1 of Pontederia crassipes. Classification (NCBI taxonomy): domain Eukaryota; kingdom Viridiplantae; phylum Streptophyta; class Magnoliopsida; order Commelinales; family Pontederiaceae; genus Pontederia; species Pontederia crassipes. Next base: position 18,606,550 of record JAUKPH010000017.1, on the reverse strand, counting down.
TTCAAATTTGGTCGAATTTTTTTATACCCCTAACTTTATTAGGATCCGATCAATATAAAGTCCAAAGTTGGTTTGCTATTAGTGAAATTAAACAGCCAATTTGTTGTAATTTGTTCAATTATACTTATCTTAGCATGTAATAAATATGCATTCTAACTAAAATCAAATATGGTGCAAATATTAGTAGGTTAAATTAAAAATGTTAAAGAAGTGAATCTAAATAAAAATGGATAACTAAATTTAAAATTTAACTAGAAATCTCAAACTACCATAAAAAGTTTGGATTTAATTTTGTGCCAATCAAAATCCACAACAATACATATGCTTATTGGCACATAGATATTGATATTGCACAATTTCTTTCACAAAATTATTGATTGATGAAGGTTGTTAAAGTAATATACTGAATTATCATAAATTAAATTTGTTTTTGTAATTAAAGAATTAAAATATTAAATTGTGTTAGGGATAATTAAAGTTTGAAAAAAGAAAAGTATAGTTAGATAAAAGATAAAAAAACATAAGGTAATTGTGAGATTTCGTTTAATATTAAGAATATAAATTTAAATTTAAACATAAGTTTAAGGTATAAAAGACTCTCGTCAATGATTAAATTATGGGTTTTAAGCTCAAAATCTTTAGGAATTAAAATAATACAATTTATTATTTTTTAATTCAAAAGTTTTAAAGATGAGTATAACATTTCATTATTTAATTTCAAGAATTCAGGAAACTAAAAGAATAATGAAATTTGTGTTGACATGAAATGAAAAGATAAATAGAAGAAGATTAGAAATAAATATTAAATAAAAATTTAAAGCACTATTCCTAAGTTAATTATGTTTGTATTTAAGAGTTTTAATCATATTAGAAGTTTAAGACATTTTTCCTATAAATAATACCCAAGGATGTATCTCCTCTCAATCCATCTACACCTAAGTTTCCTCTCTTTTCTACTCTCCTGGGATCATTTCTTTCTTCTTGAAGTGAGTACACAAGTTCCATCACATCCAACCATTTCTCATCATTCAGAGATCAAAGACATTGAGTAACAATGGAAGTGAGGCTCAAATTTGAAGAAAACCATGACAAAATCTATAGATAAGCAAATTTTTTAATGGTTTAAGGTAGAAGTAATGAAAATAAATAAGCAAACTTTTTTTTCATTTTTAATGGTTTAATCAATTTTTAAAAGCAATCACAATATTAATGTAAGTCTTATGATCAAATTTTCAAAGTTCTCATGTGGATTGCATGATTCTCAGTAGTTTAGTCACAATCAAAAGTAGATGAATCGGTGTGAAGTTTTTTGTGAGGGTAGAACCCAATCCTAACTTCATGAACCCGACTCAAGTTCTGCAATTTTTATCTCCACATTTGAATCTAGAACTTGACTTGGTTGCAGCAACTTGGATTTCGAGTGATGTAGGTTATCTAGGAAAGTACATGGCCTGAGTTGTCGAATCATCCAACTCGGATTCTCGAATGATTCAGCCTGAGTTGAGATATAAGTTTAGGAACGATCACATGCATTTCGACACTTGCCATGATGACCTGACCACATGCTATTACACTAGGCCTGGGTTATGCTAATATAAGAAGACAATTAAGATGTCTCCACTAGACCCACATGTCGAGAGACTCGGCCTAGATTTTGCAATAAGATCTTTTACACAACACTTTATCGAGCCATTGTCCAAGGATTACTAGTCGAGAGAGGTTTTTGATAGGAAACTAACTTGGGTCTATTGGATCCGAATTGCATTCTAGTGAGTGCTTGACCTGAGTTTATGAAAAACCCGCCTAGGTTATTTGGGAAAGAAATTTTCAAAACATTGTTGAATCCTATGTTTTGATGATAATAAATTAAAATGAACTTAAAAGTTACTAATCTACTCTCAAGTGATGATAATACAAGTGTACGATTGATATGAACAGATTCGCAGAAGAATTCGGCAAATTAAAAGTTGAAAGAAAAAATTTCAGACACGACCGGTCGACCGACCATGAGCACCGGTCGATTGATATTCAGTGGAAGGAAAGATGACAAGATGCCGATCGACGTCGAGATTATACCGGTCGATAGACCGGTCGACAGTAATATAGATCGGTTGACGTCGATACATTACCAGTCGTTGTATCGGTCAAAGGACCGATCGACCGGACAACGTCAAAGCGCAAAAATGAGACAACGGTCACATAAAGCGGTCGACCGGCCCATCCCAGCAGTCGACCGATCATTCAGTCAAATGAACAGTAACGACTAAAATTTTGAGGAGAAATTTGGGGAGACTTTTTGAATGAATTCTCACCCCTAGAAGCCTATAAAAGGAGTGCCAAAGCCTGAAGAAAAATCATCCAAGCAAGAAAGAACATCATAGAGCTCCTCTCAAGTTTTTGAGAATAGAATTACAAATTCTTCCCTTTTCTTTTCTTAGTCTTGAGTGTGAGAAAAGTTTTTTTTTGTAAAAGAAAAGAGTTAGAGGGAACATTTCCTTTCTGAATCTAGTGAGATTGTGAGCTCCTTGTATAGAGGTGTGCCTAGCCTCTTGAACAGAGAAGAAGGTGTGATTGTTTAAAGAGGGTTGTTCTCTCCCTACAAGAAAAGAGAAAGATAGTGAATCTCCGACGGTCTCGAGGTCGAGAAGTCAGAACGGAGACGTAGGCCAAAGTATTGGAGCCGAACCTCGTCAACATATCGTGACTTCTTGTGTTTGTTCTTTATTCTTCATCTACGCATTATCCTTATTTGCTTGTGATCGTTTTTATCGATTTTCTCTGAAAGTGAATTTTTGGAAAATTTAATTTCACCAATTCACCCCCCCTCTTGGTTCTTTCAATCCTACAATTGGTATCAGAGCCAAGTTGCTCTAACTTTAAGTTTTAAAACTATCTTTAGAGCTATGGCATCAAGTGGTTCCGATTTTTCCGAAGGTCAATCTATTAATCGTCCTACACTTTTTAATGCATCAAATTTTGCATATTGGAAAATTAGGATGCAAGCCTATGTTTGTTCTATTGATATTGATATGTGGGACATTATTCAAAATGGCTTTGATTTAAGTAAGAAAAAGCCTTTTGAATATACCGAAGGAGAAAGACTTTCAGTAAAATTAGATTGGAAAGCTAAAAATATTTTTTATTGTGCTTTGAATCCAACGGAGTTTAATCGGTTTTCTAGTTGTGAAAGTGCTAATGATATTTGGAAAAAACTCATTATTACTCATGAAGGAACGGATAAAGTTAAGGAGTCTAGATTAAATATTTTAAATCATCAATATGATTCTTTTAAAATTCTTGAAAATGAATCTATTAATGAGATGATTGTTCGCTTCAATGATATTATAAATGGCTCAGCCTCTTTGGGTGAGCCAAGGACTAATCCCTAAAAAGTGAAAAAGTTTCTCAGGTCTCTCTCCTCCAAGTGGCATACAAAAAGGATGGTGATTGAAGAAAAGGACTTAAATAAGTTGGATTTTGATGATCTTATAGGTTCACTCTTGACCTATGAGATCAGGATCAAGGAGGATGAAGAAGGAAATACTCCAAAAAGAAAAAACACTTATATTGAAAGCAAACAAAGACGAGGAAGATACAAGTGAAGACGATGAGGATCTTGATGAAAAGAAGCTTTCTCTATATGCAAAGAAGCTTGACAAATATTTCAGGTTCGCTAAGAAAAAGAAAGGCTATTCCAAGAGAAGATCATTAAGTAAAAGTCAAATAACTTGCTTTGAATGCAAAAAGATTGGACACTACAAAAATAAATGTTCAAATTTGGTCAAAAAGGAGAAAGCTCAAGAAGGAAGAAAAATGCTCTCCAAGCCACTTGGGATGAAAGCGAAGATGAAGAGAATAACTCCAACACCTCTTCCAGTGATGACGAGGAAGCCTACATATGTCTAATGGCTAATAGTCATAAGGTATCATCTAACTCCTCTAACTATAGTGATAGTGAATCTTTCTATGTGCATAAGGAGTTTAGAGGTCTAATTAATAAATATGGATGCCTAAAAAAGAAATACGATGAGATAAAAATAGAGTTTGAAAATTTGCAAAAGAAAAATAAGAATGTTAAAGCATGTGAAAAGTGTGATATATTGGATAAAGAAAACTCTAGCTTAGAACTCTCAATTGAAGAATTGAAAACGGAAAATAGTGCACTAAAATCAATATGTAAAAGACAAATTGTAAAAAGTGCATATTTGAACAAAGAAATTAATCAATTGAAATTTGAACTTAAAAAATTCTCAAATGGAAGTAAAATATTAGACGCCATGCTTAGTGGATCTAGAATTTCTTCAAACAAAAAGGGACTTGGTTTCACCTCTTTTGAAAAGAAGAATGACAAGAGAATTTTATTTGTTAAAGCATCGCATGATTACACAAGATCACAAATTGTTTGTTTTCATTGTGGACATGAAGGACATTATTCTTATGATTGCAGAATTAGGAAAGGAATAAGTAAAGGAATGAAGAAAATTTGGATCCTGAAAAGGACCATGACTAACCAAGATGGACCCAAGCAAGTTTGGGTACCAAAAAAATGAAACTCCTAATTTCTTTCTTGTAGGAAGCCTCTATGTACAATGAAGGTAAATGGTATTTGAATAGTGGATGCTCAAGGCATATGATCGGCGAATGCCTCAAATTTCATCAATTTGGAAAAGAAAAATGGAAGAAAAGTCACCTTTGGAGACAATAGCAAAAGAAGAGTGAGCATCCTTGTTAGCACTCACATCATAATAATGAGTGACTTTATTTCAAAAAATACGTACAACATAAGCTAGTCAAGGTGATGATGTTGATATGATTATTTCAACTACTATTAATATCAAAATGTTATAAGATAAAGTAAGAATGGAACTGAATTTTAATTTCAATGTAACGAAAGTTAAGATGATGATAAAGTAAAGATGAAAAGTAAAGTCCTACGCTTATGTATTTACTTCAAGGGGACTTAAGCTAAAAAAATAAAGTTCAATATTTGTGTATGTACTTTCTAAAAAACAATATCCCTCATAATAAAGTGTGTGTCACTGCAAGAAAATTGGCGATTAACGACGCTCAATAGCATCTCCAAGTATGATGACGCTAAATTGATAGGTAATATTGGTAAGAATGACAAAGTGTATTTAGAAAATGTTTGGCTTGTTGAAAATTTAAAACGTAATCTAATTAGCATAAGTCAACTATGCGATAAAAATTATTTGGTCAAAATTGAAAAGGACGAATGTTTAATACTATATGAAAACAACAAAGTTTTACACATGGGTTTTAGGTACAACAATGTATATAAAATTGATTTTGATAACTTGAAAAATGAAAAATATTTTATTGTCATGCATGATGACATAAACTTGTGGCATAGAAGATTAGGACATGCAAATTATAAATTGCTAAATAAATTTTCAAATCATGAATTGGTTAGAGGCTTGCCTAAGATCAAATTTGAGAAAAATAATGTTTGTGATTCATGTCTAAACGGTAAACAAACCGAAAGTTCTTTTAAATTAAAAGGAGTTATTAGTACGCATAGGGCCTTGGAACTTTTACATCTTGACTTGTTTGGGCCTATTCATGTGACAAGCTTAGGAGAAAAAAGATATGTATTTGTAATTGTTGATGATCTCTCCCGTTTCACTTGGACAATTTTTCTCGCTAGTAAAGATGAAACGCTAAACATGTTTTCCAAATTTGCAAAAAGAGTTCAAAACGAATTTGAACAAAAGATTTCAAAAATTAGAAGTGACCATGGAGGAGAATTTGAAAATCATAAATTTGAATCATTTTGCGAAGAAAATAAAATTACCCATAATTTTTCAACTCCTAGAACACCTCAATAAAATGGAGTAGTAGAAAGAAAAAATAGAACTATACAAGAAATGGCTAGAACAATTTTAAATCGAAGCAAGTTACTGAAATATTTTTGGACGGAAGCCATAAACACATCATGCTATGTTCTCAATAGAATTCTACTTAGACTTCTTGAAAAGAAAATATATTTTGAAATGCTATTTGGTAAGAAACCAAATATCTCCTATTTTAAAGTTTTTGGATGTAAATGTTATATTTTGAATATCAAAGATAAACTAGGCAAATTTGATGATAAGCGTGATGATGGTATTTTTCTTGGTTATTTTAGTACAAGTAAAGTCTATAGAGTGTATAACAAAAGAACATTAATTGTTGAAGAGTCTATTAATGTTAAATTCAATGAAACTAATAATTTTTTGAACAAACAAGCACATGATGATGATGAAGAAATAGTTGAAGTACAAAGAAAATTTTAAGTTGTGGACATAGAGGAAGCAAAAACTTACACCCCAAAGGTGGAAGAAATGGAAATACCTCAAAGAGAAGAGAATCAAATCATTTCAAGAAATTGGAGACATGTCTCATCACACCCACTTGATCAAGTTATATGTAATTTAAATGAAGGCATAAAAACTAGAAATTCTTTAAAAAATCTATGTGCTTTTTCGGCTTTCCTTGCAAATTTTGAGCCCAACAATATAGATGAAGCACTTGAAGATCCAAATTGAATAAATTGTGAGGAACAAGGTTAGATTAGTGGCCAAGGGTTACTCATAAATTGAAGGAATTGATTTTGATGAAACATTTGCTCATGTTGCTAGACTTGAGACAATTCGAATGCTTTTGGCTTCTGCATGCTATAAAGGTTTTAAACTTTTTTAAATGGATGTTAAATCGGCTTTCTTGAATGGTTTTATAAATGAGGAAGTTTATGTTGAACAAGCTCAAGGTTTTGAAAATCCAGATTTTCCCCATCATGTATTTAAACTCTCAAAAGCTCTTTATGAATTGAAACAACCCCCTCGAACTTGGTATGAAAGATTAAGTTCGTTTTTAATTGAAAATGGTTTTCAAAAAGGAAAAAGTTGACACCACATTATTTTTAAAACATTTTAAAAATGATATTTTAATAGTTCAAATTTATGTTGATGATATCATATATGGTTCCACTAATGAATGCCTATACAAAGAGTTTGAAACTCTTATGTAACAAGAATTTGAAATGAGTCTTGTAGGAGAGCTCACTTTCTTTCTAGGCCTGCATATGAAACAATCCAAAGAAGGCATTTTTCTCAATCAAGAAAAATATACAAGGGAACTACTCAAAAGATTTGGGATGAACGAATGCAAGCCGAGCACAACTCCTATGAGCACTACTACAAAATTAGATAAAGATGAAAAAAGCAAGTCCATTGATAAAAAAAGGTACAGAGGTATGATTGGTAGTTTGCTCTACTTGATGGCATCTAGGCTGAACATAATGTTTAGTGTGTGTTTGTGTGCTAAGTTTCAATCCGCCCCCAAAGAATCGCACTTAATCGCTGTAAAAAGAATATTGCGATATTTAAAGCATACAAGTAAATTAGGCATTTGGTATGATAGAAATTCCCCATTTGAATTGCATGCCTACACCGATGCGGATTTTTCTGGGTGTAAAGTTGATAGAAAAAGCACTAGTGGGATGTGTTGTTTTCTTAGTAGTTCTCTCATTTCATGGGCTAGCAAGAAACAAAACTCCATCGCACTTTCTACCGCCGAGGCCGAATATATAGCCGCCAGTATTTGTGGTGCACAAATACTATGGGTAAAACAATAATTACTTGATTATGGTGTAAATTGTTCAAATGTACCCATGAAGTGCGATAACACAAGTGCTATCGAAATTACCAAAAATTCAATTCAACACTCTAGGACTAAACACATTGACTTATGGTATCATTTCATTAGAGAACATGTGTCCCTTAAGAACATTGCCATTGAACATGTGTCCACTGAAGTTCAACTTACAGACATATTTACAAAACCCTTAAGTGAAAAACGATTTTGCATGCTTAGAAGAGAATTAGGAATGATCAACTTTTGATTGCATATCAATTCAAAGTAAAAGTGACTTGGTTATACAATATCACTTTTGACATGAATTGAACATTAAAAGTGTTACACAATACTTACATTTGTATGATATCTCTAGCATATAATTTTTATGATTTTAAATGATTGTTAATGGTTCAAAATTTGAAAAATATAGGGATCGTCGATCTACAAAAAGGATCGGTCGACCGACTGGAAGGACCGGTCGAACGCTATAAAGTACAAACACGCAGACAAATGATTGGTTGACCGATATGATACAACCGGTCGATCGGTATATTACTGTGACTGGCTGACATTGATCGACCGCTATATGCTCTATTTGGAAAAAGAAGTGTCCGGTCGACCGCGAGGCGTAACCAGTCGACCGGTATATGCCAAAAATGCACGATATAACCAATCGACCATTCGATCCGGTCGACCAAAACCTTTCTCTTCGCCAAACCGCCACCTGCAACCCGTCCTCCTTCGATCGCCACCCCCTGTGCGCTGCCCCCTGCGACCTGTCGACAAAACTCCGGCCAGCCGCCCTCACCGTCAACTCCAGCGACCGGCCGCATCTCCAGCCGCCGCCTCCTCGGTCGACTCTCTTTGACCGGCTGCATCCACCGATCACCGCCTCCTAGGTCGATTCTCTTTCCCTCTCTCTCTATCTCCAGCCACTCTCTCCTTATCCGGCCGCTCTCTCCCTCTCTCTCTATTTCCGGCCGCTCGCTCTCTCCGGCCAACCTTCACTCCGGCTTCTCCTCTCTCCGCCTCTCTCCGGCCAACTGCTATGCCACCTCCGGCCGACCGTCCCACCGGCCACATCTCTCTCTCTTCCATCCCCTCTCTCTCTCTACCTCCCCTCTCTCACTGTCCGTCGGCAACACAAATTCCGACGACCCGTCGTTCGCCACCGCTGACCTTCTGCTCTTTCCAGATTTCCGCCCCTCTTCACTCTCGGCAGCCCGGCACACTCCTTCCGACATTCGCCTCAGTTCTGTTCCAATTTTCCATTCACTTCAGACCACCATTGTTGAATCCATGGCCGATGATGGACATTTGCGTACTAAGATAGTCTTTCAGTGTCATCGTCGTCTTTCCGGCTCCGGTGGCACCATTCATGTCCTCCGACGTGAACCTGAACCCGAACCTGAGCCCATTCGACATAGCCATGGACGAGGACGATCCCGTGGACGTACTCGTCAGCCATCTTCCACCGAGCCCACTGAGTTTGATAGCCATCTTTTTGTCTCTATGGACATCTCTGTTAGGTTCGAAGCCTTGTACGCCTCTCGCGAAGTCCGACGTGCCTATACCATTGATTGGAACGCTCTGAACATTCCAGATATTCAAGAGATGTTCGCAACCATCGGTTGGCTGCCACTTCTCTCCCTCACAGAGCGTGTATACCCTCGTCTTGTTCGTCATTTTTATGCGAACATGACAATCACTCGAGAGGTCATTATTACCTATGTCCTTGGCATGCCCATTCGATTTGATCCAGACCATTTTTGTCGCATCTTTGGGGTTGCGTGCCCATTACTTGGTCTTTATTCATTTGTCACTCATGGTTGGCCTTTCGACTATCTTCCCATCTCAGATGGCATTCAGATAATTTTTGCTGGACAAGACGTCCAATATACTATCGAAACGGCCTATCGACATCTTCATCCACTGATGAAAATGGCCTATCATCTCCTTAGTCGAATGATCACTCCTCGAGCTGAGCACTATACAGAGGTCACTCACTTTGATCTCTTCTTTCTTCACTGTCTCTGTATCCGTGATGCCTCATTTCTTCATTTCGGTCATTACGTCTTCTATCACATGGACTACACTTTTCAAAAGATATCTTCTGCTGCTCGTGGATGGCACCACTTATATTTTGGTGCTTGGATCACGAAGATTTTACTCCACTTTGGTGTCGACATCCCTGCTGACGAGGAGTACATTCGACCTCATCCTACTGACGTCATTGGTTCCGGGACTTTACACCGGATGGGTCTTAGGTTTAGTGAGCAGGCAGCGCCAGATTCTAACGATAGAGATGATGCCACAGATGGAAAGCCAGCACCGATGGACACTCAGGAGGCTGGCCCTAGCTTCCCTCCATCATTGGCGCCCACTGAGCATATTGGGCCTTCTCAGCACAGTGCTTCAGACTTCCATGGCACCTACGACTTCACAGTTCTTTCACAGCAGCTGGCTGTCATAGACCATCGTGTGACACAGATGGACCATCGTGTGACTCAGATAGATCGACGTGTTCGACGGATGGAGCGTGACTCCCGCTACCTTGTTGGATCACTACAGGCCTACTATGCATCGCAAGGTTTTATTCCTCCTGTAACTCGTGAGGATGATAGCCCCAATGAGGAGTAGTTGTCTCCCTCTTTGATGATGTCAAAAGGGGGAGAAGTCTAGGACGATATTATATGTTATGTGTCTTAGTATGTTATGTGCTCACATTTGTATCGTGCATATCGTGCACCATTTTGTAGTGACTTCAGTCACATTTCTTAGTGCATGATGTTTTATTAACTATGTAATGTAATGACTTTTCTTATGTGATGTAATGACTTTTCTTATGTGATGACTTCTTTGATTTCAACTTTGATTTCATATTTATTTCTCGTCATATGCTCATATCAATCATGGAAATATAAATGCCATCAATTTAGGGGGAGAAAAAGTAAAATACGCATAAATGTAGAGGGAGCTTGTTCATTACTTTCTATGTAAAACTTACATTTCATTTCCTTTCTTTCTTCTCCTTATCGTCCAATTAATTTGCCATCATAAAAAAGGGGGAGACTGTTGAATCCTATGTTTTGATGATAACAAATTAAAATGGACTTAAAAGTTACTAATCTAATCTCAAGTGATGATAATACAGGTGTAGGATTGATATGAACAGATTCGCAGAAGAATTCGACAAATTAAAAGTTGAAAGAAAAAGTTTCAGACACGACCGGTCGACCGACCGGTCGACCGACCATGAGCACCGGTCGATTGATATTCGGTGGAAGAAAAGATGACAAGATGCCGGTCGACATCGAGACTATACCCGTCGATAGACCGGTTGACAGCAATATAGATCGGTCGACATCGAGACATTACCGGTCGTTGTATCGGTCTAAGGACTAGTCGACCGGACAGCGTCAAAGCGCAGAAATGAGACAACGATCACATAGACCGGTCGATCGGCCCATCCCAGCGGTCAACCGACCATTCAGTCAAATGAACAGTAACGGCTAGAATTTTGAGGAGAAATTTGGGGGAGACTTTTTGAACGAATTCTCACCCCTAAGAGCCTATAAAAGGAGTGCCAAAGCCTGAAGAAAAATCATTCAAGCAACAAAGAACATCCTAGAGCTCCTCTTAAGTTTTTTAGCATAGAATTGTAAATTTCTTCCCTTTTCTTTTCTTAGTCTTGAGTGTGAGAAAAGTTTTTTTTTATAAAAGAAAAGAGTTCGATGGAACATTTCCTTTCTGAATCTAGTGAGATTGAGAGCTCCTTGTATAGAGGTGTGCCTAGCCTCTTGAGCAGAGAAGAAAGTGTGATTGTTTAAAGAGGGTTGTTCTCTCCATACAAGAAAAGAGAAATATAGTGAATCTCCGGCGGTCTCAAGGTCGAGAAGTCGGAGCGGGGACGTAGGCCAAAGTATTGGAGCCGAACCTTGTCAACATATCGTGGCTTCTTGTGTTTGTTCTTTATTCTTCATCTACGCATTATCCTTATTTGCTTATAATCATTTTTATCGGTTTTCTTGGAAGAATTTTTGGAAAATTTAATTTCACCAATTCACCCCCCCCCCCCCCCCTCTTGGTGCTTTCGATCCTACAAACATTAGGGTTAAAATCCGTGCCAGCTTCACTACAAGAATTTTATGAATTACTGACGGTATTCGTCATAAAATTCAGTATATCCATCGAAAAATCAAGTTTATCGATGACACTTGAGCACCATCAATATTTTTTATGGTTTCCGACGGAGTCGAAGGGAGAACTTCCCTCAAAACTTCCACGGCCAAAACTCATCAAAGGTTTCGATGGGTAGGACCCGTCGGACGTTTCGACGAGAGTCCTTTGGTTTGGATGTATTTTCGATAGTTTTTCCCCATGCCAACATTATTTAAAATATAAAAATTTAATGTCAATGGCAAAATCAAGCAGTCGTTTTGTCAAGAGAGATAGAGGGATCTCGCGTCGGCGGACGATCTGACGGCCAGAGTCGAGAGAGAGGGAGGAGAGAGGGGGAGAGCGGCCAAAGTTGGGATTGTCGAGGTTGTGGGAGATATGACGGAGCCGAAAGAGAGAGGGGAGATAGAGGGGGCGGCCGCGACAGCCGATCTGTTATGTTATGTGATCGATCCGGTCACGACGGTGGGATCTCGCCGCCACGTGATCGATATGGCCACAGAGGGCAGATCTCGCCGTTCTGTGACTGATCTGACTGAGGCAGGCCAAATCTGCGGGCGACCGGAGTCAAGAGAAAGGGAGGATAAGTTTTTTTTATATACAAATAGAAAATGAATACAAAATCAATTGTATTGACCTCAAAATTCTTTTAAAAAAATAGAACTTCTTTAAATATGAAGGGCATCTTGGTGTTTTGAAGGAAAAAAGTGATAACATGTCATATAAAATTGCAGAGGGCACAATGCGGCAAAAGACGAAGCGATGTGAGGGTTGGACATGGAGGCGACAGAGAGCCGGTGTTATAGTAATGTTCTTTGCTTTTTTTCTTGGTATGTTTCGGGTGATGTTTGATTTGAATTCTTAAGTGTGAAACATTGAATTTGCATGCGAAATTGTGGCTTTTGGCTTGCTAATTGACCTAGGTTTTGGAAAATTTGACGGTTTCTTGATTAGATTTTAATTCCTTTTAAATAAATTCTTTGGATGATTTCTAAATATGGTCAAGATTGAATTTCTAGGGTCTAGTTTTGTTTGTTGGAATTGTTGCGTCAGGGGTCAAGATTGTGAGTTTCTACCTAATTTCATTTTATGGTGATGAACTCTTATCATAAACTCGATACATAAATACATAGAGTTTATCGTCAATATTAATTTAATAACTATTTTGTTTATAAATTGCATAAAAATATATTAATGAATACATAAAAAAGAAATAACATGAATAATTAGTGAATAAAAATTCATAATAAAGAATTGCAACAATTTCAAATGCAATCGATTTTTAAATTGTCAAGATTAAAAAAATATGTAAATTCAATTAAAGTCTTATTAATTCATATAATGAAGTTAATAAATTTATATACAAATAGAAAATGAATAAAACAATTAATTGTAGTGACCAGACAAGTTTCTTTTTTTAAAAAAAATTAGAATTTCTTTAAATATTAAGGGCATCTTGGTCTTTTGAAGGGAAAAAAAAAAGTTATAACATGCCATAAGAAGTAGGTGCAAGAAGACCATCCATTGCAACAATGGGCTAATGTTATTTTATTGGAATTATATGGAGAAAGACTATTTTACACCAATCTGAGAGATTCTAAGCTTGTTATTGTTTTTGTAATAGGGGATTCAAAAAACATCATCGCCAAGCAGAGGACATTGCAAGACATGATTAATAGACAACTTAGAACACGTCATCCTGATGATCCTAACATTGTAATCATCAACTTAATGTCATTCTTTTTATCTCTTACTATTCAATTAATTAGTCTAAGATAGAAATCTTCGTGTTGCCAACTAATTATTGAACCCTAAAAAATTAAACAGCTGGATATTAACCTCAATGCTTGTAAATTAGAGTCCTATTAATTCATATAATGAAGTTAATAAATTTATATACAAATAGAAAATGAATAAAAAAATCAATTGACATGACAAGTTTTTCTTAAAAAAATTAGAATTCCTTTAAATATGAAGTGCATTTTGGTCTTTTGAAGGGAAAAAACAAAAAAAAAGTGTTAATAGGTGAAAGAAGACTGTCCATTGCAACACTCATGTTATTTGATTGACATTATATGGCAAAGAACTCTATTTTATGCCAACGCATCGTCAACTTAATGTCATTCTTTTTTACTCAATTATTTAGTCTAAGACAGAAATCTTTGTGTTGCCAATTGATTATTGAACCCTCCAAAAAAAATCAAACATTTAGAGATTAGACTCAATGCTTATAAATTAGAGTCATGTTAATTTATATAATGAAGTTAATAAATTTATATATAAATAGAAAATGAACTAGTGACCTGACAAGTTTTTTAAAAAAAATTAGAATTCTTTAAATATGAAGGGCATCTTAGTCGTTTGAAGGGAAAAAAACAAAAAATGATAAGGTTGCGACGCCTCAATCAACCGAGACGGAAGCAAAGGCTGACACTACAATAAAGATGGGAATTATAGACGGCCAAAACCGTCTATAATTTCCCGAAAATGGTCAAAAATGATGATTTTCGATGGTTCTTTCGACGGAATCCATTCGTCCAAAAAATGTCGTCGCAAATCAATTTTTGATGGTTGGAAAAAATGTCGAAAGTTTCGACGGAAGTTCGGCGGTCATGACCGTCAAAACTTTCGACGATCGCGAACCGCCGAAAGTTTTGATGTCACGACTGCCCATATTTGCGGCGGTCGATGAAACTGTCGAAACTTTCGACGGCCAAAACTGTTGCAAAGAATTTTTATAATATTAAAAAAAATAGCCGGCCACTGGCGGCCAATCCGTCGGCCAACGACCAGATTCAGCCTCCAGGCGGCCAATCCGAAGGCCAGCGGCCAGAATGGCCGCAAGGCGGCTAGCAGTCGAGATCCGGCCGCCAGCGGCTGGATCTAACCCCAGTGCGGCCGGGTCTGGCCTCTCACAGCTGGATCCAGCCGCTGGGCCGCGATCAAATCTGGCCGCTCGCGGTCGGATCTAGCCGCCCGCGGCCAGATCTGGCCGCCCGCGGCCAGATCTGGCCGCCAGTCGGCCAGATCGGCTGGCTGCTGGATCTGACCGTTCGCCATTGGATCCGGCCGCTAGCGGTAGGATCTGGCCGCCCACGGCTGGATCCGTCCGCCCGCGGTGGGATTCGGCCGCACCGCGAGGAGGCCGGATCCGGTAGCCAGGAGGCCGATCCGCCCGCAGGAGGCCGGATCCAGTCGCCCATGACTACATCCGGCTGCCCGCGGCTAGATCCGCCGCTTGGCGGCCGATCCGCGGAGAGAGGGAGAGGGAGAGAGAGGGAGGGAGGTTCGCCGGAGAAAGAGAGAGAGAGAGGAGGGAGGGTCGCCGGCGAGTCGTCGTCGGGAGGTCATCGTGCCGGCGGAGAGAGTCATGGAGAGGGAGAGAGATATGAGAGAGGGAGAGAGATATGAGAGATGAGAGATATATCCGTGGAGAGGGAGAGAGATATGAGAGAGATGAGAGATGAAAGTGGGAAAACGAAAAAAAAAGTGCGGGAGATTTTTTTTATAAATACCGACAGTAGGGACCGTCGGAAGCATTTACTGACGGTTCGGATCGTCAAAACTTCTGACGGTCCCGACCGTCAGAAAATTTTCGACGGTCCTAAACCTGTCGATAAATATAATGTAAATATATGTACATAATATAATATTTAATTTTATGTTACCGACGGTTTGGACCGTTTGAAATTTCGACGGCCTGAACGGTCGATAATTATATTAATAAAATACCACTTATATTATATTATTTTCAAGTTATCGACGGTTTGGACCGTCGAAACTTTTGACAGATAAATATCCATCGAAAGTTTCGACATTTATAAATGTCAAAAAAGAAAATAATAATATTATATTTTGTTTCTGACAGTTGTAACCGTCGAAAATGTATCCGTCGCAAAATTCGTTGCAAATTGCGAAGGATTTCCATCCGTTGCAAACTGCCCGTCGAAAAATCTTAATTTTCTTGTAATGTGTGTCCCCCGCTCGAAGCTCGTCCTTGGAGTCGGTCGAAATGTGCCTCGCACTAGAAGTCGATCGGCATTGTCTGTGCCCGGATCAATGCATTCCAACAGAGGTTCAATGCCAAGAAGGCAATTGCCAAGATTAATGCGGCAAAGGTAACCCCATTTTACAAGTCTCCGTCAGACGGGAAGAAGAAGGTGGTGTTCTACTTCATGAGCCTCCGTGTAATATCCCAAATTTTAATCATGGGCAATATGGACTTTTTGTCCAATCCATCATGATCTCCCCTGTATAAAGCCTCCTTTTACCTCTTTTCTCCACATACTAGTGGCTAGGACTTGAGGAAGGAGAAAGATTTAAAATTGTAGAGGGCCCACTACGGCAAAAGACGCAACGACGTGAGGGTTGGACATGTAGGCGACAGAGAGCCGGTGTTATAACAATGTTCTTTTGTTTTTTTCTTGGTATGTTTGGCTGATGTTTAATTTGAATTCTTAAGTGTGAAACATTGTTTATTGAAAATATATATTTGGATGTTTACAAACAAAATAACTTAATAAATAATTATTATTTTTACTTATCGGTTAACACTGGTTATTAATCGATTTTTTGTTACTAATTAATCAAACCGACTAAATATGTATTTGGTAATATGGAACTCTTATTAATGAATTGGATAATCTGATTTGATTAATTAAGTAGAAATAGATCCGTTGTGGTCGGTTCAGCGTGCTCACCTCTGCTGTAGATATTGTACCACGATTGTAGATACTTCCAATAAATTATATAGTTACTTTTAAGCATAGTTTTTTTAATGATGTATATATACAGATTATTTTTATTAGACAAAGGATATATATATATATATATCTTAATAAAATATTATATTTATTGATGTGATGATTTCAAAAAATTCTTAAATAATTTGATATTGACATAATTTTTAATATAAATAAGACATTATTTAAACATTTAACTTGTCCAATTATGTAATTTATTATTTTCAACCAACCAATATATATATATTAAATTATATATATATATGTAAATTACGAGGGGTATCCCTCCTCTAATATAATAGTTTATCGGTGCGATGGTTCCAAGAAGAAAAAAAGCTAATGAATAAAGTGTCAAACACACGACGAATTACCTTACTTAACTAAACTAATTTCAGAGGTCAGTAGGAGACAACATGGATTTGGATAAAATATGTGCAAAAAATAAAATAACAAAAAAATAAAGACCAAAACTAAAGTAAACTACTGATGTCTAGGATCTTAGAACTGATTAAAATGATTAAGAACGAACTTGTTTAACTTCTGTAGTGACTGATTTAATCAAAGATAATCAATTTCAACTTTTAGATAAATTTGGAACACTTAAAGTATGATCTCCCTAATCAAGTAAATCAACTATTCATAATCCTAATAATATGAGAATACTTTACCCGGCTCTACTCTCAATCCTACTCAGATTAGAATGATATGTGTTGTAATTCATATACTACCAAACTGCTTGTCTGAGTCAACTTAAAAGACTACGCAATCTAAAACTCCGTCCGGCTCTATTAGATTACGAAATGAATTGTTTAAAGAAAATCCTAAATTAATAGATTGATCACACTGCATAGTTAATAATCAACTAATAATTTGAATAAAACTAATGAAAAGTCATAAACATAGCAGTCATGTTCTTAAAAGTTAAACAAACTATTATCAATACCAAAGAAAGATTCACAAGTTGTCTTAACAATAAGTCTCTTGCAGAAATAAAACTAAAATTAATTGAACTAAATTATCCAAATTATAGATATTAAAAAGATAAAACCTTAAGCATAATAGGATTCAACCCAACATAAAATAAAACTAGAAGTACTCACTCAATCGTTGCAAGATCCTCGCCCGAGATCACCACGCAGAAATATTCTCGGTTGTTCTTCTTGCTCCCATGTTTTTGTCTTCAAAGCACAGGTTGCAAGCCCTAGCATGCTCTCTTTTGCCTGTAGAATGTCTCTATCTATAGGGGTTCATATTGTGAATGGGGAAGAAACAAAAATATTTTTCTATTGAAAACAAGGAAAATTTGGAGTATAATTGATTTTGAAATTTTGGTATTGTCAAATTTCGAAATTTGATTCATAATATGTTTTCAAATCATCTTGGGACCATAGAGTATGAGTAGGAGTCCTTGTGCACTTGAAATTCTTCCAAAAATTTATCCAAATCTCGAAATTGCAGTGTGTCACGACCTGTAACAACGTTTTAACTGCTTGAACAGTGTCTGATTCGGACTAAAAATAGATTTTCACGACCCATGACCGACGTTTCACGGCCCTTACAGCCCGTGAAAGTTTGGTCATGTCCGTGTCTTGAGAATCTTTTTTGAAGTAAAAAAATACATTTTAACAGCCCTCTTCATGGCCCGTGCGCAAATTCATCCACCTTCACTGTTTTTCACTTTTTTGCTTTGTTTTAACTCTGATTCGAGTGTGGTTTTCTCCAGTGACTTCGTAATTCAATTGTTTTACTTCCTACATAGTAAAATACAATATTTGTGTAGATTTTCCATTTTTATAAAATAATATAAATAAGCTTATAAAATGATGCATGATATTAGAAAATAATTTGAAATAAGATTGAATGCATGTCTAAATATATGTTGTATTTTGCATGCATCAAACTCCTTCAAGCTTAGATATTTTCTTGTCCTCAAGCAATGTTCAAGGAAAGACTCCAACCAAGAAGGTCAATCATCGCTTTCACCCTATCAGGCAACTATTTTCTTAACACTAGATTTTATACATCAATTGCCAAAGTATCTCTTCAACCTTGTAGAATTTTTTAATATTAGACATATTTAAACTCATCCAAGTTCAGCTCATCCAAGAAAGGATATAGTCTATCAAATAAAAGTCTAAATGTTGAAAACATAAGTGTATGCTAAGCTTATGCATTTTCTCTGATATTTTCATTCAGACTTTTTTTTCTATTGTTGATTTGGTATTTATGTGCTTTTCCATATTGCACAAGGTGGTCCATGTAATGAGCTTTTGATCATGGATCCCAGAGCAGTTGCCCTTACGTCGCTAGACAAGAATTCCCTATGGATCTAATCACCTGGACACACCAAAATTTCGGATAACACATTTGTGCTTCTTTATTTTGTTTTGTTGGGTTTCAACTAACTCTCTTTTATATTATTGTATGTTTTTTTATTTTTATGATAAGATCAATAAACACTTAAACATTCAACAAAGATGCAATTATTATCAAGACTAAAGAAAAATAAAAAAAGAGCATGAACAAGCATTTGTCGTCAAAATATTCATAATTCTGCTTAGCAACATTCACATTCCAAATACCCCATGCTAAGGTGATAAAAGGTAAAATAATAGTGCTTCAAATTTTGTTAATTAGCAGGATGTCCTTGAATAATGTTTCTAAATAAGAAAATATTAAGACATGAGAAAGAATGATATGGAATTTTTAATTTTAGATTGTCGAGGTGATGCAAATGAAATATGCAAATAATAGATAAATCATTATAAGAATGTATGCATGTAATGCAATATAAGATCATAGGCATGATGCATGAAAATGCAAACTCCCCCAAGCTTGAATTCAACACTATCCTCGGTATTGAAAATCAAACTCGGAAAAGGGAGTATAAAAATAATAAAGAAATCATAAAGGGAGGAATTGAAAAGAGACAACTTGATGTATCCCAATGTGATGGATGTGGAAGCCATAGAGAGAAGCCTATATATGTATCGGATGTCTGGAGTTGCCGAGTTTGAATAGCGCATGCATTGCTCAAAGTTGTGACGGGCCTGCACTGCAAGGCGTGCTTTCTGATCTGGTGATGATGACTCATGGCATGTGATGATGGCTCACGGCATGTGATTGAATGTATCATGTGCCTCGAGCTCATAATGGTTCGTGAAGAGGAAGTTATGTCATGATGCTGGTCTCATTTTTTTTTCTTTGTTCATATCACACTATGTCGATAACACATGTAACGGCCCTAATGGTGATAATTCGATTTGTTGAAATCACAAATGTGATATGAGTGGTCATGGTCCTAGGTTTAATCAATCACGTCCGTTACAAGGACATAACAACCGTGAGTCATTCATCTTCTTTCTTTTATCGCCAAATTGATGGAGACTACAATGGGCTTCGCAGTGTGAATAATTGGGGCGCGCACTGAGTCGTCGGAGTTGAGAACGAAGATGTAGTTGTTGGAGCTCGCCGAAGAGAGCCAAGCTTGTCGGGGCCGGTATTCGCACTCGATCTCCAGATAAGAAGGGCAGTCATGCTGAAAGCGCTGGAAGATCTATTAGTTTCATTTGATCAGGTGGCTACTACAGGAGCTTGCTGGAGTTAGTCTGCCGCAAAGGGGAGACAACCGGAGAGGCAACGCGGTGGTGGTTCTCGTCGGAGATGTAGAGGATCATTGTTGTCGATCTCTAGGGGAATTACAATACGACAACAGGGGTGTTCGAGTCCAATGTGGTCATTTCGCCGCCAAAGATGTCAAAGAAGGTCATTGAAACTGCCAGCAAAATGGACGAACTGAAGTTGTCTGCAAAGGAAGCCATCGAGGTTGAATAGGTCGTGGCAATTGGTGAACCTGTGATGTTTCTGTCAGCGTGAAGGAGGTCGCCAAGGTTCCTTGCCACTGGTCGGAGGCACGCTTCTCGGTTCCTAAGGTCGGAGGCGTGAAAGAGCAGCGTCACAGACCTACTTACAAAAAAGGAAAATAGAGGGGACTAACAAGATCTCATGGGGTGTGAGAAATAATGTGGTTTCGAGGCACGAAAGGACGTTTCACGGGCTGACATTTGCGAATTATGAGCCGTAAGTAATGTGTGTTGGCAGTTCGAGATTGATGACTCGTGGGTCGATCGGGGGGTAATGGGTATAGGCCAATGAGGGGATGCTATGAGTTCTGTTGAGAAAGAGAGTCTATGCTTCTCATGGCCCGTGAAGGATGCATAACGCTCTATGAGAACAGTTAACAGCTCATAACATGTGTAGGGGCGTGAATCAGGTAGAAGGTGGGCCGGCAAACTATGTAAGTCACTTATGGCCCGTGAGGCATGTTTAACGACATGTGAGACCTAGGAGTGTAGGATGTTAAACTTACTGTGAGACCCGTGAAACTATTCTAACGACTCGTGATGAGTTATGTGAGAGCAAATGCACCTACTGGGTGACCCGTGAGATTTGTGTAACGACCTATGATAGATGGAAAGGTCGGGTCTAAACTTACTGTGAGACCCGTAAAAATTTTGTAACTCCCGCGAAACTTGAGATTTACATAAGAATAGTTACTATGACCCTTGTCATGGATGGTGCACGACCTGTAAGTATAGAAATAATGCTCGTAATATGTAAATAACGGTCTGTGACACATTTGTTTTTTATATATATACTTTTTTAAGTTGGACCTACAATGTTGGATGATAAATTCAGAATAGAAATAAACACGAGAAATAGAGATAAATAAAGAAGTTAAGAAACTAAATTAAGTAAAGAAAAAAACTAATCAAATCAAATGAAAAATAAACTTTAAACTAAGAGTTTAGTTCTAATTTCGAGTCATTAGCTTGACTTTGATATGGCATATGCTGAGACTAAAATAAGACGATCAATCACTCAAATAAATAATAAGGAATTAAGGAACAATCTCACTAGGATTATTTGGTGTGATCGTGAACACTTATCATGGTGAGGCTCAACACGTATAGTAGTGGATGACGCCCAAAATTTCCACCTTTCTTCCATCGTCCGGTGGTGGTGGTTCTTCAAGTGAAACAACATTCTTAGATAGAAGTTGTGAGTTGTGTTGTTGATTATCATGAATAGATGACTGATTCTTGGGTTGCCACTTGATTGATGTGGTTGGTGTTTTTGGCATCAGTGATGTGCTTTTTTGTTTACCCTTGATTTGCCACTATTGTGTAGTAGTGAGAGAGGTCTCTATTGATGTCATTGATATTCTTTCTCCCCTGGATGATTTTTGAATTTGTAAAGTTGTAGCCACCGATGTTGATGGTAATGAAGTTGGTGCTGGAGACAAAGTTTAAGTAGTGGGGACCTCCGAAGGTGAGCTCCTCCTTCGAACTTGTTCCTCTTCTATGACATATGCATTTGTCTCCTTTGATACGTCATTGTATAGTTATTGTCCTTACTGAAGACTTTGTTTTTGGGCGCCCTCTTCTTTATAGTGGCATGGGCATATGATGGTGGTCGGGTTCTTATCGATGCTTTATAGATTCAACGGTTAGAAAAGTTAATTTCGCAACTTGGTTCTCCAATGCTTGCATCTTTGTTTCCATTGCTTCAAACTTGAGCTCTTTGTCAAAAATTCGAATCGTGTCCTCCATTTCAATTTGTTTCTGAATTTGAGTTAATTGAGCTGCCAAGTTTTAAATATGTTGATCTTGAACTTGCAACTTTCTTTTAATTGGTGTAATAAGTTGACTCATCATCCTTTCAAGGTCAACTTTTGGCTCAACAAAAGATTTCGATTTGAGAAGAGTTGTAACATGTTCCTGCATCTCCTCACTTCGATGTCATTGATTTGAAAGTTGTGTCTTCATATTGTCGATTTGATAGCTTTATGTAGAGAGTTGCTTCAATAAAGGACTCAATTTGCTTGTGATAATGCTTTCTGAGTCCATGAAGAAGTCTTCATATGGGTATTGTTGAGGCATTTTGTGTTGTTCTTAGTTGATGAAGCTTTGGTGTGAACTTTATCATGTTGGACAGCAACTTGGTTTTTCTCAATGTGCTGGTTAGTAGATGTTTTCTTCGTTCCCAATTAGAATATAATATATGAGCATGAGAGTTGAGTCATATGCGAAATATCTAAACCTGAAAACTTACATATCTAAAAAAAATTGTGAATGCAACAGAAAGTAAAGTCTCAAAGTAGCATAAAATAAGAGTAGTAAGTAGTTATTAATTCCCTAGCAACGACGTCAAAAACTTGATGCGAGAATTGATAACAATTAAATGCTAGCAAGTGCACTCGTCGCTCAAGTAATAAAGTATAATGAGTAGAGTGCCGAACCCACGAGGAATTAACGCACTTAACTAAACTAATTCTAGAGGCTAATAGGAGATAACATGGATTTGCGTAAAAGATATGCAGAAAATAAAATAATAAAAAAAATAAAGACTAATCAGGTAAACCAACTATTCGTAGTCCTAATAATATGAGAATACTTCACTCGACTCTACTCTCAATCCTATTCAGATTAGAATGATATGTGTTGTAATTCCTATACTACCAAACTACTTGTCCGAGTCAACTTGAAAGTGTAGGATCCCAAAAGACACCAAGAGGGGGGGGAGGGTGAATTGGTGTTAAATAAAAAATGTCGATTTCACAAATATCGTCGCGGAAGCACAAAACCGATTCTTAAAATCTTTGCAAATAAAGCAATTCAGATTATAAACATAATATGAACGGGGGAGAGAGAGAAAATCAAACGTAAAGACATGGTAGTTGTTGACGAGGTTCGACCACACCTTAGCCTACGTCCCCGCTCCAACTTCTCGACCTCGAGACCGTCGGAGATTCCACTAATCCATTCCTTTGTTCAAAATGGGGCAAGAAAGAAATCCCTTTACATCAACCACCTTTTCTCCGCTTCGAGAGGCAAGGCAACCTCTCCTCTTAGGAATTTTCTCTCACTTAAGAGGTAAGATTTAGAACCTCTTTTACATAGTAACTCTCTCTATTTTTCTGAACAAGAATGTTTCTCTCTTTTACAATTATATACTCACAAGAGTGGAAGACAAAAATAAAGAAATCTCTAAATGATAACTTCAATAAAAAGATCTTCTTTTGATAACTTGAAGTTTTGCTTCAATTCATGGATGGGTGCTTTTGCTTCTTGCCTTGACACTCCTTTTATAGGCTCTAGAATGTGGAAAATTCATTCAAAAATTGTTCCACAAATTTCTCCTTCAAATTTGACCATTATTGTTCATTTGACTCGGAGGCCGATCGACCGCACATATGGACTGGTCAATTGGTACACTTTCTTTTATGAAAAATATGATCGTTGGTGAATTTTGCACTATCTGATCGACCTATGTTCTGGACCGATCGACCGGTATAGTCTCAACATTCTGTATGTTAAAAATAGGCATTTTCTGCACTGACCGATCGACCTATGTTCTGAACCGGTCGACCTGTGTTCCTGACCGGAGGACCTATTTTGCAGCCGACAGCTTGACCGCCCTGCACTATTTTAAGCATAACTTTTTACACAGTTATCGAAATTGAATAATCTTAAATTCTATGAATAGCTAACAAGATTCTCTACAACCAAAATCTAATAAGTCCAATGTCAACTATTTAATTAAAATGTAGTGCTTAAAGTTATTTATTTTTTTAATCTTTTTAATCATTTTAACTTTAATGATTCGAGGTTTGTATCATCAAAATATAATTTTATATGTCATTCAAAATTAGATCCAATAATCTCCTCCTTTTTCATGAAGACAAACAGAGAAATATGAAAAATATATAAATTGTGAAAAAGTTGTAACCCCCTAACACACAGCTTTCCTTATAATGGTAGATATTCACATAAATATTAATTATAAGGTACTCTTCATATAAAGTGATATTCAGATCATATTTCTCCTATACTTCTCCTTCTGAGATGTCTCCTTTTTGTTTTTTGAGTGATGTTTACATAATCCTCTTTTCGGCTTCTCACTCTTTTCTTTAGATTTCACCAACTTGAGATATTTGTCAAATTTTCTTATATAGCGGACGAGTTTTTTTCGTCCACTTCTTCTTCACTTGAGTTATCTTCATTTTTGCTTGCTTTCAAAGCCAATGTCTTCTTTTTGAAAGCATTGGATTCTTCATCTTCTTGGATTCCGATCTCATAGGTTAGAAGTGAACCAATAAAATCATCAAAATCCAATTTATTCAGATCATTTTCTTCGATCACCGTCCTTTTTGTATGTCATTGGGAGGAGAGATACCTAAGAATCTTTTTCACTTTTTGTGGGTTAGTTTTATGCTCGTCCAAAGAGGCTAAGCCATTTACAATATCATTAAATCGAGCAACCATATCATTTATGGATTCATTTTCATGCATGTTGAAGGAATCATATTGATGATTCAAAATATTTAATTTAGATTCTTTGACTTTATCTGTTCTTTTATTTCTTCCAAATTTCGGTTGCACTTTCACAATTAGAAATCCGGTTGAAATGCATTGAATCTAAAGCATAATAAAAAGTATACCTTGCTTTCCAATCCAATTTCGAAAAAATTTATGTCTTTCGTCATATTCGGTAGGTAATTTTTCGTGAAGATAATAGCCTTTTTCAACGATATCCCACGTGTCAATATCAATAGAACAAATGTATGCTTGAATTCTAATTTTCTAATATGCAAAATTTGATGCATTTAAAAGGGGAGGATGACTAATTGATTGTCCTTCAGCAAAACTAAAACCACTTGATGCCATAGCTCTAAATATTATTAAATATTAAAACAAGGTGATCAAATCTTAAAATGATTAAATCTTAAAATGATTTGATGTTAAAACGAAAGCAACCCGCGCTGATACTAATTGTACGATTTCAAAGGGCACCAAGAGGGGGGTGAATTAGTGTTAAATCAAAAATATCAATTTCACAAAAATCATCGCGGAAGCACAAAATCAATTCTTAAAACATTTGCAAATAAAGCAATTCAGATTATAAACATAATATGAACGAGGGGGAAAGAGAGAAATTCAAACGTAAAGACACAGGATTGTTGACGAAGTTCGGCCACACCTTGACTTACATTCCCGCTTCGAGTTCTTAACCTCGAGATCATCGGAGATTTCACTAATCTATTTCTTTGTTACAAATGGGGCAAGGAAGAAAGTCATTTACATCAACCACATTTTCTCCGCTTCGAGAGGCAAAGAAACCTCTTCTCCTAAGAAGCTAATCTTTTTCACTCACTCAAGAGCTAAGATTTAGAATCTCTTTTACACATGAGCTCTTTCTATTTTTTATGAATAAAAATGTTTCTCTCTTTTATAATTCTATGCTCACAAGAGTGGAAGAGAGAAAGAAAAAAATTTCTAAATGATAACTTCAAGAAAAAGATCTTCTTTTAATAACTTGAAGTTTTGCTTCAATGCATGGATATGTGATTTTGCTTCTGCCTTGGCACTCCTTTTATATGCTCTACTATGTGAAAAATTTGTCCAGAAATCATTTCACAAATTTCTCCTTCAAATTTGATCGTTGTTGTTCATTTAACTCGAAGGTCGGTCAATCGCACATATGGACCGGTCGACTGGTACACTTTCTTTTATGAAAAATATGACCATTGACGAATTCTGCACTGTCTCGACATTCTATATGTTGAAAATAGGAATTTTCTACACCGATCGATCGACCTATGTTCTGAACCGGTCGGCCTGTGTTCCTGACCAGTCGACCTATGTTTCTGACCGAACGACTTGTTTTCCAACCGGTAGCTCGATCGACTTATACTATTTTAAGCATAACATTTTGTACAGTTATCCAAATTAGATAATCTTAAATTCTATGGATAGCTAACAAGATTATTTACAATTTTGATATTCATGATTCATCCAGAATCTAATAAGTCCAGTGTCAATTATTTAATCAAAATGTAGTGCATAAAGTTATCTCTTTTTCTTTAAACTTTTTCAGCATTTTAACTTTGATCATTCGAGTTTTGTATCATCGAAATATAATTTATATGTCATTAAAACTTAGATCCAACAATCTCCCCCATTTTGATGAAGACAAACCAAGAAATATGAAAAATATATAAATTGCAAAAAAGTTGTAACCCCCTAGCACATAGCTTTCATTATAATGGTAAATATTCACATAAATATTAATTGTAAGGTACTATTCATATAAAATAATATTCAGATCATATTTCTCATATACTTCTCCTCCTTTTGTTTCATCAAAAAGAATAATTTATATATGAAGTATATAAAAAATCATATGTAACTCCCCCTTAATCAATTTTTCAAAAAAAAATTATTCTTCCCCCTTTTGTCATATAATAGACATGTAGAGTATTGCACGTTTTGAAAGATAACTCCCCATAAATTTATGCCTATTTTATAATGAAAACTAATTTATGGAAACTAAAACAAAAATATATTAAGAATCAAAATATGGTATAAAATTTTGATTCAATAATGATGTCCATGATATGTCAAAATAAAGTTTAATCATGCTCCCCCTATCACTATTATCAATTTTCATTTATATGTTCCTCTTTTCAAAAAAATAGTAGTTTTGATTTTTTTTTAGTGACATCAAAAAATAGATGATATTTTTACCATAACCTTTGTGCCTTCACATTTGCAATTTCATATATCCTTTGCATGTGAGGCACACATGAAAAATAATCAAGCTCTGATTTTATTAGATAATATTCCTTTCGAAACCCATATCATTCAGAACACAGGTCGATCGGTCAGTGCAGAAATTCAGTATACAGAATGTCGAGACTGTACCAGTCGAGGTACCGATCAATCGGTCCAGAACATAGGTCGACTGGACAGTGCAAAATTCGTCAACAGACATATTTTTCATAAAAGAAAGTGTACTGATCAACCAGTCCATATGTGCGGTCGACCGGCCTCCGAGTCAAATGAACAGTATCAGTCAAATTTGAAGGAGAAATTTGTGGAACAATTTCTGGATGAATTTTTCACATACCAGAGTCTATAAAAGAAGTGCCAAGGCCAGAAGCAAAAGCACTCATCCATGCATTGAAGCAAAACATCAAGTCATCAAAAGAAGATCTTTTTCTTGAAGTTATCATTTAGAGATTTCTTTCTTTTTCTCTTCCACTCTTGTGAGCATAGAATTGTAAAAGAGAGAAACATTCTTGTTCAGAAAAATAGAGAGAGCGTCTGTGTAAAAGAGGTTCTAAATCTTACCTCTTGAGCAAGAGAAAAAGATTAGCTTCCAAAGAGGAGATGTTACCTTGCCTCTTGAAGCGGAGAAAATGTGGTTGATGTAAAGGGCTATGCTTGCCCCAATTGGAACAAAGGAATGGTTTAGTGGAATCTCCGACGATCTCGAGATCGAGAAGTCGGAATGGAAACGTAGGTCAAGGTGTGGCCGAACCTCGTTAATAACCACCGTATCTTTGCGTTTGATTTTTCTCTCTCCCCCCTCATTCATATTATGTTTATAATCTGAATTGCTTTATTTGCAAAGGTTTTAAGAATCGATTTTGTGCTTCCGCGATGATATTTGTGAAATCGACATTTTTTATTTGACACCAATTCACTACCCCCCCCCCCCCCCCTCTCTCTTGGTGCCCTTTGGGATCCAATAGAAAGACCACACAATCTAATACTCCGTTCGGCTCTATTAGATTACAACATGAATTACTTAAAGAAAATCTTGAATTAATAGATTGATCACATTGCCTAGTTAATAATCAACTAATAATTCAAATAAAACTAATGAAAATTCATAAACATTGCAATCATATTCTTAAAAGTTAAACAAACTATAATCAATACCAAAGAAAGATTCACAAGTTGTCTTAACAATAAATATCTTGCATAAATAAAATTAAAACTTAAAACTAAACTAAATTATCCAAATTATAGAGATTAAAAAGATAAAACCTTAAAGCACAATAGGATTCATCCCAACATAAAATAAAATTGGAAGTACTCTCTCGAATGAACAATTAATCCTTGCACGATCCTCGTCCGAGATCATCGCGCAGAAATCTTCTCAGTTGTTTTTCAAGTTGCTCCCACGTTTTTGTCTTTAAAGCACAGGTTCAGGCTTTAGCATGCTCTCTTCTAACTGTAGAAGGTCTTTATTTATAGAGGTTCAGGTTTCTATATGGTCAGGGAAGAAACAGAAACATTTTTCTATTCAAAACAAGGAAAATTTGAAGTATAGTTGATTCTGAAATTTTGACCTTGTCAAACTACAAAATTTGATCCCTAATATGTTTATAAATCATCTTGGAATCATAAAGTATGACTAGGAGTCCTTGTGCACTTGAAATTCTTTCAATAATTTATCCAAATTTTGAAACTACGGTCTATCACGGCCTATAACAACGTTTTAACGATCTAAATAGTGTCTAAATCAGACTAAAAATGATTTTTCATGGCCCGTGAAATTCTGGTCATGATCGTGTCTTGGGCAACCTTTTTTAAGTAAAAAAGGCATTTTAACAACCCAATAAGGTGATTTAACAGCCCTCTTCGCTGTCCGTGACAGCGCAAATTCAGCCACTTTCGCTTTTTTTCAATTTTTTGGCTCCGTTTTTACTCCGATTTTAACACATTTCTCCGGTGACTTCGAAATTCAATTTTCTTGCTTCCTACATAATAAAATACAAATTGAGTAGATTTTTATTTTTATAAAATTAATGTAAATAAGCTCATAAAATTATGCATGCTGTTAGAAAATAATTTGAAATAAAAATAAATGCATGTCTAAATATATATTGTATTTTGCATGAATCCAGATATTTAAATATTGTTAAAATTGTTATGCAAAATATCTAAGCTAATAATCATGATTCCCACAAATTGTATGATTATTTGTAGTATATCAATGTCTATATGGTTTATTATTTTCAAACAACGAGTAGATATTTTTAATTACATAGATATATAAATCTTATTTTGGGAGAAAATATATAAATATGGTTTCAAAAAATTATAGAGATATTTATATATGGGTAAATTATATAGAAAAATCTTAACTTTAGTTTGACTCTCAAATATAGCTTGAACTTTTATTTTTGTATAAAAAGGCATTTATTTTGATTTATAAAATACAAATATGCAAAATATTTTTCCTAACAATCACAACTCCAAAAAAACTCTAGATTTTTTTTTGGACTATAAGCATTTATATAGTTTAGTATTTTTCAAAGAATGACTAGATATTTTTAATTTTATAGTTATATAAATATTATTTTGATATAAAGATATATAAATGTGGATTTAATGTTCCTCCTCCCTAACAGGGAGGACACTCCTCCCTACACACGCGCAGCCGTAGGATGTGAAATGGATGGCTGATCCTTTTGCTGGACATGAGCAATCTTCTTGAGCGGTTCGATTTTTCATGTTTTCCCTTAACCCCGATGCCCTAGCTGGAGAGTACTCATCCATTCTGCCTATTCACGTGATCGTGCCCTAGTCGAAGAGTGATGAGAGCATTCCGCACCTAGCCGGAGAGCGGTCGCTCGTCCTCTTCCCTTGTTAGAGCGACTATACCCTAGCTGGAGAGCAGTCACTCGTCCATTCCCCTTGTTTATGCAACTGTGCCTTAGCTGGAGAGAGAACTCCTTTCTTAGAGGCAATGATACTAGACGAGGTCATTGACATCTCCGCACGCAGCAGACTCGACCGAGAACCATTGATGTCTCCGTTGGAGCTGGACGAGCGAACACCTGAACTAAAACGATAGCATTGTTGTCCATCCATGTCTTACCTCCTGAACACGTCGAGCATTGGAGGTGGAGGTATGAATACTGTCCCCTGTTTAGCTGTTCATGAGCCATTGACTCGATCATCAAGTCGAAATAAGACGCTTTCTTGAGTTATTTTACCTATCTATTGTACCATGGGGAGCAGTATCCTTTTGGTGCAAAATATGTGTTTAGTTAGAAATATTAAATCCTATAGATAAAAGTTTTGTTAGAAAAAGATATAGGGATAATATAAATATAGATATAACTATATAAGTAGTTGGACAAGTTTTTAAATAATATAGTTTTAACAAATAAATTATTATATTTTAATATAGTTAGTTTTAAATTTTCTCAAACACAAAAATTATAACTATTAGTTTTTTCCTAGTATAAATCCCGGGCTATGCATGGAAGCCACCAAAAGTAAATACTACGGATTTAAATAATATTAAAGATTTCTCTCACATTTCTTCAACTATTTTTTACTTTTATTCAACATCTTATATTATCATTCTTATTTTTCAACATCTTACACTCTAATTAATATTGTTTATAAAAATGTGGTCACTGAATTAACCTATTTTTCATTATTTAGTAAATTAAAGGTAAAAAATAATAAATATTTTACAAAAAAATATATAAAAATAAATTATCAACATTTTCACTTTCCACCTCTCTTCTATCCACTCCCATCTTCATTATTTAAGATGATAGCAAAAGAAAGTATTTAAGTTTATTATAATGTTTATTTAAATTATAACTAGAGTTTTTAAATGCAAATTCATTAATTGACAAACTACTATCTATTATTTTTCTTCTACTATTTTTTTTACAATCCCTCTCATATATTTTATGTTGTAAACTTCAAATGTAGGACTGATAAAATGTGATATTGTATAATAAATTATTCATTTGAAAAAAAAACACTGCTCAATAGGAATTATAATTTGTTAACAACAGTAAAATGCTGAACTTTATAATCTCATACCTTAACTAGTGAAATAGTGTTAGTATGATGAAAGAGGAAGTCAGTGAAATTTAAAAAATAATTATCGATTATGCATAGCTGCACACTAATATCTACTTACAAAAATAATGCGGACAAAAATTACTTCAGAAAGGTAAAAGAACTTACTAAAAAATACTAGATTAAAGTTTATAATCTCATACTTCAAATAATTTAAGCCGGGCGAGTACTAAAGAAGAGAAAGTTGTTGATTGTGGAATTGACGTGAAATATATTGAAATATGAACGAATATAAAGAATTAGTAAAAGAAGAAACATTCCAATAAGCAAATAATAGTAACAACAATTTTATTTAGTTTTAATAGTATCCTCTAGCACTTTTTATTGTTTCTCTTCTCAGATGTGCAAACACAAATTATCACATAAATGGAGAGAGTGGAGACCCCTAAAGCCTAGGAGCCATTGATTACTATTTTCTCTTTGGTGTATGAAAAAGAGCATGATAAAAGAGTTGGTGCATCATATAATAGAGGACATATATTAATTTTGATTTAGAAAAGAATAATAACCACTTTGTAGGGGTGAAAGTAATTCGGATCGACCGAATTTTTGCTCTAAAAAAATATATTGCTAATTTTGGGTCAGTTTTTAAAATTAAAAAGACCACCATTAAATCATTTCGAAAAAATAAAAACCACCCTTTAGCGAGTTGACTTTTTCGGGTGATTTTTTTGGACCCTACTTTTATATAACTATATTTTAAAAATATTTTTAATAACTTAAAATTAATATAAAAATATTTCATTTTATATTAAATATAAAACATACTACTAAAATTTTAAAGTTATTAAATTAGAGTTTGATAATGTGATAGAAAAGTATGAAATTTTATACAAAAAATATTATATCTATAATAAAAGAATTAATAACAAATGTATTAATTATATAAATAAAAAATGGGCTCCATGGGCACCTCGGTTTTTTCGGTGGGGTCCTAATTTTAACGGGTGGATTTTAATTTATTAAAAAGCATCCTAAATCATATTCAGACCACTACTTTTTTATTTTATCGGTTCGGATGAGGTTTTCGGATCGGTCGGGGTTTTCTTACACCCCTACATTCCACCACTCATATTTATTTATTTATTTTTAGAACTTTCAGTTTTATCATCAATTTCTCAATATTTCTTAAATCTATTATAGCATGGTACACTTATATGATTAACTCTTAATTTTGATAATTGTTCGTAGTATTGTTTGATACATGCATGTTTCATGAATATAAATATTAGATGAAGAGAACAACGGCAAGAAAAAAATAAAAAATAAAGAGAAATTAAAGGAGAAGATCTAGAACATAAATAATTTTAGCCCTTCTTTTATATTTATTATTTTCCTGATTGTTATTTTCATTCTTCATTTTATTATTTAATATTATGCATCTTACAAATGATTGGGAAGTAGAAAATCCATCATATTTATTTTATATTTTTTACTTGATATATATATAATTGTTATCATAATAATCCATTTTTATTAATATTTGACTCTTTTACGTATTTAATTTTTATCAATACTCTTACTGTAATGACCTCAATTTTTGTTAAATAAATAAATGAATATTTTATTCGTTAAGAAAATTTATTATTAAATTTTTTGAAATTATTTAATTCCAAATTTGATGAAAATTAAATGAGAAGTTGGAAAGATAAGATGAAATTTGGGAAGAGGTGAAAATTGTTATGGAGATAATTATGGGATTATTAAGTAAATTTGAATTTAATTAAATCTAAAAAATTATGAGATGATTAATTGGTGATGAATGACCAAGATTGATTCTAAAAGAGTTCAAAATCCAATAAAAGTGAAAACCCAAGTCTACAATTATTAAGGGTTGGTTGAAAACTCTCTTTAGTCAAATAGATTTCTTGCATCACGAGCCCTACTTTGTCCTCCATTTTCACGCAAACTGAGACATTCCAGAAGGCATCCGACAGCTATTTCCGAAGCCCCCACATAGGAGAAGAGACTCGAATTAACGAACGCGAGTTTCAAGGTCACATCACATAGTTATCGCCGACTAAAGTTCGACATCTTGACAACTCACGCACCAGAGGGATTCGGTTGGTTCTTCAGCTAGCTTTAGGTACATAAGGAAAATCCTTATGTTGTCGGTTTTTCATGACATGAAATCATATTCTCTTCTCTTTTGTACTGAAACTCCATTGATATCAATTATGCATAATTTAAATATCGTATGTCATGTTTATGGTGTCATAATGTGTTTCTCTATTTCTGGCAGAACTCGGAACCTGGCTTGGATTTCGTGGAATTCGGATCGAGTTGGACTCGGAATCGGATCGGATTGTAGAACCCAACTTGGATTCCTATTGGCCCGGTCTGGGTTTCAACTTCGGATCGGCTCGGGAGCGGTGTGAATCGAATTAGGGTGAACCGGCCAACCCAGCTCGGGTTCACCATATACTCGGCTCAGATTTCGATCCTATCGAGGGGTTTTTGTGTTGTTCCCAACACGCCTAGGTTCTACCCGATGTGGGCCTAGTTCTGGAGGCAAAAAAACCTATTTTTGAGTAATTTACTATGAATAACTGAATAGTTATTATATTGTTAATAAAAATCTGATCTCATCATATCATTTAGGGTCTGTTTGGTTTAAAATTCATTAAGTGGAAGGGAAGATAAAGAGTGAGAAGAGAAATGACGAGAAGAGAATATAGGAGAATGAAAGTGAATAATTACCCATGTTTGGTTGACATCATTATAGGAAAGAGAAGAGAATGAATGTGAAGTGATTATTTTATTTAAACAATTTTATCCTTTACATATATAGTTATATGATTAATTTATTTGATCAAAAATGGAAATACATACTAAATATGTATTTTCCCTCCTTTCTACCTCAATTTGAAGGGGAAAGAAAAAATAGAACATTAAAGTGGAATGAAAGAGAAAGGAGGAGACTTTCCTCTTCATTCCCTTCCAAATTAAACTCAACCAAACAAGGGAAACGTATTCTCCTACTTTCCCTTCGTTACCCTCTTTTCACCCCCAACCAAATAGACCCGATCTGATTTTGATATTATTGATATTATCATTTCATCTGATCATGTGACTCATTATAGTATTGATCCAGTAGTTTTCTTTTGATTGGGTCCTTATTTAATCTAAACTGAATTGTTAAAGATAGATCTTTATGGTAAATAAGATAAAAGATAAAACTGTTGGGTTTCTATGTTCTCTGATTGTCTCTAAGCACATGGGACATATTATTATCGTATTATATGGGACAGATAGTGTACCTAGATATTTGAGACTTCATCCTTTAGAGAAGCTATGATTATCCTGTGATGACTATGGTCCCCACCACCACGTAATTATTATTAGCACTATTATTAGATGGCGACTTGCCATGATTTGATCCTCCACTAGCTTACATGAAAGAGACATGAAGTTTTCCTTAATTGATCGAACGCTCTTTATTGTATTGGATAGCTCCAAAGATTGAATTGAATCGAATAGAATGAAAATTGAATTGAATTGAATCAAGGTCATTCGGATATTGGCGTTGACTAGTATTACCTCCGCCTATTGAATAGGATGAAAATTATTATTGGCCGATGATCATTGATATTGATATTAAATTGGAATCGTTAAATTGGATGGTGCCATAATAATCAGGCATAATTAATTATTGTTAATTGTTATTGATTGATCTTTCGACCTCTTTCCTGATCCCCTTATGATTATATTGATTTATTGATTAATTGAGCTCCTGTCCTATTGTTCTATCCAGTGCGCTATTTATTATTGTATCATATTGCTATTGATTTATTGATATTATCATGGTTAGACTCTACGTACTGAGTATATACTCATGGGTTTTTCACTGCATGTGGATCCATGTAGGTGAGATGATGATAAAGGATGGTGATGCAGATAATCAAATTCAGACAGAGATTTTGCACATGATGTAGGATTGTGTCCTACCAGATTCATATATTAGTTATTACTTTTTCACACTTTTAATATTGTGGAATCATGGACGTTCCAATTCCTTTGACATTATGAATTGATAGATGTTCCTATTATTATTTCCGCACTCCATAGTTTAAATTCCCGTAAAATTATTTTATATAGAATTGTGTAGTATCTTTGGGACGACTCTGAGCACGTGAAAGTCACGTGAATCTCGGGGTGTTACACTTATATTATATTCATAATTTTTTATTTTTAAAACATATTTTTAACAAAAAAATTTATAGTTGCGCCAACTGTGAGAGTTTACTAATTCATTTAAAAAGTTCATATTTATTTTGTGATTAATTAAATAAAAGCAACTACGAGGTCAAATCCTAACACACTTTCAAATCCATTTAAGGCATAACCCTCTCATTAATGATTTGTTGGTGTGAGAATCGGATTAAGATATACAATTAATCTTGTTATTAAGATAGTATTAATGCATAATTAACAGAAGGGCAACAACAGAACGTTAACTCAAAATCAACTAGTAATAGAACAGATAACTCAAAATCTTTTTCCTAAAAACAATAATTGCATTCTCGTGCATTAGGATAATAAAAATACGTCTCTCCTCAACTTCCATGCAATTCATGCTCCTCCTCCTCCTCGGCTTCTTCTTCCTACAGATACTCCTCTGCTTTTGACGCTTGTGCGGCGGCGTCCAATGCGTTGAGGAACTCACGCGCGGCGGATGGCAACTGCACTACGACTATGCCTTCTCCTTCTTGCTGATTCTCTGGACCGTGCTCTTCCTCCGTAATCTGCTGTTATCTCCACGGCTGCTGCTCTCGGGATATTATTGTGGTCATTGAATCAATTCCAAGACCATCGTCGCACATATGCAATCAATCTCCTCCGTTGTGAACAAGATATTGTCATTTTTTATCACCGTAGGAAATATCATTCATCGAAGGAAGTGCTGACATCGTCGTCTCCACGGAATAGCAGCAGCCAGGCGCGAGGCATGAGGAGGATCTGTTGACTTTGTTCCTGACTCTCTGGACTTTATTGATATGTGACGTCGTCTTGTGGCTGGTAACGGAGCATCCCAGCAAGCAACGCCGTGCTCCTCCATATTCTGCTCTTGTTGTGACAATATATAATCGATCTCCTGCGTTGTGACGATGACATTGTCATTTTCGCCAACGGCGTAAGAATCATTTATGCAAGGAGGCGTTGCTTCAGCAGAGGGATGATCATATGACACTCGTTGTACCGTCCCAAAATTCGACCACGACACGTGCGTTACTTTTTCTCTATCCTTTCTTGATTTCTTTTGATTTTTCTTTGACTCTTTTATTAACTCGATGGTCAAGAAAAATGACACGTAAGCAGAAGGCTTATCAAATAAAATAATACAACAATAAAGAGAAAATGCGAAAGCAAAAGAGATAAAATACGTCAAACTATCTCTACATGAAACATAGTGCGGAAGCAAAAAGGTACATCCCATGGTCTTAGTTCGAAGTAGCAAAAATAAAAATGCGAGTACTAAACATAAAAACACCTGCGGTTGACCATGACCTGATAAGATCCATCCAGATAGATATACTATCTAATGTAATGGATAAGCATACGACTCATACTAGATGTGACCATAGTCATATGCACATGCCACCCAAAGTGAAGTCTCCGCGCACACACCATCATGTCACGAGCAAACATCATGTACTTGTGGGGATCACACAGAAAAGCAAGCTCAATCGTTAGCATAAAGCTAAGTGTGAATTCGTATAAATCATATATGAATAAGCATGACGATATCACATAAGGAAATGTAAAAGTGGGTCACAAAATAGAGAGAGATCATAACATGATTCATATTCTTTCATTTCCGTTCTTTCATTCTTTCATTCATTCTTTCTTTCTTTCTTTCGTTCTTTTTTTTTTTTTTCATTCTTTCATTCTTTCGTTCTTTCTTTGAAAGAGCTCTTCATTCTTATAGGGAATACCATTGTCGGCACGCACAGTGCTACTATCTAAACTATCATGGGCTAGTGGGTGATCAGTGCCACGGCCAGCTCCGTCGGGATGCGATGACCTCGTACAAAGAGAAAAACATCCATAAGGGAGGAACACCCATATAGATAGGACAAATAGTAACTTGTGAGGAAGTGCCTTGCTCAAGGTTGGCTTAACTTCACCCATCATAGTAGACATCTCTTTCAATCCAAAAATCGATGAAGGCTGTAAAGAGCAAAGCTCTGAATCATCATGGACCTTTCTTTCAATTCGAGGATTGATCAAGACTGTATGGAGCAAAGCTTTGAATCATCTTTAAGTTCTTTTCAATCTTTAACAAATCAGGTGGACAGAGGCTTAACAAATCAGAGGGATTCGATTTAGGTCGAATTCCTCCTGTTCACATACCGGAGGTTCGGAAGTCAAATGGTCGTCCGTCATTAGTTCTTTTCAGCGGTCGTCCGAAGAGGGAGCGGAGAGTCGTTTATCTTTTCAAAGGAAATCATAAAGGTCCATTCTTTGTTCTTCAAATAGTTCATAAGAATCATCATTCATCATTCATGGAGAATCATAAATAAGGTGGCATCACATTCTTTCTGTTCCGTTTAATCATAAGAAGAGCAAACATGGTTCTGTTGAGCATAATTGACTTCATGGAAAGATCAAATATCAAATACATAAAAAGGGTTCGTAAAATGTAAAAATTAGCATTCTGTTGGCCAGACCTCGGGCCGAGTATAGGTGAACTCGGGTCGAGCTTCTGACGGAATCAATCTCAAAAAATCTGAGTTAGAACCCGAACCGAGTTGGATGCACGATCGGTTCGGATCAACTTCTTCGGTCGATACCCTAGTCGGGTCAGGCAGAGCTCGAGCCGAATTGCTGGTGTGAGTAGAGCTCGGAAAGGGCGTTAATGATAGATTCGAGCCGAGTTGGGAAGGACTCAGTCCGGGATAGTCTAATCCAAGCAGTGTTTTGGGCAACTCGGGCCGGGTTCTATGTTCGCAGAAAACTGAGCGAGTTTTTAGTTTTCATTCGTCTCATTTCTTCCAATTGTCGTAATGATTGTGTGACGATAAAATGAATTCGTAAACATAAACTAAGTATCGTTTCATCATCTAAACGATACTAAAGTAAATCTATACATGGGATTGCCTAAACAATTCGAGATCTATGTATTAAACATTCAGAAGTTTATGCTACGTCTTATACACGTACAAGCAGGGGTTTTCACCTATCTAAGTCTACAGAGTATGCATCACAGATATGAGATTCGAGTCAAAATAATCTAACATATGAGTAAAGCATGAAATCAATGAACGGACTTATGATTCTATGAGCATCACCC
The DNA here is from genome assembly GCA_030549335.1 of Pontederia crassipes. Taxonomy (NCBI): domain Eukaryota; kingdom Viridiplantae; phylum Streptophyta; class Magnoliopsida; order Commelinales; family Pontederiaceae; genus Pontederia; species Pontederia crassipes. Next base: position 18,567,956 of record JAUKPH010000017.1, on the reverse strand, counting down.
AGCAAGCTTTCTCTTCTTCCTAGTCATGATTTCTATTATTAGTACGGTCCTAACCATGCATTAGCCTTCCAAAAACAAAACCTATGAGATAGATCCTGAAATCACACCTCTTAGCCTACGTATTTGTGGTTCGTCCTCGTTGTGGTTCATCCTCGGTTCGCTACTGTTGTTGTTCGATGTCGTCCGCACTCATGGGCATCGTCGGCATCATCCTCTGCTCTTCTGTTCACGCACGTCACCAAAGGAGAGAAACAGAGAGTTAGAGGGAGAGAGATGAGAGGGAAATCATGAGAAGGAGAGAAGGGGATAGGGTTTTATGGCTGGAGCATGTCCCTTGGCCTCCCCTTCCCTGAACGATCATCACCATTGATGGGGGAGAGAAAGGGGAAAGAGAGCAGAGCTCTCTCTCTCTCTCTCTCCCTTTGTTTCCTCTCTGTCCGCCCCTTCCTTTTCTTTTTTTCTAAACCGTAGTCATTACAATATAATGCCTATAGAAAAAGGATTTGTCCTCGAATCTTGTAAGGAATAGAGCTTGCCGAATAAGTGTTGGAACTCTTTGCGCATCTCGGATTTGAGTTCTCATATCGCATCTTTTCTGTGGTGGTACTTCCATGCGACCTTGACTAGCGAAACATTCTTGTCCTTCCGGTACTGAACCTTATGATCGAAAATCTTCATCGGATACTCTGCATAGGTCAGGTCCTCCTTCAAGTTCGGCTCTTCAATCCTCGCAATGTTGGCGTCATCATGCTTGTACTTCCGGAGCATGGATACGTGGAAAATGTTGTGGACTCTTCTGTAGGAAGGAGGTAGGGTCAATCTTCCAGTTGCGTCGCCGACTAACTCGATGACCTCGAAGGGACCAACAAATCGAGGGTTGAGCTTCCCTCGTTTGCTAAACAGCATAACGCCCTTCATCGGAGACACCTTCAGTAGCACTTGGTCTCCGGCCTTGAAAATTTGTTCTCGTCGCCTCTTGTCGGCGTAGCTCTTTTGTCGTGATTGCACAGCCTTCATTCTCTTCCGGATGACTTCCATCGTGTCCGCATACTCCTGAGCTCGGAATGCTAGCTCTTCGCGCATCGCTATCCGCTCGCCGACCTCGTCCCAATGCATCGGCGATTACGCTTGCTAGGTATCCCCCGCAATCCTTTTGTAGTAGCTTGTGCACCTTCATGACTGACAAGATTATTCCGCTGTCTGGTTTCGATGTTCCTCTAATCACCATTTTTTTTCACCATGGTTGCCGATGATGACTTTCTTTTGCTTACATATAATTAATGCATCATGGTATGATAACCTGTCCATACCTAAGATGACATCGTAGTCCATCATGGGGATTACAATCAAATCAGCGAAAAAGTTTTTCCAATCCACATCAACTGGTACCTCGGGAAGGTACCTCGCTGTGTGGAGGGTCCCCATTGGTTCTTTACATTCATTCTGTGTTCCATCCCTTTTATAAGTACACTAAGGGAGGAAGCAAATGCCTCAGAAATAAAAGAACATGAAGCACCCAAATCAAACAATACAAACATAGGCATGCCTGTGATAGAGAGTATACCTCGGATGACATCATTATCCTATGGAGTTGCGTCTGCCTGAGCGGTGTAGAGGCATCCTGGTACTCCTCCCGCACCTCTACGATTTTTCGCGGGGCAATCCCGAACGAAGTGCTCGGCCTTGTCGCATTCGATGCAGGTACCATTCTTCATGCGGTACTCTCCAGGGTGGGGCCTTTGACAAAAGGCGCAGTTTGGTATTCCCTGCTGCTGAGGTGCCGGTGGCTGTCGTCGAGGCTGTGGTGCAGGTGCATGTCGTTGAGGCTGTGGCTGAAATTCATGTTTGTCATCGATTAGCATTTCTTATACTCACTCTTACATTTCTAACTTATCTCTTTACTTCACCAGAGCCTGGTGAGGTGCTGGTTGGCGGAGAGCCTCACGTTGCGACCTCTAGTAGGGTTGGTGGCGATTGTCGCGGTGTGCATCTTTGCGAGCTAGGTGACGATCCTCCTACCTCGGCTTAGTCGACTACATAGCTCATGCCAGCTCCTTCTTCAGTTCTTCACGCCGCATCTAGATCTCTCGCTCGATCCTGTATGCCATCCGAACAGCTCCATGCAAGTCGATCTCTGCCCCATAGACGACTCTCTCTCTCGGATGGTATGATGGAGACCATCAAGGAATTGCTCGACGATGTCCGTCTCATCCATGTGACCCATACAATAGCGCTCCAACTGAATGAAGTGCGCATGATATTTTGATACTGTCATGTTGCCTTGACGCAGATCCTTGAACTCCTTCGTCTTTTCCTTCCTCTGGTAGGATGGAGCGTACTGAGCTTCGAAAAGTTCCTTGAAGCTTGCCCAAGGAATACTTACTGATTCGGGAAACTAGTCTCTCATGTTGTCTCCCACCAATCGCTGGCCCGACCAGTGAGCATATGGATAGCATAGAGAACCGTACTATCTTTGACGCATCTGCCTGTGTCAAAACGTTGCTCCATCTTAGTAAGCCACTGGACTGCCTCTTCATAATTTGTTGCCCCCTTAAAGTAGGGAGGGTGCAACTTCAAAAATTCTTGAATCGTATCGGGAGGAGTCATCGATAGTACTGAAGGAGGGAACGGGATCCGGTACATAGGTACTGAGTATGTCGGCTATAGTGAGGGCGGTTGGAGCTCTTATGGCTGCACTCGAGGAAGCTCCTACTGCACATCCTCTCCTACTTGACTCCCTGGATCGGAATCAAGTTCATCCATAGCAATCCCTGGGGTAACCATGACACAGTCACCTTCACGTCCGCGCCCACGGCCTCTGCCGCGTTGGGCCACTGAACGTGTCGTAGGAGCATCTATAAACATAACAATTTCATTTCATAAGGATTCTTACTTTGCTTTGCGACGGTTGGGTGTGGCGGTAGCTCTGGTTGGTGCATATAGACCATACTTAGACTTAACTCTATTTCTAGAATGTCAAGAGAGTCCTAGCGTTAGGCTCTGATACCATAAATGTAGAGTCCCGAAATTCAACCGCGCCATGTGGGGCGGATCTCCTCCCGTGTCATACTCTTTCTCTATCCTTCCTTGGTTTCTTTTGGTCTTTCTTTGACTCTTTTATTGACTCGACGGTCAAGGAAAATGACAAGTAAGCAGAAGACTTATCAAATAAAATAATACAAGAATAAAGATAAAATGCGAAAGCAAAAGAGATAAAATATGTCAAACTGACTCTATATGAAGCATAGTGAGAAAGCAAAAAGATACATCCCATGGTCTCAGTTCGAAGTAGCAAAGATAAAAATATGAGTACTAAACATAGAAACACCGGCGGTTGACCATGACCTTATAAGACCCATCCATATAGATATACCATCTAATGTAACAGATAAATATACGACTCATACTAGACATGACCATAGCCATATGCACATGCCACCCAAAGCGAAGTCTTTGCGCACACGCCATCACATCACGAGCAAACATCATGTACCTATGGGGATCACACAGGGGAGCAAGCTCAATCGTTAACATAAAGCTAAGTGTGAGTTCGTATAAATCATATATCAGTTTTGTCAGAATATGCACGACAAAATCGCATAAGGAAATGTAAAAGTGGATCACAAAATAGAGAAAGATCATAACATGATTCATATCCTTTCATTTCCGTTCTTTCATTCTGTCATTCTTTCATTCTTTCTTTCTTTCTTTCTTTCATTTTTACTTTGGAAGAGCTCTTCATTCTTTTAGGAAATATCATTGCCGACACTCGCAGTGCTACTATCTAGACCATCATGGGTCAGTGGATGATCAGTACCACGGTCAGTCACGTCGGAATGGGATGACCTCGTACAAAGAGGAAAACATCCGTAAGGGAGAAACTTCCATCTAGATAGGACAAATGGTAACCCATGAGGAAGTGTCTTGCTCAACGCTAGCTTGACTTCTCCCATCATAGTGGACATCTCTTTCAATCCGAAGATCGATCAAGGTCGTAAGGAGCAAAGCTCCGAATCATCATTGACCTTTCTTTCAATCTGAAGATTGATTAAGGTCGTATGCAACAAAGCACTGAATAATCTTTAATTTCTTTTCATTCTTTAACAAATCAGGTGGACATAGGCTTAATAAATCAGAGGGGTTCGATTAAGGTCGAATTCCTCTTGTCCACATACCGGACGCCCGGAAGTCGATGTGCAAAGAGTTCCCGCACTTATTCAGTAAGCTCTATTCCTTACAAGATTCGGGGACGAATCCTTTTTGTATGGGTATTATATTGTAACGCGTACGGTTTAGAAAAAAAAAGAAAAGGAAGAGATGGATGGAGAGGAAACGAAGGGGGAGAGAGAGAGCTCTGCTCTCTTTCCCCTTTCTCTCCCCCATCAATGGTGATGACCGTTCAGGGAAGGGGAGGCCAAGGGACATGCTCCAGCCATAAAACCCTCTTCCCCTATCTCCTTATCATGGTTTCCCTCTCGTCTCTCTCCCTCTCACTCTCTATTTCTCTCCTTCAGCGATGTGCGCGACCAAAGGAGCAGAGGATGGCACCGGCGATGCCCACGAGTGTGGACGACGGCGAACAACAACAGTAGCGAACCGAGGACAAACCACCACGAGGATGAACCACAAATATGTAGGTTAAAAGGTGTGATTTCGGGATCTATCTCATAGGTTGTGTTTCTAGAAGATTAATGCATGTTTAGGACCAAACTAGTAGTAGAAATCATGACTAGGAATAAGAGAAAGCTTGCTGCATGATGCTCATAGAATTGTAAATTCGTTCATTGGTTTCATGCTTTACTTGTATGTTGGATTGTTTCGACTCGAATCTCATATCTGTGATGCATGCTCTATAGACTTAGATAGGTGAAAACCCCTGCTTGTACGCGTAGAAGACGTAGCATAAACTTATGAATGTCTGATTTCTTTTTTTTTCTGCGAATCATATGAAACCTCTTGATTGTTTAATACATAGATCTCGAACAGTTTAGGCAATCCCATGTATAGATTTACTTTAGTATCATTTAGAAGATGAGATGATAGTTTATGTTTACGAATTCATATTATCATCACATAATCATTACGACCATTGGAAAAAATGAAATGAAAGAAAACTGAAAACTCGCGCAGTTTTCTGTGAACATAAACCCGGCCCGGGTTGCCCATAACACGGCTTGGATTAGACTATCCCGGACTGAGTCCTTCCCAACTCGGCCCGGATTCATCATTAACGCCCTTTCCGAGCTCTGCTCGCACTAGCAACCCGGCTCGAGCTCTGCTTGACCCGACCCGGGTATCGATCGGAGAAGACGATCGAGTGGATCGACTTTTCCGAACTGATCGCGCATCCAATTTGGTCCGGTATGACCCTGACCCGACCCAGGTTTTAACTCATATGAGTTCACATGTCGCATCTTTTCTGTGGTAGTACTTCCATGCGACCTTGACTAGCGGAACCTTCTTGTCCTTCCAGTACTGGACCTTATGATCCAAAATATTCATCGGATACGCTGCATAGGTTAGGTCCTCCTTTAGGTTGGGCTCTTCAATCCTCGCGATGTTGACATCGTCGTGCTTGTACTTTCGGAGCATGGATACGCGGAAGACATTGTGGACTCTTCCATATGAAGGAGGTAGGCCAATCTGCAAGTTGCATCGCCGACTAACTCGAGGACCTCGAAGGGACCAACAAATCGAGGGCTGAGACCTCATAATGCCCTTCATTGGAGACACCTTCAGTAGCACTTGGGCTCCGATCTTGAAAATATGTTCCCGTCGCTTCTTGTCGGCGTAGCTCTTTTGTCATGATTGAGTAGCATTCATTCTCTTCCGGATGACGTCCACCGTGTCCGCATACTCCTGAGCTCGGAACGCTAACTCCTCGTTCATCGCTATCCGCTCGCCGACCTCCCCCCAATGCGCCATTGCCGATGCTGGAGTGAAAGCTGTTGTTGTACGAGAACTTGATTAACGATAAGTGCTCATCCTAGCTATTATGCTAATCCAAGGCACACGCTCGGAGCATGTCCAAAATCTCGATGTGAATCGGGGATTTCACCTATCTAAGTTTATGCTATGTCTTCTACACGTACAAGCAGAGGTTTTCACCTTTCTAAGTCTACAGAGCATGCATCACAGATACGAGGTTCGAGTCGAAACAATCCATCATATGAGTAAAGCATGAAATCAATGAATAGATTTACAATTCTATGAGCATCATGCAGCAAGCTTTCTCTTCTTCCTAGTCACGATTTCTACTACTGGTTCGGTCCTAACCATGCAATAATCTTCTAGAAACACAACATATGAGAAAGATCCTGAAATCACACCTCTTAGCCTATGTATTTGTGGTTCGTCCTCACGATGGTTCATCCTCGGTTCGCTGCTGCTGTTCGCCGCCATCCGCACTCGCGGGCGTCGCCGGTGTCGTCCTCTGCTTCGCACGTCGCCGAAGGAGAGAAACAGAGAGCGTGAGGGAGAAAGACGAGAGGGAAATCATGAGAAGAACATATGGGGATAGGATTTTATGGCTTGAGCATGTCCCTTGGCCTCCACGGTCATCACCATTGATGGGGGAGAGGAAGAGGAAGAGCAGAGCGCGCTCTCTCTCCCCTCCCCCCTTCGTTTCCTCTTCCTCCGCCCCTTCCTTTTTTTTTCTAAACCGTAGGAGTTACACCCACGGTGCAAATCCGCTGCTCCCTTGATGTGCTTGATGAGTCAGTAGGAAGTCTTGTTGTGGCACCATCACCATCTTGGAGGCCGACGATTTCCAATTCGACCCAGACAGAGTCGAACCCTCAGCGGAGTTATCAATCTGCAGTTCTTGGTCTCTTTTGCGTTTCTTTGGGCTGGCATGGCGGAGCAGGAAGCCTCATTAGAAGAAGCAGCGGCAGATTGATGTTCCTATCTGTTCTTTCTGTACCTAGTCTTCTTGATGTGGACAACATGAATTCTTGAAAGCTGGCTTAAGGCCAGTCAAGCAATTGCTTGAGGCTAAGTATTAATTTAATAATACTCAATTATTATAAAGTTCTTATGTTTTAATACTGTATTTATTTAAAATCACCATATATATATTATCTTCATTTTTAATACTATTTAACTAATTCATCATAATTAAGTGTCTTCTTATTTTTGAATTTAATTTATGTGATTTTTTCATATTTGTTTTTCTCAAAAATCAATCGTATTTCGACTGAGTTTTTTCATTATATTATTATTACTCTTGTACATGGTTGACAACAGTGTTATTCTTTTACATTGAAGAACTACACTTAAAAAGTATCTCTTATTTATCATCTTCTTAAATTAATTTTTAACATATATTTTTATATTGAAAATTTTTAAAATATATAATAATATTTTTATTTATGTCAAAATTCATTTGTAATTTTCGCTTTAGGCCTCTCGCACTCTTGAGCCGGCCCTGCCCGGAGCATCCTTGAATGGGACCCCTGTTCTCAAAGGAGGAAGAGCAGGCGCTTCTCGGTGACGCACTCAACCTGCGCCGGGGAACGTTCTCGACGTCGGCGGTTCTTGGCGATGCCGCTGTTACTCGCATGAGTTTCCATGGAGATCGAACCGGCCAAGAACACGATCGAAAACTAGAGGAGCTTCAAGATTTGACTAATGACTTTGTGAGAAGGCATCTGAAACATATAAATAATATTAGTGAGGACATGCAAAGACTTGTTCTTGCACAAATATCTTCCCAAAATATTATCCATTTTTACGAGACGTTGTCCTTCTCGAATTCTTTTTCTTCTTTCTCATTTATTATTATTATTATTATTATTATTATTATTATTATTATTATTATTATTATTATTATTATTATTATTATTATTATTATTATTATTATTATTATTATTATTATTATTATTATTATTATTATTATTATAAAGAATACGCACTACGTAGCCATCTATATGCATTTGCCTGTGAACAATCAAGCACGCGTCATGAAGGAAAAATATAACTATAAATAATATCATTTGACTGTTGAATAAACCAATAATCTTATTATTTTTACGTAATTTGATTTTAAATCTATATATACGGGATACACATTGTATTTTTTTTTCTTTTGTTCTATATTTTAATTTATGTTTATTTTATTGTCACCAATTTCCTTTTATTTATACTAAACTTAGTTATTTTATATGAGGTAGGGCCGTTTGGTTTAATTGATACAAAATAATTGATAAGTTGAAGAGCTAATAAATATTTTTAAAAATAAGTAGTTATGTGGTTGGATGAAACTACTTATATTAATAATTGTTGGTCCAAAGATCATATTCTAAGTATTTTGATAATAGCAAATAAGAAAGATGATGTACTAATTTTGCTCGAAGTGTTAATTTGAACAGGTTAAATATTTTTTTCAAAAAAAAAAGTTTGTCGTAAGATTTTTGCAGTTAAAATGGATAATCGAAATAGATTTCAATGTTCGAGAATTCGAAGTTTTTAAAACGAACGATTGAAAGATTTTTGGTCGACCATTCTGGACATCAAGATCAAATGACAACTATCAGACGAACGGACGATTGAAAAGCTCCTACAATGTCCGCTAATGTCAGAGAAATCAAGATTTTTAAATCGGACGATCGAAATAGTTTCGGTCGACCATTCTAGATGTTGAGTTCAAAAGACAATGTATCAGACGGACGGCCGAAAAGCTTCTATGATGACTGCTAATGTCCGAAAAATCAGGTTCCTTAAATCGGACGATCGGAATAGTTTCGATCGACCATTCTGGATGATGTTCAAAAGACAACGTATGGACGACCGAAAAGCTTCTACAACGATCGCTAATGTCTAAGAAATTGACATTTTTAAAATGGACAACAAAACATTTTCGGATGATCGATCTGGGCTTCAAAGACAAACAACAATGATTACTTTCTTTACAGACTACTATCAACGGATTACTGGGCAGAAAAGACAAATGGCAACGGCTATTTTTGTTCACAAAACAAATGACCGAAACTGTAATGGCGACCGATGGGCATATGACAAAAGGCGCAATGACTAGTAACTATTCAAAACGGATTTCCGAAATCAAAATGGGCATCCATTTCGGAAGTGACAACACAACTTATTTAAAAAGTTTTGCAACACTTGAAAAGCTTATAAAAGGAATTCAAAAGACCGAAGGAAGGTGATCCAAGAAAGAAAAATTACTCTATAGCATCTTTCAAGTCCAAAGCATTTTCTAGAGTTCAATCTTTCAAATCATCACTTTCCTCTTATAGTTCTTAAGTGTGAGCATTCTTTGTAAGAAGAGAGAATTGGAGAAAATTTTTGTGTTCTTGTAGAGCTCCTTATAAGAAGATATGTGCCTTATCTCTTGAGCGAAAAAGACATTGCACGAAAGAGTTATTCTCTCCCTACAAGAAAAGAGAAAGTTAATGAATCTTCAACGGTCTCGATGTCGGAAAGTCGGAGCGGGAACGTAGGCCAATGAGTTGGGTCGAACCTCGTCAACATATTGTGCTTTCCTGAGTTTTGATTCTTCTTATTTGCATTTTACTTGCTTGTCATCATATTTTCTAAAAATTGACTTTTATGATTTTCGGTTATATTTTTTATACACAAATTGACCCTCGTGCTTTCGATCCTACAATAACAACTAATTAGTTATGATACAATTAAAAAATAAACACCCCTCTCCTGTTTATTCTTTTATTTATAAGTAGATTTGATATCTCTTTATCAGTCATATTTTTAAATTACCAAATGCTGATTTTTTAAAATCAACTTATAAATGACTTATAAGCTTAGCCAAATACAAATTAAATCACCGTATTAGTCACGTAGATGATAAAATCACAAGAATTAACGTTAATAGACCAGTCAATCATAATAATTTGACCATCCAATCATAATAATAATTCCATATCCAACCCATGTAATAAACTTCACATGCCCTTCCTTCCTCTTAATTTTTTTATTATTTAGTTTGGATGTGATAAAAAGAAAAATAAATAACATGACTGCCATGTGTGAGCGATCCAATAGTTAACTAATTATAGTTGATTGGGAGAACAAAACATATGAAAAAATAAAAGATGAAGTACACTATTACTAATTTTAGCGGAAAGGATTTAATTTATTAAAAATCATCCTAAATAATAATTAGACTCCTGATTTTTTATTGTTTGATTCAATTTTTTAGAGTCGAGTATATTTCGAATTTGGTCAAATTTTTTTATACCCCTAACTTTATTAGGATCCGATAAATATAAAGTCTCAAGTTGCTTTGCTATTAGTGAAACTAAATAGGCAATTTGTTGTAATTTGTTCAATTATACCTATCTTAGCATGTAATAAATATGCATTCTAACTAAAATCAAATATGGTGCAAATATTAGTAGGTTAAATTAAAAATGTTAAAGAAGTGAATTTAAATAAAAATGGATAAAAAATTTAAAATTTAACTAGCAAATCAATCTCAAACTACCACAAAAAAGTTTGGATTTAATTTTGTGCCAATCAAAATCCACAACAATACATATGCTTATCGGCGCATAGATATTGATATTGCACAATTTCTTTCACAAAATTATTAATTGATGAAGGTTGTTAAAGTAGATGGATGGGTGTAATATACCGAATTATCATAAAATTAAGATTTGTTTTTGTAATTAAATAATTAAAATATTAAATTTTGTTAGGGATAATTAAAATTTGAAAAAAAAAGAGAAAAGTATAGTTAGATAAAAGATAAAAAAACATAAGGTAATTGTGAGATTTCGTTTAAGATTAAGAATATAAATTTAAATTTAAAAATAAGTTTATGTATAAAAAAGCATCAATGATTGAAATATGATTTTTAAGCTCAAAATATTTAGGAATTAAAATAATACAATTTATTATTTTTTTAATTCAAAAGTTTTAAAGATGAATATAACATTTCATTATTTAATTTCAAGAATTTAGAAAACTAAAAGAATAATGAAATTTGTGTTGACATGAAATGAAAAGATAAATAGAAGAAGATTAGAAGTAAATATTAAATAAAATTTTAAAGTAGTATTCCTATGTTAATTATGTTTATATTTAAGAGTTTTAATTATATTATAAGTTTAAGATATTTTTCCTATAAATAATACCCAAGGATGTCTCTCCTCTCAATCCATCTACACCAAAGTTTCCTCTCTTTTCTACTCTCCTGGGATCATTTTTCTTCTTGAAGTGAGTGCACAAGTTCCATCACATCCAACAATTTTTCATCATTCGGAAATCAAAGACATTGAGTAACAATGGAAGCGAGGCACAAATTTGAAGAAAACCATGACAAAATCTAGGTTTAAGGTAGAAATAATGAAAATAAATAAGGAAATTTTTTTCTTTTTCAATCGTTTGATCAATTTTTAAAAGAAATCACATTCTTAATGTAAGTCTTATGATCAAGTTTTCAAAGTTCTCATGTGGATTGCATGATGTTCTCAGTGGTTTAGTCACAATCAAAAGTAAATGAATCGGTATGAAGTTTTTTGTGAGGGTAGAACCCAATTCTTACTTCATGAACTGGACTCAAGTTCTGCAATTTTTATCTCCACATTCGAAAATCTAGAACGTGACTTGGTTGCAGCAGCTTGGATTTCGAATGATGTAGGTTATCTAGGAAAGTACATGGCCTGAGTTGTCAAATCATCCAACTCGGATTCTCGAATGATTCAGCCTGAGTTGAGATATAAGTTTAGGAAAGATCGCATGCATTTCGACACCTTTCCACGATGACCTGGCTGCATGGTATTATACCTTGCCTAGGTTATGCTAATATAAGAAGACAATTAAGATGTCTCCACTAGACCCACATGCCGAGAGACTTAGTCTAGAATTTGCAATAAGATCTTTACACAACAGTTTTATCGAGCCATTGTCCAAGGATTATTAATCGAGTGAGGTTTCTGGTAGGAATCTAACTTGGATCTATTGGATCCGAATTGCATTCTAGTGAGTGCTTGACCTGAGTTTATGAAAACTCGGCCTAAGTTATTTGGGAAAAGAAGTTTTCAAAGCATTCAAGTTAAAATCCGTGCCAGATTCACTACAAGATTTTTATGAATTACCAATGGTATTCGTAAAAAAATTCACTATGTCCGTCGTAAAATCAAGTTTATCGATGACGCTTAAGCATCATTGATATTCTCGATGGTTTTCGATGGATTCTAAGGGAGAACTTCCCTCGAAACTTCCACAGGCAAAACTCATCAGAAGTTTCGATGAGTAGGACCCGTTGGACGTTTCGACGGGAGTCCTTCGGATGTATTTTCAACGGTTTTTCCCTTGTAAACCTTATTTAAAATATAAAAAATTGAATGTCAATGGCGGGATCTAGCGGCCGATTTTGTCGAGAAAGAGAGGGATCTGACGACGGCGGATGATCTGACGGCCAGAGTCGAGAGAAAGGGAGGAGAGAGGGGGAGAGTGGCCAAAGTTGGGATTGTTGAGGTCGTGGGAGTTTGCCGGAGCCGAAAGAGATAGGGGAGAGAGAGGGGGCGGCCGCGACAGCCAATTTGTTATGTTATGTGATCGATCTGGTCACGACGGCTAGATCTCACCGCCACGCCTCGATATGGCCGCGGAAGGCAGATCTCGCCGCCCTGTGAGCGATCTAACCGAGGCGGGCCGAATCTACAAGCAACCAGAGTCAAGAGAAAGGGAGGATAAGTTTTTTTATATAGTAATAGAAAATGAATAAAAAAATCAATTGTAGTGACCTCACAAGTTTTTTTTAAAACTAAATTTCTTTAAATATGAAGGGCATCTTGGTCTTTTGAAGGAAAAAAAACAAAAAAAAGTGATAGCACATCATATAAAATTGTAGAGGGCCCAATGTGGCAAAAGATGCAGCGACGTGAGGGTTGGACACGGAGGCACAGAGAGTCGGTGTTATAATAATGTCCTTCAGTTTTTTCTTGGTATGTTTCGACTGGTGTTTAATTTGAATTCTTAAGTGTGAAACATTGAATTTACATGTGAAATTGTGGCTTTTGGCTTGCTAATTGACCTGGCTTTTGGAAAATTTGATGGTTTCTTGATTAGATTGTTAATTCCTTTTAAAAAATTCTTTATAGGGTTTCTAAATATGGTCAAGATTGAGTTTCTAGGGTCTCGTTTTGTTTGTTGGAATTGTTGTATCTGCGGTCAAGATTGTGAGTTTCTACCTACTTTCATTTTACGGTGGTGAACTGTTATCATAAACTAGATACATAAATACATAGAGTTTATCGACAATATTAATTTAGTAATTATTATTTTCTAAATTGCATAAAAATATATTAATAAATACATAAAAAATAAATAGCATGAATAATTAGTGAATAAAAATTCATAATAAAGAATGGCAATAATTTCAAATACAATCTATTTTTAGATTGTCAAGATTCAAAAAATATGTAAATTGAATAAAAGAAGTATTAATTCATATAATGAAGTTAATAAATTTATATACAAATAGAAAATGAATAAAAAATAAATTGTAATAACCAGACAAGTTTCTTTTTTAAAAAAATAGAATTTCTTCAAATATGAAGGGCAACTTGGTTTGGAATTATATGTCGAAGGACTCTATTTTACGTCAACATGAGATATTCTAGGCTTGTTTTTGTTTTTGTTATAGGGGATTAAAAAAAATCATCGCCAAGCATAGGACATTGCAAGACACGATTAATAGACAACTTAGAACACGTCGTCTTGATTATCCTAATATTATAATCATCAACTTAATGTTATTTTTTTATCTCTTACTATTCAATCAATTAGTTTAAGATAGAAATCTTCTTGTTGCCCACTGATTATTGAACCCTAAAAAATTAAACAACTGGAGATTAACATCAATGCTTGTAACAGAGTCCTATTAATTCATATAATAAAGTTAATAAATTTATATACAAATAAAAAATGAATAAAAAAATCAATTATAGTTATGTGATAGCTTTTTTTAAAAAAATTAGAAGTTCTTTAAATATGAAGGACATTTTGATCATTTGAAGGGAAAAAACAAAAAAAAAAGTGATAACACACCATATAAACTAGGTGAAAGACAACATGTTATTTGATTGACATTATATGGCGAAGAACCAACGCGTCGTCAACTTAATGTCATTCTTTGTATCTCTTATTACTCAATTATTTAGTCAAAGACAGAAATCTTCACGTTGCCAACTAATTATTGAACCCCCAAAAAATTAAACATTTACATATTAGCCTCTTTGCTTATAAATTAGAGTCATATTAATTTATATAATGAAGTTAATAAATTTATATATAAATAGAAAATGAATAAAAATTCAATTGTAGTGACCTGACAATTTTTTAAAAAAAATTAGAATTTTTTTAAATATGAAGGACGTCTTGGTCGTATGAAGGAAAAAAATAAAAAAAATTGATAAGGATGCGACGCAAATTTGCAAATAGAATTCTTGGTATGTTTTGGCTAATGTTTAATTTGAATTCTTAAGTTTGAAACATTGAATTTGCATGCGAAATTGTGGCTTTTGCCTTGCTAATTGACCTGGCCTTTGGAAAAATTGACGGTTTCTTGATTAGATTGTTAGTTCCTTTTAAAAAAATTATTTGGAGGGTTTCTAAATATGGTCAATATTGAGTTTATAGGGTCTAGTTTTGTTTGTTGGAATTGTTGTGTTTGGGGTCAAAATTGTGAGTTTCTACCTAACTTCATTGTAAGGTGGTCTTATCATAAATTCGATACATAAATACATAGATATTATCGACAATATTATTATAAATTGCATAAAAATATTTTAGTAAATACATAAAAAATAAATAACATAAATATTTATTGAATAAAAATTCATAATAAAAATAGAAAATGAATAAAAAAAATCAAATGTAGTGAAGTTTCTTTTTAAAAAAATTATAATTTCTTTAAATATGAAGGGCATCTTGGTCTTTTGAAGGGAAAAAAACAAAAAAAGTTTTAACATGCCATAAGAAGTAGATGCAAGAAGACCGTCCATTGCAACAATGGGCTCATGTTATTTGATTAGAATTATATGGCAAAGGACTCTCTTTTACGCCAACATGAGAGATTTTAAGCTTGTTATTGTTTTTGTTATAGGGAACTCAAAAAACATCATCGCCAAGCAGAGGACATCATTCCATCCCATCGATCAACGGTCCTTTCCTATCAATGTTATATCTTCTTATAGTTGGGACTTATGTCATTACCCTCTCAATAGGCTACCTAAGTTGTGGAGACAATGCTCCCCTCTCACCCGAAGCTAACATCAGAATGCACGCATCATTGCTGATGTATGTAACGATTATTTTGGACTCTCACCCGAGGGCGATATCGGAATGCTCACACCGTTGTCAATGTGTGTAACGATCATTCCGGACTCTCGCCCGAGGGCAACATCAGAATGTGCACGCCATTGTCGATATTTGTAACGATCATTCCGGACAAATATTCGATAAAGGGCAATAGAGGGTCGATATATAATATCATCCACAATTTGGTTCATTATGCTTTGCAATCAACAAACATTTACATCGCTCAATCTTCATGTTTTAACCTAGTTACGTAGGAACATGCATATACGTGTATCTAGGTTTATGTACAATCGTCAAGCATCAATACATATTATTAATACCTTGAAAATAACATTAAAAAGATTATAATATATTTTTGTCACTGTCACGGCCGTGATAAAGGTTGTCCCGACCATAACAGAAGTCCTAAAATTTGTTAACTCTATCACGGTCATGCCTACAAGTGTCACGATTATGCCTACTCTGTCACGGCTGTGATATTATTGTTATAGACATGCCAGAGGCCCTGCCTTAACCGTTTTCCAGAATTTCTGTCACGGGCATGATACGTGTGTCACGACCGTGACCAAGGGCTGGAAAATTGTCGCCGCCTCTCAACTTTTTCACGATTATTCATTAAAAACTTTGGGAAATCGATATACAACCTTATGAATCAATACATATATGCTTCCTAGGCATTCTAGGATCAAAAGGGCATGAAAAACATGTAAAAACATTCAAATTTCTAGATTTAGGGTTCATCCCCAATCATGAATAATAGGAAGAACATGAACTCTAATAACAAATTTGATTCTAATCCTTGCACGTGACATATATCTAATCATGGAATCCTATTCATGCATAGGTTTAGAACAAAAACCCTCAATCAAAATCCATTATGAAGACAAGTTGCCCTCAAACTCTCAATTCAATCATGAAAATCATTAAGAGAGGAGAGAGGGGTTTGAATCCCCTTTACATACCTTGTTCTTGAATCTTCCTCCTCTTTCTTCCTCTTCTTCTTCATCTTCTTCCTTCTCCCTCATCTCCTCTTTCTCCTTCCTCAAGCCCTAACCACCAAGGTGTGGATTAAAGAGAGAAAGAGGCTTTAAATAGTGGGAATCATGAGGGTTTGGACAAAAAGTTTAAATTGCTCTTGATGGAAAAATCAGGGTATTACATCATTCATGTCCGTTCGCCTCTACTCGCACTGTGGAACAATCAAGTTTTAGTTTAGATACAAGAATTTGTTTAGCTATTTCTATTGCTTCATGGATCGATTCATGTTTTAGTTTTAGTGTAACATGACTTTAACTAGTTCTTATGGACCTTTTAGGTACAAGCTCCACATCTGTAATAGGTCATATGTGATTAGTGGTTACACTGGGCCATCTTTGAGGTATAAGCATTGTAATCCAACATTTGAGCTGACAAATTTTAATTGTAGTTTCATTTTGTAAGTTGCGATCTTTTGTTTCTATCTTCAAATGATGAAAGCTTGAAATGTAATCTTAGAACACCTTCCTACACTATCCAATTAACTTCGGATCGTGGATGAGAAAGCACATTTCACACTTGCTAAATGAAATTTATTCTCTCAAAAGTTAATTGGAATTGATGTTACTATTGATTTATTCATTTTGCTGGCCATGGTTGACATGTTCATTTTTTCTATAAATAGATGTCACCTTCGACCTATTTTCCATATCCTTAATATGGGTTGAACACTCCATTTTGCGCATGCGGAGACAAGGCGAGGTTAATCACATCATGGACAACAAATAATTCTGTAAGGCATTTCTGGCGCTGCCCTCATCTTTAGGTATGTAACCAAACAAATTCCTAGTTTCTGTTAATTCATCTACCACATATTTAAATAAAATGCCTATGTTATAGGTTCAGTATCAAGACTGTGGCTTTTTTCAATGGATGGATCTTGCCATGGAAGATCGGCACAAGGTTATCCTAGTAGAATTGCTTACAGATAACGAGAGGCGTGAAAACCAATGAGACAATGTGGACAAACATTGAGTCATACTATTAGGGCTTCTTAATAAGGTTTTGGCATGTGAAGATTCCATTCGAAGGCTCAAGTGAGAGAAGATGTTACGTTTATTAGTAAGAGTCATGGTATGTTATTTATTTGGTAGATTCATGTGATTTAATCTCTAACCCTTCATGTTTTAGCTATTATAGTTGTATTCTAAAACTAATTTGTAAACATTGAACCTAGTTTAATTACTTTGGTCGAATGGAGATTTGCTTTGGTCTATTTGCGGTGATTCTTCTTTCCAATAACTTGCTTAGGTTTCTTCTTATGCTCATGGTCATTTCTTGTCGAGAATTTAGTCACTGTTGTTGTGAAGGAAGACCATGTATGCAATTTACATTGCACTTAACTCAAAAGTATTGCATAACAGGGGAACCACAAGCTATCTAAATGAAATTAGATAATTGGTGTATATTAAATGCCTAAAAGAACACTTCATTGTAAGGAAGAATTGTACGTTACTGTTTGAACTAAAAAGGACACCTCATTTTCTTGCACATAACACATAAATCACATAAACAAAATGCAAGACATGGTTCAATGCAGTCATTGTTTCGCAAAACTCGAGCAAATCTTGATTAAGGCGTTACCTGTTCCAGGGCATAGGTGACAACGGTGATCGGATGAGGCAGTGGTAGTGGAGATTGGATGAGACGACGGCAGCAGCAACTAGAAGATCCAATGAGGTGGCGAGGAAGCTGTGGCGAACCGATTTTGCTTCCTCTTTTGGGCACAGGGCTATCGGTTTGCTGAGAGATCTTCCACGATGATTGGACTCCGATGCGCAAAAAAATAGCAGCGATCAATGGGTGAAGAAGTGACAGCGACCGTACTCTAGTGGGCGAGGAAGCGGCGGCGACTGAACACACGTGAGCAAGGGATGAGGGCTCATTTCAGATGAGGGAGGCGGGCGGGATTTTTTCTTTTGCATTTATTTTTCCTTCCTTTCATTTTTCCTTCATTTTTTTCATGAATCAGATCGCATGGAGAAGTCAAGCCGATTTATCTGTGCATTATTTTGCGCTTGATCCTCACACCTTTTGGGACCGTCCGATGGAAATCGGATGGTGTCCCACATATATGGGGAAAAAATGTCCATGGGGTCCTTAATCCCATTAAATAATTAAGTTACAACACAAATATGAAAGGTTGAGATATGATAAAAAAAATCTAGTAAGTGTGAAATTATATAGTTAATAATATTTTTTAACTATTTCATATAGTTATCCAATCAATCATTTTTAGCTACAACCACTTAGTTAGCATATATAAATAAATATTTTAATTACTTATGACATTTTATATGACACACAATCATTCAACATGTCTTATTCTTGCATATTATTTTGTCCTAGTTATAGTGTAAGATATTATATTTTTAACAAAATTGTTCTCCACATCCATTATTTTATGAATATTATGAACATGCCTTGCAACATGATTGTTACATGCAAATTCTAAAATATTTTATTATTATGTTTTAACTTTTCTATAATCAGATCATGACATGCATTGATTTTTTTATCACCTTAGACACTAAATTTGTGAGTTAGTGATCTACCTCAATTTGGTTAACTCAAAGTTGGATAACGTAATCCGACCATTAATTTAGGACAACTCTACAAGCCACAACAATAATTTTTAAGTCACAACAACTTAATTGTCAAGTAATGACAACTCATTTGCAAGTCTCGTCAAAATTGTAATTGCCACGACCACCACTTTTTGTTGTTATAACTTATTTAATGAGAACAACCCTACTCACAAATTGAAGATTTGTAACTTATTTAATTCAAAGTTGTGATGCATGCTTCTTATAGATCCCATGATGTGGTCGACTCCAAATACTCATGAATATACACCGTACCAATTGAATTTGTGATGATGTTTAAGTCCTAACATGTTAATTTGCATTGGCTTAAATTCCATGCCATGATGAAGTCCAACACAAATAGTGATGGAATTTAAAATTCAACCATTTGAACCAAATCATGATGAGATGATCTCCATGTCAAAAGTTATAAATAGACCAAGCTATCGCAACAACGTGTGGATTGAAGTTGAGGCTTTTCAATCATAGGTTTTGTAGATCATGACCAAGGGAAAGAGGGTGCAACTGATGGCTGAGGAAAGGTTTGACGGTTGAAGTCCAATCCTAGGCTTACTCGTTTGAAATTTATTCAGCTCACTTCGAATTTGTATAGTTTTTTTCTTTCTTTTACTATGATAAGAACTTTCAAAGAGCCAAACTACATAGGATAGATGATTTTAAATCTTCTTGTACTCAAATTTGTTAATCTTCTCTTCTCTTTTGTCCTTGAGTGAAATATTGTAAAAGAGAATGTTGGAAAGGCATTCTTATAACTCTTGTAAGATTGAGACCTCTTTGTAAAAATATTGTAACCTTACCTCTTGCATAAAGAAAAGTTGTGGGTTAGATCATTATAGAAAAGGTTCACTTTACCTCTCAAATGAAGAAAAGTGTTGACAATGTCAAGGTTGTCTTCTCTCGAATTCAAAGGAAAGATTGGATAGTGAAACATATGATTTCGAGATCGAAAAGTTAAAATGGGAACATAGATGGAGGAATTGGAAACTTCATTAATAAACTTTGAGTTTGACTTACTTTCTCTTTTGTTCTTTTACATGCTTTATATTAATGTTTTATATGTTATATGATTATTTTATTAAATCAATTTCTAGTTTCAAACATCATTTCATTCCACCACCACACCCCCCCCCCCCCCCGGTTCCAAATGATCTAACAAAAATGGTTGATTCGGACATCCAATTGAAAGTTCCAAGGCTCATTGTTGACTTTCATCCATCCAAAAAATGCAAGTTTTGATTTATAAATCCAAAGCGAAGTAATCCAATTCCAATTGAATCTAGACTATTTTCACCACCAATTTGGAGTCACCCTTGCTTCCATATTAACTTGATTGGGTCTATATATACAAAATAATAGTAATTAAGTTAAGAGAGATAATAGACAAAAAAAGATATAAGTTGCCATTGATACCTATGTAAAAGAAGAAGTAAAATGATGATGTTTCAAGGAAGGCTATAAGACAAACCACACGACTGGATAAAAATAAAACACTATGAGCCACTATCATATTGTTTAGGGTCGATTAACCTTAACAATAAAAAGAATTTTGCCTAGGAGAGACACATATTTTCCTAAAATAGAACCTTGTTGTGCCATTGATTTGTCATTGATCACTACAACATAAGACATATCACACAGTTTAAAATGGAGAACTCTTTCAATTAATAAGAAAAAAATAAAAAATAAAAATGATTATGACGATCAAAGAACTATGTTCTCAAGATTATGAACAATGATGTCTAATCCTCCTAAATCAGGAGATAAACCATCACATGTTTAAATTAATATGTGACTTTCTCTTTTGATCAAAGGTTGATGTTGTGATCTCCCATTTATCTCATATATATTATTGTCCAAAATGGATTATGAAGTCCTAATTATTCTTGTGTCATGATTATATTTCATCTCCTATTTTTATGCTTTTGGCATAAACGACTATGACTAAAGGTCGTTATAATTTAAACACTTATGCTCAAAGAAAATATTTCATGAGGCACATTTATGATATTATCATAATAATATGTATGTTTACGAGAGGGTTTCCTCTTCCATGTTGATCCTTATAGGTACATAATTGTCTTGCATGGTCGGTTAATGATTTTTGTGATGACATATAGCTTGGGTGGCGGCAGCACATGGACGACATATGACTTTGGATTAAAGCATCAAACTTTGAATGTTGTGTATCATATGATGTACTTGGGTGTTAATACAATTATGCTATGTGATTATAGACTTTTCACATTAATGTATCATTTGTTTAACTTTCATTTTGTGCTTAAATGTTGTATATTTTATAATTTAAATATTTTGTTGATATGCCTCTTTTATTGATTAGCCTATTCAATAAAAGAATTGACATGTATCAACACACAATGAATATGAGAGGATAGCACAAGATTAGTGTCAAAATTTCACTTGGTTACGAGAGTTGTATTTTTACACTAGAATCTTAACATAATAAATGCTACAAACTGATACAAAATAATGAAAATAAAAATGTAGCAAAATTTTTTTATTTCATGATCATATTGGTACATGAATATTTTGGTTGCATCAATGATTTATTAATAAGATAATATATTTGATGAGAATCATATGATATTCTAAATTATTAATATACATACATATAATGTAAAGTCCTGCCCCAAAAAAATATTTGATCAAATCAGAATCCTATTGGGAGTCAAAACTTGCCTAAACAAAAGAATATAGCAAATTTTCCCCTATATATATACCACTTTTCTACCTATCCTAACCACCTTAATCCTAGCTGTCAACTCCCCTCATATTCTCCCGCATGTGCCCACTTTCCATGTGACCAAGAGGTCGTGATTGACACTATCACTCATCAGAGACATCGTCGGAGATGAGCTCGAATGCGAGGTGATGAGCAATAGCCATGATTGAACCTTTACTAATAGTATTTGGTTGATGTTTTCCTAATCGGTTTTCAATCAATTTCTTCTTAAACCATGCATCCAACAGGTGATCAAGAGCACGGACGAAGGATCTTCGAAATTGGGGGTCCATCTAGGATGACCGACGAAGGACAGAATAGGAAGAACTCAAAATGAGGAGGATTTAGACAGACACACATGATAATAGTAGGTGGATTGTTGATCACCATTGGATCAGTTTTAATAATAGATTTTCATGTTAATAGGGTCCAAATAGAGTCATTGCATTGTCTCCTATCTACCATGAATTGTTCCATGTATTTACTTTAGCCATAAGAGTTTTTTTATTCTGGCGAAATCATACTAAAATTTATGCAGTATTTCGTCGAAATCGATTAACCCGAATTGGATTTGGACAACTCGAGTTGGGTATGTACATTGTCAGACAAAGTGCAGAATCCGACCGGACGCCGGAACTCGCCCCGAGCACACTAATGACCCAAACTAGATCAAGTTGTTCATGATAGGAACATAGATATTTGGAACCCATGTCGAGCTCCTCAAAACCCAGCCCGAGTTTCGATACCCCTACATCCAGAGACCCGGGTTGAGCCCGAGTCACATGATCCGCACTGCAATCGAGATGTTCATACCACATATCTTGGCTTGCGTTCAACCAAATTGAATGATGTGCTATTGTTTTGATTAATTATTCTATTTGCTTATGATCCATCATCTTTTATCCATCTGATTGCATTGATATCATGATCCAGAGCATTGTTATTGTATAGTATGACCTGAAGTTTCAATTTGGACGAAGATGAAAACTTAATAATTAATAAAAATAAAAGATTGGGTAAGCATGTTAGGAATTGATGGGAGATCATTACATAGCTTAACATCGCATTGTTAGGGCATGGATTCAAACATGCACCCGATGCACAATTTCTCCCCATCTACCCTCTCTTTTAGTGAGAATCACTTGTCGTGATGTGCACTGACCATGAAATACATGACATTGATTGATGATACTGCATAGATGACATTGATTGATGATGTGCACATCATTATAACTAAAACATTCATTGATGACTTGGCATAGATGAACCATTGATCCAGAGCATTGTCGATACATTGATTTCATTTGGAGCATAGCATTGATTGATTCCATTGATATTAATCAGAGTATAATGTGAATTTTCTCATTGATTATACCGAGAGCATAGCATTAATCTATTTCACTAATTGTTATCAAAGCATTGTATTAATATTGATGACATCGTACTTCTTAATTGTTATTATTTATCCACTTATTTATTATTCACCTATGGAATTATGAAGCTCGCGAATTATTATTTTTTCTATGTTGATCTACAGGTGATCCCAAGCATCTGATATTATTCATAATAATTTTGTGCACATGGAATGTCTTTGGGATATTGTCATCATTGTTATTAATTATTTCTTTTTATAAATACATGGGGTTGTCTTTATCTTATCATGCTTTCGCTATCAAGCTTTTTTTCCACTTTGACTTATAGTAGAAATTCTATTAAACTTTTCTCATTTATTCACTTAAGTTTTCTGCTCTATTATTATTCTGATAAAAAAATAAATTCAAATCAATATTTTGGTCAGCGCACTATATAGTTGATAGTATCCCTCTTATTAAATCTTATCACATGACAATGACGATTAGGGATATATGAATAGAATCATAATTAGAATATGACTTGTTTTTATTTTATTTTATTTTATGATTTCTTTCATACACTATTGGCGCCACCTAATAGGAACTACACTTCTAAGTTAAGACTTGACCCACCAAACCACACTTCTTAATACTTTTTTTTTTTTGCTATTTATTTCTTCTTTCTTTTTGCTCTCGTTCACCGATCCACTCCAACTCTCTGAGTTCTCAATAATATTTGCTAATAATAATAAATAAATAACAAATAAATTATTACGACCGTGCTTAATTGATCAAACTCGATAAATTTCTTGTCTTGGTTTCCTTTCCCTTCTCCTTTGCATTGTCCGTAGATCTGCAAATTGCCCTCTCTCTCTCTCTCTCTCTCTCTCTCTCTCTCTCACACACACACACACAAAGGTCGGCAGATGAGGAGGGAGTGGCTGCCGCCCGTCGCGGCGGCGCTTCTCGCGGCGGTGGTGCTTCTGGCGGCGGTGGGAGTGGACGCGTCGAAGAAGCTCAAGACGTGCGACAAGGGGTGGGAGTGCAAGGGCAGCGTCTTCTGCTGCAACGAGACCATCACGGACTTCTTCCAGGTCTACCAGTTCGAGAACCTCTTCAGCAAGCGCAACGCCCCCGTCGCGCACGCCGTCGGTTTCTGGGACTACCATTCCTTCATAACCGCGGCCGCTGTCTACGAGCCCCTTGGCTTCGGCACCACCGGAGGCAAGCAGATGCAAATGAAGGAGGTCTCCGCCTTCCTCGGCCACGTCGGGAGCAAGACTTCATGTAAGAATTCAAACCCTGTCCGTTCTGCGCCCATCATTCCGATTTGATGATATCTATTGATCCCCGCGTCCTCCCTGGTGGAGGTGCATTGTATTGGTTTGGAGATTGGGGACGAGTTTTGATGAGGCTGATAGGTGTTATGTCTTCCGTGCGCAAGAAACCTTTTTTCTCTCTGATGAGATCGAAATTATATGATCGGGAATAGAGTGGTTAGAAATCCAAGCGATGATTCCCGTTGCAATCTCTCTTGAAACATGACAAAACATAGAAGCTTGGAAACTCTAAACTGGGAAGGCAAAAAAAGAAAAAATTCGCTAAGGTGCACAGTAAAAACTTTCAAAGATGCACAGCAAAAGTTTTCTAGGATCATTATGAAGTGTAACGAAATCCGCCCTAGGACACATGTTCAAGCGGGTCCTGATCTGTCCCACACAAGCAATTCTAATGATGATTCATTTAAAAATCAATACAGTTGCAGCTAAAAATCATGTTCAAAACATCAATGAAAGCCCATCAACAAAAATCACGATTAAGGAAGCATAATATTTATAAGATAAATCAATAAAGCCCAACATACCACAGCCCACATCAATAAAGTTGGATGATTGCAAACATGGCAATCATCCTTTTCACTTTCAAAAACAAAAACATACCACCTAAAAAAATTAAAGCCCAACATAATATGATATCAATAAATGCCTGACACTCTCCTCAAAAAAAAAAAGAAAAAAAGTAAATGCCTGATACGATAATATCTCAGCGGAAAATTATTTATACAGCATCAATTGAAGCCCAATAACACAATGATATAGTAGCAGAATATCCAATATAATGAAAGGGATTCAATATCACAACCCAAAGCCTTAACAAAATAAATGGATGCAAGACTCTAACTAATGGACGTCCTTATCTTTCTCAAAAAAATTTTAACAAAATACATTCCTGATCCAAAGCCCATGGCCATAAGTTTCAAAACGATACATATCAATAGTAATAAAAGACACTATCGCAAACAATAGTAGTAAAAGACACAATCACCGCATGTGCAAATCGCCATCATGAGCTCACCGTCAGTCCTAGTTATTTTTGCACGAATCCGGATGTAGGGGAGGTTCACCTCTCATTAGTTGTATGTAAGGACCAAAATCAATAAGACAATTTACAATTCGCTCAACATGGAAACACTTAAACCATTAAGCATCTATAAATGATTATCATTTAAAATAACTTACAATTCGATCAATGAAAGAACAATTTAAACAAATAGGCATGCTATACAATTCTTCATGTTTCCTAATCGTACCAATTAAGATTGATAGCATTGTTTCAAGTTAGTGCCCAATTAAATTTCATTAGTGGCTTGGAACACTGAGTATATGACAAACTTTGTGCCCAATTAACAATTGTTCTATATGTTCAAGCCACCAATTTCAATTCACTTGAAGTTAGTCTTTTAACTTCCCATCATTTTAACAATACAACAACAACAAAGCCTTATCCCACTAGGTGGGGTCGGCTACATGGATAAGATTCGACATGATTTTATGCTGGCTGTCGGGGCCTAACACAACCCTCCTCCTTTATCTGGGCTTGGGACCGGCTATAAATATAGGCGGAGTTTCCCATCATTTTAACAATAATTAAATAAATCAATTTTTAGTGAGTCATTCCATTCATTGTTATACTTAGCTTGCCTCGAGTATGATTATGAATGACTAGACTAGGTTGCACTAGCACCCAATTACCTACGTCTGGACCTAATTCAATTCAATTAACAATACAATGAGAGCCAAGTAATCTATCAATGTCGTTCATTCAATACAAGATTGTTTTTAATTCTACAACTTTCCGTATATTTTGGATCTAGGCGAGTCAAGCAATCATGAAATGAAGCATTCATATCATAATATGGCATAGCATAGCATGAATTATAATAATATTATTAAAAAGATGACATAATAAATCATAATTGTCATTAAGAGCAGAAACATGATAATCATCAACTAACTATTCAATTAAAATCATAAACATGATGACAACAACAACAACAACAACAAAGCCTTATCCCACTAGGTGGGGTCGGCTACATGGATCATACGACGCCATTCCGCTCTATTAGTAACCAAACCTTTCGGTATATTATTCACCAATAGATCTTGCTCTATTAGTTCGCCAAGTGTCCGCCTTGGCCTCCCTCTCCCTCTTTTAATCGGACTCCAGATTAAAATCATAAACATGATGAAAAGGGTCAAAATCCTCAACATTGGATTTTTCCCAATTGTGACGGTCGTGAACCCAAAGTCATAGCCCATGACTTCTTAGTCATGTCCGTGAAGAAATCTTCACGGTCGTGACCGAAGGTCGCACAATTCCATCCTTTCAATCACGACAAATTTCGTTTCATTAACGTGACCGAATAATCATACTTTACGACCTGTGAACCCTTTCATAGCCATCCTTCATTCACGCCCGTGAAAGCACCTTTCATGGCCATTTCACGCTCGTGAAAGCACCTTTCATGGCCATGACCCCTTTCGATCATGACTATAACCCATTTCACGGCTATGACTGCAAGTGAATTTCTGGTTTTCACCCAAAACTAGACCTATCATTCCCAATGTTTGGATGTTATCATACAATCCTTTTCACACATGATTTTCTACATCAATAATATAACACCTATTTTGAGGTTAAACATAAGGCAAAACATTTGAGATTTAATAGCATAAAACGATTAGAGCAAATCAAGCCCAAAAAATAAGAACAATTAACCACTTAGAAACCTTGAATTTCATCCATCCTTCACATCATTTTAGCATTATTATCGAACCATGATGAATCCTAATCCAAGAAAGATACAAGTTCTTTGGACATTTACATGAAACATGCTTATTTTTTGTATTGGACATATTTAACGCCCTGTCAATGCAAAATTCATAACTCACTCTACAAATCATCAAATTTAGTGATTCTAATTTTTTACCTCAAGATAGACCAGAAAACTATGTTGATTTAATGATGGAGGGATGGGCTAAAGTGGTGAAGTAAGGGTTTAGTGAGATTAAGTGTAGTGAGTGTTTATAAAAACCATCTGGAGATAAATTTATAGGATGGGCTAAGGTTGTTGATTCATCAAGCATCAAACTGAAACTCAATTATTCACCTAAGTTGTGCAAAGTCAATCTCTTGCCTGTAGTGCAGCTCCTTTCCATCAAACTGCTTGCATTTCATTTCCTTTTAATCAGTTTTATCACTTATGATTTGTCACAGGTGGATATGGTGTCGCGACCGGTGGCCCTTTGGCATGGGGATTATGCTACAACCATGAAATGAGCCCAAGCCAAGATTATTGCGATCCAAATTACCTTTACCCATGCACAGAAGGAGCTCAATACTATGGTCGTGGAGCTTTGCCTGTTTATTGGTAAGGACATGATTTCTTTACATCAATCTCTATGATATTGGTAAGGTTGTGATTTCTTTACATCAATCTCCATGTTTAGCTTGCATCAATTGATTGATCTAGTGAAGTGATATTGAGGAAATGATTGGTTCAATGTGACTACCAGGAACTATAACTATGGCCTTATCGGTGATGCTCTGGGAGTTGATCTGTTGAACCATCCAGAATACCTAGAGCAGAATGCAACCCTTGCTTTCCAAGCTGCCATGTGGAGGTGGATGACCCCAATGAAGAAGAAACAACCTTCTGCCCATGATGTCTTTGTTGGAAACTGGAAGCCCTCGAAGAATGATACCATGGAGAAAAGGCTACCTGGTTTTGGGACTACAATGAATGTTCTGTATGGAGACATCGTTTGCGGCCAGGGTTACATCGATTCCATGAACAATATCATCTCCCACTACCAGTACTACCTGGATCTGATGGGAGTCGGAAGGCAATTCTCCGGAGATAACCTGGACTGTGCGGAACAGAAGGCTTTCAATCCTTCTTACCAAGCTGCAAATGCTTAAGTGGTAGATGGATATGTGTTCTTCCACTTTTGATTAGATCTCCCAAAAGTATACTGCAAATGAGTGATGTTCCAAGCAAGGATCTGTTGTAATTTAGCATTATCTGTTGTTCTTTTAGGTCATGTTTAGATGTTGACATGGTCTATTGGTGTATCCATATGTTTGTGTTGAAAAAAGCTGTGCCTGTTTGGTACTACGAGATGTTGTCTTTGAGTCGATAATTCAGAACAGCAATTGCATAAAATTCATACTTTTAACATTTCTGTTATGAACATTGGGTGGTTTGTGCCTTCCTTTCCTTGTGCTTTCCATGCCTACTTAGATTTATGTCGGCAACCAGCCCTAACATGAAGAGAGCTGTTGTGCTCACCATACGTTGATACGCTTGTATCATCCGTTTTGCACATACTATGGTTTGGCAACATGCTTGGCCAGTCAGTGGTAATAGGTGTAATCTTAGTATTCATCTTATTCATTCTGGGATACATACTCCAAGGTTCCATAAATAGAGAAAAACTTGCTACATGTATATAACCAATTCTGATTGATATGTAGGAGACTTAACTAATATTTGTGTCTTTTCAGCTGGAAAAAAAACTCTGAACAAAAGTTCATGATATCTTTTACATACGCCAATAGCAAACGCACAGAAACCACCGCCAAGCCCAAATAGCATTGCCATAAAAGGAACCTCCTACTCTGCCCTGTCCTCCCAGTTGCAGCATTTCTTCCAACTACTGCAGCATCGGGGCCGTGAACTTCTCCGCGTTCTACCCTGAAACCTGAAAACACGTCCGAGTAGTCTACAAATTATGGCGTTTCTCAGATGTTAATAGCAGCGCTGTTGGGCGCCCAATCAAGAAAGGCCGAGAGTGCAATACGCCGCCATGCATGGACTTCTGAATCAGCTATAACATTGTTGATTTGCCCCTCGGCATTCTTCCTTTTGACCGGAAGTAGTAGCCATAATTACAAAACTTTATCAAATCATTAAAAAATTTAAATGTATAAATATAATAATTTATAATTGTTCATCGCTAATGATCGATGAAGAATAACTTGACGGAATAGACTTTCAAAATAACACCAAAAATTTTTTTCTTTTCTTTTCAAATAAAGAAAGCCAAGAAGAATAAAACCTTTTAAAATAATTCATCAAAAAATATATTTTGAAGATTATGATCATCTATTTATAAAAGAACTTTTTCATGTAATTTAAATTTTTACCCATTATAAAATTTCAATGCACCATTTGATCTCTTCACATTATATTTCATATCATAATATATTAATTACTATGCTCAATATATATTGATAATTTTTATTTGAATCTTACTTATTTTGACATACTTTCATATTAAACCCAATATTAAATATAATCCACCAATAATTGCTTGCACAATACCGTACTATACAGCTCAATAGCAGGTACAGACGAGACAAATAGATAGATAGCTCAAGTAAGTTTTTCCTTCTCATAAACATTAGAAAAATGTAAGCACCCGAAGTCAAGGTTATCAAGATGACTCCTAAGATATTACAATCCTACATCTTACGTTTAGGACTCATTTTTGTAAGATTATAAAATCATAAGATTTAGATCCTAGGATCATAACATCTAGATATACATCGTGAGGATCGCGGTCCTATCAATATTTTTTTCCAATTTTTTAAAGTTATTTAAAATTTTCACCAAATACGACATGGCCTTTTTAGGAAATAAAATTAAGAAGAAAAATACAACAACAACAACAACAAAACCTTATCCCATTAGGTGGGGTCGGCTACATGGATCATACGACGCCATTCGTAGATCCATGTTCATGCGATTCGACAAGGTTTTACGCTGGCTGTCGGGGCCTAACACAACCCTCCTCCTTTATCCGGGCTTGGGACCGGCTATAAAATATATGCGGAGTTAAAATTAAGAAGAAAAATGATTGATTAAAATTAAAATTCTTTAAAAAAATAACAAAATAAATTTAAAATCAATGTAAATCAAAGGTTATCAATAAATTTAATTATCATTTCTTCAATTGAAATTAAATTATTATTACATAAGTAACATATAAATAAAATCTTATGATTCTCGATGATCTTACTTAAAATCTTAATCTTTATTACAATGTTATCGATGTCATTGAGGCCTAATGGAATATTCTAAAATTTGGACCAAGAGTATTTGAGCCTTCCGATCAAAGCCCTAATGTAAATCCTGTATAAAGGATTCAAAACTTTATTAATTCTTCAAAAATCTAGCTGCCAACTCATCTTCTCTCTTTTTCTTTTCCACTAAGAAAAGGCTAAGACTAGGAGATCTAGAGTCCTCTTGTTGGTGGTGGCTATGTTTTAAAATCAAGAAAGAAAAGATCAAAATTTTTAAGAAAAGGACAAGAAGACCTAAAGGTTTTTAGATGATGAAGAATGAATTTTAGATCTAAAAACTTAAAGGTATGTAAAAGGGATCCAAACCTCTCTTTTTTCCTTCTCAGTGATGTTTTTGTTTGGATTGAGTTTCAAGAACATCCTATTTTTAATAAGAATTTTGATTGAGGATTACATGATTTATGTTGCATAAATCTCTTAAATTCATTATTGTTTTTGTAATAATTATTAGAGCAGATTTTACTTATCCCAAAATTACAAATAATACATGGATGAAAAGCTTTTGAAGTCTAGTTTCCACGGATCATATAATTTGGAGATGTATATAAATAGTTATGATTCAAATATCAAACTACTATCATGTTGTCTTGAGTAATAGCGAGACTAAATTGTAAAACGTATAGTAAATTGAAAATACTGAATTGGGATTTGAAATTTATTCCCAAGTTCAAGGCTAGTGTTATCTTTCTGTAAAAATTGGAATCATGAAAAGAACAAGTATAAGTTAAGTTATTAATATTTTAGTAACTGCTGTCAGAATACTATGTAGAGAATGGATACTGTTAATTGTATGAATTTTTAGAAAAAAGTCCTAAATCTTGTTAATGAATGAAAAATTGTATGTTTTAATGTGTTATATGATGCATAGATGCTAAAAGATAATACCCAAAATATTTATGATATTTTGGATTATTTTTATTGGAGTTTTAACCTCAAAAATTGAGAATTTCGGATGGAAGATGAGATTCTAGACCGTCGGCACGGCCGGGCCGACTATAGGAATGATCGTGATAGAAAGACAAATCGGCCAATCGTCTAAGGCACTAGCACGATCGTGACATGCCAAGAATGGTCGTGACACTCTCAGTCACGACCGTGAGCGCGAAAGAATGAAAGGGGGTGTTCTGTCACGCCCGTAATATTTACTGTCACGATCGTGATAGTGCCAAGCATGACCGTGACTATGACAGTCACGACCGTGACTACGCCAGTCATGGCCGTGATAGAAGGGGAGTTTTTTGGGTTCTGTCACAACCGTGACCAACCTATCACATCGTAACCGAATGAAAAATAGGTTCTATGATATATTTAAAGTATTTTCATGATATCATTACCATGTATTAATGATTGATGATTGATGACCGATGATGGTTAATTGTGTATGAACGAATATATAAGAAATGTATGCTCAGCCATAATTAGGCTAGGGGATGATTGATTGATGTGAATGCTTAATGTATTGATGACTCTAATAAAGTATAAAGTTGAAGAAAATGCCTCGGTACTCATTAATGTTAAGAAGTAAATGTCATTCACTTTAGGGTGATTGGGACTTCTCAGAAAATAATGTCATCACCTGAAAAAGTGATTGAGATTTCCTAGGGACTATTGGCCTAATTGTAATGATCACCCTAAGCCTTCAACTAAGCAAAAATGAAAGATGAAGGCACTAAGTAAATGCCTTTCACCTTATAGTGATTGAGAATTCTTGGAGAATAATGTCATCACCTAAGGGGTTGTTTGATTGGAGAATAACTTTCAATGAATACCAAATTTTATTCTAGAGAATATAGTGTTCTCATTTTATTCGCATTCTACCGCTTGTTTGATTGAAAAAAATCAATTTTATATTTTATAATAAAATATTTTATTATAAATAATTGACATTTATTATTATTATCATTATAAAATTTATAATATAATATTATATAGTTAAATAATGAAAAATAAAAAATGATGATAAAAATGACAAAACAGCATAATATCCTTATTCTGCTATTTTAGAAGAATAAAAATATGGTGTTGAATGGATTAAAAAGTGTGATTTCACATTCTTCAAGATTATTTTGAGAAAAATGAAGTTTAATCAAGCTATTCCTATTCTACTTGTGTTTGATTGTATTTTGAAAATTATTAAGATATTCCAACTTATATTTCACAATCAAACAGCCCCTAAGGGTGTTTGAGGTTACCCAGAGGTAAATGCCTTCTCTTTATGGTGACTGAGACTTCTTTAGGAAATAATGTCATCACTTAAATGGTGTTTTAGATTTTTTAGTGCTCAATAAACTAATATAATGATGAATGATGAAGGTAAGAAATAAATGTCTTTCATCTCATGGTGATTGAGACTTTTTGAGAAATAATATCATCACCTAAAAGGTGTTTGAGATTTCTCAA
This sequence comes from Pontederia crassipes, assembly GCA_030549335.1. Lineage (NCBI taxonomy): Eukaryota > Viridiplantae > Streptophyta > Magnoliopsida > Commelinales > Pontederiaceae > Pontederia > Pontederia crassipes. Next base: position 18,535,089 of record JAUKPH010000017.1, on the reverse strand, counting down.
TGCCTTATGAACAAATATAATGATAATGTAAAGATAAATGATGAAGGCAAGAAGTAAATGCTTTTCACCTCATGGTGATTGAGACTTCTTGGGAAATAATGCTATCACCTAGAAGATGTTTAAGACTTTCTAGTGCCTTATGGACAAATGTAATAATGATGTAAAGATGAAAGATGTTATAAGAAGTAAATGCATTTTCACCTTATAGTGATTGAGACTTTTTGATGAATAATGTCATCACCTAAAGGTGTTTGAGGTTTTTCAGAAGTAAATGTCTTTCACTTTATGATAACTGAAACTTTTTCAAGAAATAATGTCATCACCTAAAAGGGTGTTTGAGATTTCTCAGTGCTCTATGAACTAATGTAATGATGAATGATGACGACAAAAAGTAAATGTTTTCACCTCATGGTAATTGAAACTTTTTAAAAAATAATTTCATCACATAAAAGGTGTTTGAGATTTTCTAGTGCTTTATGGACAAATGTAACGATGAAGACAAGAAGTAAATGTCTTTTACCTCATGGTGATTGAGACTTCTTGGAAAATAATGTCATCACCTAAAATGTGTTTGAGATTTTTCAGTGCCTTATGGACAAATATAATAATGATGTAAAGATGAAAGAGGTGGTAAGAAGTAAATGTCTTTCATCTTATAGTGATTGAGACTTCTTGGGGAATAATGTCATCACCAAAGGGTGTTTAAGGTTTCTCAAAAGTAAATACCTTTCGCCTTACGATGATTGAGACTTCTTTGGACGATAATTCATCACCCAAAAGGTATTTAAGATTTTCCAATACCCGATTGACTAATGTAAGAATGTTAAATTGCATTAACTATTAGGCAAAGAAGAAGTACGTCATATGATGAACGTAATGAAAATAAGTCATGAATGTAAGGATGAGAAGCAAATGTCTTTCACCTCACGGTAATTGAGATTTCTTAGGAAATGTTGCAATCACCTTAGAGGTGTTTGAGTTTTCCAATATAAAGATGGAAGATACCATATGATAATGTTAATATATGCAAGACTATAATGTGCCCCGATGGTATCATAGGGTAATAAAAGAAATTAGAAAGATGAATGGATGAATGTCCAAAGGGTTATATCATAATCACAAGGAAATGTAAAGCAAAGAATAATAAGAAAGAAAGAAACAATGTCAAGTAATGAATAAGGATTAAAGAGTTATAAAGAAACTCCTAGAGTACACATGACAATGGAAATGAAATGCAATGATATGCCTATGTCATATATGTTATGAATGCATGTTCTTATGGTATGATACTTGTAGATGATGACTTCAAGGTAAGGAGGTACGTTGAAATTATTATGTTTCAAAAATGACATGTTAAGAATGAATGATGAGCATGATGTATTGTCATGTAAGGTTCATGATATAGTTCATAACATGCATGTCATATATTATTATTATTATGATGATGATGCATCCACTAAAAGAAAATCGCGATTTTCCGACGGGCAATTTCCGATGGTTCGAAATTCGTCGTAATTTGCGATGGATTTTTCGACGGTTTTATTTTCGACGGTTATGACCGTCGGAAGTGATTTATATTATTATTTAATTTTTTGACAATTAGGAACGTCGATATGTCCAACGGATATCCATCCGTCGTAATTTTCGACGAATTTTCCGACAGTCACGATCGTCGAAAATGAAAAAATAAATTATGTAATTTATTATATTATTATTTAATTTTTCCGACGGATTTTCTGATGGTTACGACCGTCGGAAATAAAAAATTAAATTATGTATTTTTTTATATTATTATTTAAATTTTTGACGATTAGGATCCGTTGCAATTTCTGACGGATATCCATCCGTCGCAATTTTCGACGAATTTTTCGACGGTCACGACCGTCGGAAATGAAAAAAGAAATTATGTGATTTGTTATATTATTATTTAATTTTTCCGATAGATTTTCTGACGGTTACGACCGTCGAAAATAAAAAAATTAAATTATGTATTTTTTTATATTATTATTTAAATTTTCGACGATTAGGAACATCGATATTTCTGACGTATATTATTCGTCGCAAAATCTGCCACAATTTCATACGGTCGTAACCGTCGGTAAATGTATAATAATATCGTATGAGAAGTATTTTATTAATATAACTAGCGACAGTCCAAACCGTCGCAATTACCGACGGTTTTGACCGTCGATAAAATAAAAAATAAATATTATATATAATTAAATATATTTTCGACAGTCACAACCGTCGGTAATTTTAAAATAGTTAATATTTACTTTTTCGACGGTTGGAACTGTCGGTAATTAAAATTTCGTTATTCTGCTTTTTTTTTCTTTTTCCCGCTTTCTCTCAACTTTTACCCTTATATATATATCATTCCTCTTCACCTTTCTCTCTCCCTCCTCTCCTCTCTCTCTCTCCCTCTCCCTCTCCTCTCTCTCTCTCTCCCTCTCCCTCTCCCTCTCCGCGTCGGCGACCCTCTCCCGCACCGGACGCCAGCGACCCTCCCGCACCGGCGACCCTCTCCCGCACCGGCGACCCTCCCGCACTGGCGTCTCTCTCTCTCTCCGGCCGGATCCGGCCCCCAGGCAGCCGATCCGGCCTCTCGCGGCAGGATCGGCCGCCGGGCGGCCGGATCCGGGCCCAGCAGCTCGGATCAGGCGCTGGCGGCCGGATCCGGCCCCAGCAGCCCGGATCGGGCGCCGGCGGTCGGATCCGACGTCAGGCGGCGGACTCGTCCCCCGGTGGCCGGATCCGTGCAGATAATTAAAATTAAGTGATGGATGACAGCTCAAGCTCATGACGAAATATTACACATGTTTAGGGTTAAATAAGTCCTAAGGTTCTAAACGAGCAATGAGGCTAATGATGTAATGAAAAGTTTAGGTATTTAATGTCTTATGGAATATTAGTCTATTTGATTAATAAAAAGTTTTTATCTATTATGATTTTTTTCTAAATTGTCAAATCCTCCGCTATCAAATGATGTATGGCGAACAGGCCAACGGCGCGAAATTTTCTTAAATGTTCAAAACTTTTAAGGTGAATTTTCGTGGCGTTACACCTAGAGTCAATCGTGAATAGTTATGCTAAAAGCTTGATCATGCATCCCGAGTGCATTAGTGACGTTGGTTGATGTGTTTGTATCTTGATGCAGAATGAATAACTATTATATTTGCACCACAGCTTTATTGGTTTGGATTCAATTTTCTTAGAAGACTAGAGAAACCTAAATATGTATTGAATTATTACATTTAGATTATCCCTTATTTGGGCATTTTATACATCAAATTCTAGCTAGGGATTCCATTTACTTAGAAGATTGGCGAATCCTAATTTAGGTATTGAATTATTACATTCAGATGACCCCTTAGTTTGGTCTTTCAAACTCTAGTTAGAATTTTAATTTCTTCAAGAAGAGCCTAGCATCCTCTTATTTAACAATAGGGGGCTGCTCCTTGTTAAAATTATAAATATAAAGATGTTGTTCTTCATAATAACTTAAGTTTTCAAACAAAATAATTAGTTTGCACATCTAATTTCACATGACATCAAAGTAGAGTTCTTGATTTCAAATCTCAGTAATATTCCTATTCTTTCAGGAAAATTGGTTAAGACATCTAATTTTACATTCCTTATAGAGGAGGATGTTTAAATTCCATCAGTTTGATATCAATTCTTTCGCACATGTAAAATTCCTTTAGTTTTCTACTTTGATGATTTGTATTCTTGAATCTAGTTTTTAATTCTTCAAAATATTAGATTTCGACAATCATATCAAAATTTATTATTATGTTTCAACAAAATCCCAAAAGAAAACCATAAAGTTTTCACATTTTAGTTTGTTTTTATCTATAAAGTCCTTGAGAGGAAAGAGAAATCTCAAAAAAAATGTCTTCTTGTTCCAACCAATTACATCTTTAAAGTACCATTTTTTTCCTTTCCATTTGAGTTTTATTGAGCTCACTCTTCCATATTTTGCATAAAATTGCATATAAAATCTAAGTATTTGTTTCATACACAAGTTTCTTATCATTTCAATTCCGGTTTAAATTCTTTGTTTCTGTGTGTAGGGATTTATTTTTTTATATATTGTTGAAACTAAGAAAGTCTCTATTTTATTTTAAATTGACTTTTTTATTTCTTTTGACAATAATTCAATTTTTGTGACACTAATTTGAGAACTCTGAACTTCCATTTGTGTCATTTTAATACTGGAATTAACTTTATTCTATGTTTGTGCCATCTTAATTTTTCTTGTACTACAAGTTAAAACTCTGTAGAAATTCTAAATAAGTTTGTGCCAAGAGACAAAAGAATAAGCATGCATAAATAGTGGATCCAACATAGAAATGTTGAGACAACATGGGAATATGAGTCGGAGATGGGTAAAAATATCTTAATTCTTTTCGGTAAGCCTCTATTTCGTTCCTAAATTCGATGACATGTTTTTAAGAGGTTTATAATGGACCCACAATAACATAACAAAAAAAATTGAAATGATCTTTTATTGTTATACAATATTCAAAGGTATTAAACTTTACCAAAAAGAACTATATCCAACCTTATCTATTCTTAACTCCCCAATCTCCTTTAACCACATATTTTACCTCCCCTTCTCAAGTAGTTCTCATTGTCTCCCTAACGCCCTCATCGACCTTGGATGCGAGGAGTCCAAGAACACCAACGCCGAGGAGTCCAAGAACACTAATGCCAAGGACACATTGATGAGAAAAGAAACAATCGTTTGGCCTCTTCACGCCTCTTTCGTTTGCAATCTTTGCTCCTCCCCTTTACTCTCATTTTTTCTCATGATGTGTCAACGTCGGCAGATGTACATGAACATGGACGAGTCAACTTCATAGTAGGGGAAACATCATAGACTACCCATGAGGAAGAAGGACGAGGAGAAGGCTAAACCGAAGAGGATTCACATAATCAATATGAAAGGTAGATGAATTATTGGATCAACTTTGGATTGATATTTAACAATAGAATTTCATGTTCATATCGTCCAAATATAATTATATTATCGTCTATTATTACCATGGATTCTCATAATATGATAACATAGATCCTAAGAGGTTTATTATGGTGAAATCCGTCTGAAAATGAAATTTTTCATCACAATTTTGTCAAAAAATAATAGAACCTCGATTAGGTTTTAGAAAACCCAAGTTGATTATAAGACTATCAGGAAAATCGCCGAGGAACTCAGATTGAATCTTGTCACTCAGCTAGTGTCCCTTCACAAAATTGTCGTACAAAGTCTAAACCAAGATTAGATCTTCACTGATCCGGGTTGCATCCTTCATTGACTGGAATGATCGATTGTAACCTGAGCTGAGTCCCCTCATACAAGGCCCGAGTTCCCAAAATAGAAAGAATCGAATGAAAAGTCATGCACAACCCATTGTTCCCATGAAACTTGGTCGGAATTAGACTCAGCCTGATCAGGGTTTAGTCATTGAAAATAGTATGATGTATGATCTGCTATCCCTCTAATTTTGTCGATAAAATGACTATTTTGATCCAAAATATTATCATTGCATAGTTATGATTAAAAGTTTCAATTTGGTGAAAATAAGAACTTAATTAATTAATTAATTCAAGATAAAACTTGAGTACTCATATTACCAATTGATGGGAGATCATTGCATTGTTGGGGAATGAGTTCATGCATGTCTCCATTGTATGATTTCTCTCTGTCTTGTAAGGAAAGAAGATACCCTCTCCGTTAGAGAAGATGTTTGTTGTAGTATGCACAATCATTGGTCATTCATAATATATGACACTTCAAAACATTTTAGCCATTGATCCATAGTGTTGGATTATTAGGCACATCACATTTACCTTTTCCCACTAGATACCATAGCATACAATTGATTTCTTTATTGATCTTTATTTGGAGCATAGCATTGATTTCTTTCAATGATCTTCATTTATATACATCATGGATTAAGGTCATACATATTATTATTGATTCTATCACTAGTTTACCCCCATTTAATAATTCAAAGTATTATACACTATTCTTTTCATTGTGTTGTTAATTATCTATCAATTAATTTATTATTCACCTATTAAAACATGAAGCTCACGAATTATAATTTTCCTGCATTGATCAATCAGGGTAATCAGAATATTGAAAAATGAGCTAAAGGACATTGTTAGTGGTATGTGATAAAGTATTCATCATCTTTGTCATTAATCGTTTATTTTCCTCGATACGCTGAGTTGTACTAATTTTATTAGACTTCCACTTTAATGTTTATTTTGTTGACATTATGTTTTATATCAAATATTATATATTGAACTTTCCATATTTAATGATATTTATTTTAATTATTATTCAAAGTCTTACGTATTTTTTTATCTTTTAGCCAAAGAATTTTTTAATTAAAAATATTGTATAATTGGCGGTACCTCTTAAATTAGACATTTCCACGTATCACAACGATTTGGATGCGTTACATTTTGTCGGAGCATTTGTGCAGCCGTTATGGGGGTCGCCGATTTCACGTGAGAAGCCCTTCGTTGGCCGTCCGTTTGCTTGCGTAATGGTCATGGTCATGTGCCATGGTCATGGTCATGTGCCATTGTCATGGTCATGCATGATGCATATAGGCTGGCCACCGACTCTCCCATGCATGCGTGTTACTTTGAGAAAAAACAAATAAAACTGCCAGCTTCGCATGCATGCATGCATGCCTGCCTCTCTTATCTTTGCTTTCTTTACTAGAAAAGTTGAAATAAAAAAATTTGGTTAGCTTAGAAAAATAAAATCATTGCGACTTGATCGATATAATCACCAAACTCAACCACCAGTTTATGTTTTGACATGATTGATATATTAGTAGTTTCTGTTCACTCTTCTTCTCTTCGCCCCTCCCACGGCCATGGACATGCATGAACATAGAATATATAATAACTATTACATCAAGACAAGGAAAAAAGTTGACAATATAAAACAAAACCAGCAGCATAACGTGCATGGAAGCAGGAGACCGCAGAGGAACGAGTGAATGACGACGACCAGAGAGAGAGAGAGAGAGAGAGAGAGAGAGAGAGAGAGAGAGAGAGAGCATATACGTGGGGCGTTCAGGCATGCTCTCGCTCTTATGTCATCATACAATGATGATGATGATTGCAAAAGCTTGCACTTTGCAACAGTGATATGGATCGAGTACATGTGACGTCTTATTGGAAAGGAAAACTTTACATCCTCTCGTAATAAGAGAAACGAAGAAACATAAAGCCAAATCTGCCACTGTTAAACCGAGAATTCGAAAAAAAAAAGAAGGCAGCCAAATTATCTCTGTGTCATCATCCTCCAGGCATTCGTCACTGAATATGATCATGCATAAGCTATACATACTGTAGATCCAGCTAACAGCTCTGGCACAGGACAAGGACCTGAACAGGGCGGATTCTTCCCTTTCAGCCTCCTGACAAAGCAAACAGACAACAATGGGTGGTTCACTTGTAACAATTAGCATTCATCAACGGGGCTAGAGGCTGCAGACCACACAATGAACAAGCATCCAGCATTTCTGTGTTTCAAGGGTTCATCATGACAGTAGTACAGCTTCAACAAAACAGATCAAATGATCTACTCAATGAACATATATAAGAATAGCATTTTCATTGGCGAATCCCTCTTTTTCTTTTGTTTGCCAGGAAAAAAAAAGGACATTTGATTACAGCAGTGTATTATTACAAACATTTAAGCATCTAATGGGGGAAATCTGGATGAGGTGGGCTATGCGATCCCTCTTTGGATCCTCCCATATAATCGACGCCATGCAGTACATCTTTGTAACATATATTCCCTGTTTTACATATAACTAAGTAAAATTAATAAACAACAACATACTCACAAATGAGCGAATAGAATCGACTGACGTGTGTTTTGATTTCCTCGGCAGGTGCAGCCTGCCTTATTATGACGAATCAATATGGAGATCAACTGCAGTGGTACATGAACAAAGTTGTTGACCTTCGCCCATTTCCGCGGGACTAATAAAGAATAAAAGCTGCAACCGGCTAGCACTCGTGATCCAACTACACAAAAAGCCTAGACCAACCTCCAATTCCCTATTCGAGGGAGCCAAAAGCTGAACTTGGTGAAAAAAAATTTCGCAACAAACCTCGTGTTTCCATCTACAGCTGAATGCAGAATTCCACATTTGTATACCTCTGATGAATTTGAACAGCTGTGAATAACACACCCCAATATTGAGATGCAACTATTCTGCATTTAGTTACAATCCAATCCGCATTCTTCCAGCAGAGGGCCATCTGACTTCGCTAGGAACGGATCAATCCGGACCCATAACAAAGAGAAGATTGATGCAAGGAGAATGGACCACACAACAATGATCGTCGGTGTCCTATTCTGTCGGCCAACAAGACCTTTGAGGAAAGGATATAGATGGACAATCACCCAGAACGAGAAGAAGAGTTTCCCAAACAGAGGTCCCCATGATTCATAGCCATTGTTTATCGCATTGGATACGCCAGCTACCACACCAATGAAGTTTATAATAAGCAAAGTAGTGGGAGGAATGAGTAACGTCGTCCATTTGAAAGTGTAAAGCTCAGAGAACTCTTCATCATCACCAGCCTTTGATGTGACGGTGAAATTAGTGTCTATACCAGCAAGGACCTTCAAAAGCCCCTGGAATACAGCAAAGAGATGGGAAGATACACCTCCAATGACCCAAAATTGTTCATTTCTCCACCAGTCGTCAAGTCCAATGCCACTCCATCTCATTTCCAGGATGCTTGTAGCAAAAATGCATATAAAAAGGGAGATAAACCACAGGCTCGCAACATTGCTAAGCTGAAAAGTCATAATTGAGTTCTGGTTAGCATAAAACAATAGTGTTCAGAAAAGTTTGTTCTCAAATAGTCATTGTAACGCACCTCTGGGGTGATAAATTTTCCTGTGAGCAAGCAAATGGCAGGCAATGTACAGTAAGCCAAGAGAGGAATAGAAGTCCAGGGATAAACAGTAGCATTTATGTATGATAACCTTTCCAACCATTTCAGACCACTTCCATAACCATACCACAGGGGGCAGTGCTTGCTCAAGAAAATCTCAACAGATCCCAGTGCCCACCTGAGGACCTGGTGAAGACGATCAGAAAGGTTAAGGGGTGCAGAACCTTTGAATGCGGGCCTTGGTGGTACACAGTAGATTGACCTCCATCCATGGCAATGCATTTTGAAACCTGTCAATATATCTTCTGTGACTGAACCATAAATCCATCCTACCTGTGGTGTATAAAACATTGATTAGTACAATGTTCTTTATGCACTATCTTGTACAATTCACATAGGGAGTCAAGAGAAAGTTACCTCTTTTCCCCAATCTGTCTTTTCTTCATAACCGCAGCTGATTACATGAATAGCTTCCTTTAGGAGTGATGCTGGAGTCGCACTTTTCAGCGTCCCACCATTCTCAAGTAAAGTGGATGCAACAAAAACGGGGGACTGACCAAACTTCTTTTCCAACTTCTCTTGAGAGAGCGGGTTAGTTTTTTCACTCTGAATTCCTGTACATATTTTTCTCTAAGAATTAACTGAGAGGTACTTCTTTATAGATAATATAGATGCAAAACTAGACTACAAGTATAACTTTTGACAGTGTCGTCGGTCAAGATCTCAAACAGGAACTAATGCTGACCAATATGTAGGTGAGAGTTGAGAAATACAAAAGAGCATTATCTGTCAGAGAATATGATGACCCAGAAGATCTAATCTCATGCATGAAAACTTCAGAAATCATATATTTTAAAAGAGGAATTCATTAACTTGGGGGTCAGCCAAAAGTTAGTATTCATGCGAAGACACAAACTGTCCCTTTCAAAAACCAGGCACAAGTAAAATGTTTCATCAATAAGAAAAGCACTACCTTCACCGCCCTCTTTTTCAATGCCCTCTATTGCAAGCACTGTTCCATTACTGTCTCCCCGTTTGAAGGTATTCTTCTTCTTATCTTGTTTAGATTTAGTCACTTTCTTCTTCCTTCCAAGACAACAGGAGAAACAACAACAACACCACTTAGGCCAGCAATTGCAAGTTCTGCTAGGTGGCTTCTTCGTTTTTGGAGCATCAGTTCCATAAAGTGCTTGTCTCCTGAATACGCACCCAGTCCCAACATAAATTGGCCCTTGTATCCCATCAAGACCTTTCATGTTGATCTGCATATACCATTGTTACATATTTATAGGCAGAAGATAAAAAAAATTTGTGAGCAAGAGAATGAGACATATAATCCAGAGATGAAACTTAAGTGCTTACATCAAAGAACACTATGTTTCTGTTAGCATAACGATCATGTCGATCAATACCATCGAACCTTTGGGGAAACTGCACATAACACACTTTCTTCCCGACAAGTGGGTCCATCATAAAGCACATTGATTCTCTTATAGCCTTGCTATTATTGAAGTAATGGTCACAATCCAAGTTCAGCAGATATGGTGCATTTGTAAGTACAGCAGAAACTCTAACCTGGAAGAACAAACAACACCAAGCAAAAAAAAAGGTATATTAGATCTGATATAATAGTGTATAATAGGATTAACCGCGGATGCTTTTCTCACCAAAGCATTCATAGCACCAGCTTTCTTGTGGTGATTGAACCCTGGCCTTTTCTCTCTGGAAACATAAACCAAACGTGGCAATTCATTTCCTTCCACATCATGCCCACCACTTTGGCCTAAAAATACCTAAAGTTTTCGAGAGAAAATGAAACAAATTATAAAATCAGCAATAACTTTACACCTGGTTGATCTTTAATAGTGATAACATTCAACATTGCTACTAATTTCTTACCTGAATCATCCCTGGATGATCACGGACATTATTCCCAGGCCACAGAGTCCCGTCCTGCATGGTCCACCCTTCTTCTGGGACCTTCTGGGCTTTCGCAACCAGAGCATTAATTCGAACTTTGAACTCTTCATATTCTCTCTGGGAATATAATGAAAGATTTTATTTCAAACCACAAGGCAAGCTTACAAGCAAAAAGTGGAAGCCAGCAGCATTTTACCCACCTTCATTGCTCTACGCTCCTTCACAAATGAGGGATGGATCTTATCCTTCAAGTAATCAATCTTTTGTTGGAAGTACCACTCAGGTGCACGGGGTTCAACACTGTACTTCTTACAAAAGGGTACCCATTTCTTTGCAAATTCAGATGTTTCTGATAATGCCTCAAATGTCAACATTGCAGCTCCATCATCAGATACATAGCAAGATACCTTCTCAACTGGATAATCCACAGCAAGAATGGAGAGGACTGTATTTGCTGTGACCAAAGGAGGCTCCTTCAAGGGATCGACTGTACTAACAAAAATGTCAACTGGTGCTAGACGAGAAGGCTGGCCTTCCTTCTCATACCTGGAAAACGCTACAGGAGTTAGTTATGCCTACATGACAAGTATTCATCAAAAGAGTATACAGTTATAAGCAAATTACCTTAATGACAATCTATCAAGATAAGTTTCCCTTTCAATTGGAAGCCACTTAGGAAACTGGTCAAGAATCCATGAAACAGCAAACCAAATTTCACAAATAACAGATATGAGCCACAATGCAAATGCATCAGGGACAGGATGTGTGATCCGATAGTGGAAGAAGAAACCAACAACCACCAGACGAATGATAATGATCATCCTATATGGGTTAATTTGACTTGACGGGAAAGGAAGTTTTCTTGATAAAGGTTGCCTGGCTTCATCCATACTACAGAGTGAAAAAGAAAATTCATTCAGCAACAATAATATACAGTATATAATTGATTGCAAAGTCATTATTGTTAACATAATCAATGAACAGAAAATAAATAATGTACACAATTGCATAGCATCATTTGCGAAAGAACAAAAAAAGATCTAGCCAAATGAAATCTTGCTTTAGCAATGTCACATTTCAAATAATGTCAGACAGTTAAAATCTATGCAAAAGCAAAAAAGCATATAGTAATGTTCACAACGGCAATAAAAGAAGTAACCAATTGCTGTAAGCTTCATAATTATATTCCACAAATATGTTGGAATTCCAACAAACATGCTGCTTACAATGGTAGATCAGGACCGTCATCATCGTTATCCCAATCTTTTTCCCCACCATTTCTTGCCAAGTGCATTTTGTCCTGCTTCTGCTTCCAATTTTCCATTCTCTCTTTCCACGCTACACTCCCATAACCATAGGCAGCAAGATCTTTAGAAGGATCCATGGATCTAGGTTGTACTGCAAACGGAAGAATCTGTAAATGGTCTAGTAATGAACTACAGGTATCTCAAAAGTTTATACCTTTTCAGTCACAATTAAACATCATTATTATTTGGTTCATCTTGTCAATAAAATGTGAAAAGTTTGATACTCAATCTCATGTTACCTGGTAGATTAGGATCTGAAAAGGGGAGCGGGTGAATTCTCTTCCCTCCACCGCCCATGAAAGAAGGAACAAGAGCATGTTGTTCTGGAGGAATATCATCAACCTGTTAAAAGAGAACCATGCATAAGAGATTGTGGATGTCTCAAAGATGGTTGACTGCAAGGACCATTAAGAAAAATTTGGGGCACATCACGATGTACTGGATAGCAGCTACAATGAGAAGGCTATAAGCTTGCAAAGCATGAAGAAATGGGTACTAGAGGATGAAGAACATTATGCAATATATTGAATACCATCTGGCCATTGGTGAGCAAAGGGACTTGAGGCATTGTGTGAACAACATGAGGCATGTCGACGTCGCCCCCTCGGCCATAGCTCATGTGGCCCTGCAGCATAGCCTCAGTCATATACTGCATGTCTTGCCTATTCCTGCCGACGAAGTTGAACTCATTCTCAAGATCATCGATGTCATCCTCGTCCTCGTCGCCAGCCACTCGAGGGCACCCTGTGGGTAGACAGAGAGATCCAGGTCGATAATCCGGGCACGAAAATCAGAGAGGCAGAGGAGACACTTTGCGAAGCCGTCGGCTTTACCTTTGAGACGCTTGAACCTGGTCTTGCACTGGGGGCAGACCTGATTCCCTTCCCTGCGCTCGTATTCGTAGCAAGTCCTGCAGATTGGGAAGGCACACTCGTTACAGGCCACGAAGATCTCGCCGTCCACGGTGAGCCCAACATCGTCCCCGCAGATCTGGCAGATTTGGCCCCTCTTCTGTTGCAAAGGCTTGGGCTGCAACGCCGGAAGCGAATTGTCAGCATGCGAGAGGAAGAAAATGCAAGGAATTATGCAAAAATGGCAAGAGAGAGAGAGATCACAGAAAACTTACACCGGATTCACCATCCCGGCGGATGACCACGAGCTCGTTGCGGTTGTGGGAACCAGCGACGAGGCCGGCGCTGGCCTCCATTGGGCTTAAGGAAGGAGGGCGCCGTCTACAGCAGGGCGAAGAACCTCCCCAGATCCGAAGGGGTCACCTTCGTGAAAAAGATCTAATCTTGCGACGCGGCCTCCTCGACTCCCGCCCGGTCAGTCGTCAGCGGCGAAGTGGCAGCAAGCAAAGTTGTCTTGACGACGGACGGAAGGGGAAGACTCCGCCGCTCTCTCCTTGTTCGAGACGGCGGATAGGAAGAAGAGGAGCGATGACTGGAAGAGTACAAGCTCCCGACAGCCCACCACCTCCTCTTCTCTCTATCTATCTCTCTCTTTCTCCCTTTCTCTCTCCTCTTCTCACGCTCTTATCATTCTTTGCTTCTTACCACAGCCAACATCCAGTTGGACAGCAAGCCAACCAAGAGAAGATTAAACCTCTCAGTAACAAAAAGAGAGAAAAAAAATGTCAACTTTTTTTTAGCTTAACAACTCATGGACGACGACCGACGGTAGGTGAGACGTTAATCTCGATTGAACAATCAATCAACATCTTACGAAGAGAAAGAAAAGTATAAACAAAGGAGATGATATAAATCTCAGACACTTCACCTGCTGCATCTTTTTAATATTTTTTTTTAATCTCAAACACCTCCGCCGACACGTCTAATACGATAAAAAAAACAGCTAGTGGCATGAGGAGGAGGCCGGAGGAGCCCAGCGGAGTGGACCACTAGAAACCAAAAAAAACTGTGCTTTTTTTTCACAGCAAAGATTTAACCGAGTCAGAGAGAGAGAGAGGAGAGAGACGCAGAGAGAGAGAAACGGGGAGCAGACGGCGACATGTCGTAAGATCTGGTCTCGTAGCGACAGTAAAAATGAGGACTTTGGAGAAGAAATGGCGGCAGGGCAGCGTGGAAGGGCCTTCGCCGTGGCTAAAATTAAAAAGACCTCGGCTTTTAAACCTCTCATGGAAGCAGCACAGTGTCGTGTTAAAACTCGCGGAGGCCTTTAATTTTAACATGTGAGTGCACACCAAACGTCCTCATCGATCAGATGCCATGGGAGTAAACAACTTGGCAGTAATATTTCATTATTGAGTTGGATGAATGGATGGATGGATGGATGGATGGATGGGGGACTGTGCATTTAATGCCTGCACTCGGTCATGGTTCCTGACTCCAATAAATTATCACCTAAACACATCAGACTTTAACTAATCCAAGCTTCACTGAATTAATTATTCGTCTTTCTTTTTTTCTTCTTCTTCTATGTTTCCTCCAAGGCACGAATGCTCCAGCAACGACTAGAAAAATCATGCGTTTGACTTGGCGAAGACATCTGATCAAGTTCTATCGCTCTGGTTCAGAAATGTTCACAGCGGGAGGTGAATTAAGCAAAGGCAAGTTGGACACCTTAACGGTCTCATAAAAGGTTGCCAAAACAGCTAATTAAGAAAATTATTTTGTTGTCCATTTGACTGTACAGTGGGATGAGGAGGAGGAGGATGTGACATTTTCGAGTGTTGGTATATGGATGGATCATGGATGACTGGCTAGTAGTAGTAGTGTAGCAAATATGGGGAATCTCTTGGCTGTCATCCCAATCATTGACATCTCAACCACCAAGATTTTGATTCATGGATGCACCAGCTCCAGGCTGCTGCAGCACTGCTGGCTTAGTAGAGTGCGAGTTCAGACCACACACACACACACAGTGTTGCATTATGGAGTGAGGAATTAGGCCAACAGGGGCTGTCACCATTGGTCCAAAGGCAACAGCAACAATTAACCCAACAAAAAAAAGGAAACAAAAAATTGTATCTATTCTTCTGTAAAACTTGTCTGTCGGTGATGCCCAAATATATCAACTGCCGCCTGAATTATTTATACTACATCTCACTGATGGAAGAGAAGAGGCAGTTGGCGCAATGCACATATATAGCTCCAAAGTTATATAACACTATGACGAGATTCAATTCTCGCCAAGCCCCTCTTCTTGTACTTCATAACCCTTTGATTTAGAAATGTGATACGTCAGGGAATACTTGAAGGACTATCAATACATCTTAAATGTTACATAATACAAATATCGACAAATACATTAATGCATAAGCTCGTCTAATAATTCAATATATCACCATATCCCTTTAGCAACAATAACATTTTTATTTTGGTGCTTAATGCAATATTATAAAACGCGATTGGCATATTGTAACACACCAAATTATCCTAAAAATTTTAAACTTTTATTTTGCGCTCCGACATTAATCATTGGTCGTCCGCTCTACAAAACAAACCATTGTCATCACGGCAAAGCGGACGCCCAGTGGCGCAGCGGCAGATTTGAAATGAGAATGGGTTACGATCTTTTGACCATAATAACTCGAATTTGGAGAAAGAATTTTATGCAACTACCCTCCCCATAAATCTCGAGATTTATGGGATGAAATTCCCATATCATAACCATAAAGACCCATTAATTTTATTCTTCCCTCGTTTTCCTTCTTCTCTTCTCTCTCTCATTCTATCTTCTCCACCATTGTTGTGCTTGCCCCTTGTTGTTTCCGTGGGTGGACATTTGGGAGGAGACTGGTGAAGTGGAAGGGGCTAGAGTTATGTCAGTGAAGAAAGGGTGCGATAAAAAGGTAGGCTTTCAGGATAGACGATTTTTTCATGTTCTAGGGACTATACTAGGATTATGATCTATGCTAGTTTGGGTAGAAACCAAGCTTTAGATTCCTGCTAGATGATATTGATTTATATGAATATAAAATGATTTGTTTTGAGGTGTCAATGATTTGTATGCTATGATGTTAGGATAATGTTGATTCATGCCTACATGATCATTTGACTAGTTTTTAATCACATTTTCTAACATGAAAATTCTGAAATTTTAGATTAAGATTTGATTGAAGATGATTAGAAGGATCGTATGATAATTTCTATAGTCAAATTTGATTGAGACCATGACTTGCAAAAGTATATGATCAATTGGATAGGATTGTGTTAAGATCTATTCTTTGACCATGCTATATGTTAGAAATAGTGTTGATAATGTTAGATCAATGTTCTGTGTGAAAAATTGATTGAAAAGTTAAGAATTGCACAATGACCTACGATTCTGTCAATAGGATGACCGATCTCTAGATCGGGCATTCAAATTCTCTTCAGTTGAAGTGGCGACTACCAAATCGGACATACAATCTAAGGATCAAGTATTCGATCTGCAATGTCGAGACTCACATACGACTAAACAGTCGACCTTGAACCCCCACTGTTTGACGAAAAGTCATGAACTAAATCGACTCAAATGAATCAGGTGATCGGTCGAGTTTTTAGACATTTGAAACTCTTGGCCAAGAGTTTACAATCTCCGAGCATAATGATATCAGATAACCACCCATTCTATTGGGTGTTTGAAATCGAGCCAGCCCTTGAAGGGTCAACTAATGAACTCAGAACAGACAATCATATCACATAGCGGACGATTGGAGAACCTTGATAAAATGGGCATCCACCCTACCCAATGGACGACTGATGAACCAAGTCAGAACAGATGATCGCTCAACTCAACTCAACGGGCATCCGATGAGAAAAAAACATGACTTTAAATTAATAAATATGATGGATTTAAACTCTATCCACTTGAATATCCTCACTCCAAAGATCCCTTATGACAATTTAGAGTCATCCAAGGACGGAGCCAGGACCGAAAGTTAGGGGTGGCTGAAATATAAAGGGTGCAGATAATAAATGACATGTTGTATGTAGAAATATATAATTATAAAAAAATAATCAAATTAACAAAATGAAAATTTACTCTAGAAACAATGTATATTAAAAATAACTTACAATTATAAATTTTATTTATTTAATTGAGATATATAATTTTATTATTCGTCATGCCTTTTTTTAATTTATCATGTTTTATCTTGCAAGTTGAATTTTAAGATAAAATAATGTAATTATATTTCACATAAATATATATATATATATATATATATGAAGTAATTAACTTCAAATAATTAGATGAAGAAAAATGTAACTAATTTTTTTAGTAGTTAACTAAGTAATTTAATTTGTTATAGAAAGAAATCACATATTACATTATAAATATTTTCATATATGCTCGTAATATAATAATATTCTATCTTTCTATAGATTCCTAATTATTATGTAGTTCCGTCTTTGGAGTCATCTTTGCTTCCTAAAACCTTGATTAATCCATGTCATCAAAAGATAACTTAACAGTTAATGAAGATAAAATATAAAATTGAGGATTACTATTGTCTACCTAGATGATGTGAGGTTGTCCTCCTGCTTTACGGGGCACCTACCATGGCACTGATCACCACTAGCCCACCATGATTTAGATAGCTACACACTTATGTGTTTGCAATAGTACTCCTTAAAAATGAAGAGTTCTTCCAACTAAATAAAAAAATGTAAAGAATGACTAAAGATAAATTGGAGGACTATGTCCTTATGAAAAAAAATGAAAATGGAACACATTTCCATATTCATTTATATTAGGGTTATTTCCTTTAACACCTCCTCAACTATAACTTTTTTCCACATATAACCCTAAACTATAAACTTACAAATTTTAGTCCCCAAATTTGACACTTAGGTCCTTCGTGAAATGTCCTTTTTACCCTTATGTTCATATTACAATAAAAAAATTTTAAAATAAAAAAATCAATACAAGTAAAAGTACTAATTGATAATAATATTTTTTTATGTCGATGTTTTTTACTTTTTAAATATTTTTCATATTAAAAATAAGGGGTAAAATGACATTTTATAGTTATTAGAAAAAGAAACTTAACAAACTTTAGATTAAATGTAACTGAATGATCTAAGTGTCAAATTTAGATAAGTTCATAGACTAAATTTTATAAATTTATAGTTTAAGGTTAGATGAGGAAAAAAATTATAGTTCAGGGGGTGTTAAAGAAAATAGTCCTTTATATTAATAAGGATATAAGTTGTTCTTGTAAAAACATTAAAATCACATAGACATTACATGTATAATTTCAAGGCTTCCATATAAGTAAACACATAAAGTATCGTCTTATTCATGTAAAAGAATCTATTTGGGTTCAATCTATTAGGGGTGTTATCTTAAGAGTAATCTTTTGTTACATGGGCTCACCACATTGCTTTATTACTTTGTAGGCAATCTGAATTATCTGTGAAGTGACAATCCACATTGAAAAAGAGGAAGGGTCCAAAGGGACAATATGATTTTCTCTCCCTTCCACTTATGCTCTTTCAAATTTTAGACAAATAAAATATTAAATAATAAAAGAAATTTATATAACAATAACAAAAAGAATTGTTACCATTATTATCATAACTAATGATATTAATTTATTTAAGTTTTATTTTATAATAATTATTCACATAAATTGCATATTATTATTAATCATTATTTTGAATATTACATATATTTATTACCAATATTTTCATTTAAAATATTTATTAATCTATTATAATTACTATATTTATATAATTTTTTAAGTTTTTAGCCGGATTAAATAAATTTTAACTTGATATTAGTAATAAATGCCTCCTTAAAAACTAAACAATAATCAACAAGGCTTTATCAATTTCAGGGAGTTACGCATGCTTAAAAATCACAGGAATGAACATGCTAAACTAATAAGTGACAAATCATGCATTTAATGAAGTCTAACTTGTTAATAAAATCTTAGTTTAATTCTTCTTTCTCAAGTATCCTTCAGTCAAATGCCTATCATTTGGGGGGTTAAACTATTAATTTCTGATTTTCATCGTTGTTCTAGTTCCGAGTGCTTCTTCTTCATCCTTTTCACCCTCGGGATCACCCCCACAGCAATGAATAATAAGCAATAAGTGATCAAGAAAGAGAAAGAAACTTTTGTCAAAAGAGAAGGAAAGAATGGAGTGAATGATATTAAATAGGAACGGAATGGTGAGATCAATACTCTTTCATCCCATAATAATTATTAATACTAAGGAATTTGGAATTTAAACTTAGAAGAAAATTTAATATAATTTGCTTCCTTTCATTTTTGCAGCTAAAGTTCGGATCATGGAACTTTCAAGTTCATACGTCCGATCTTGAAGTGAAGAGATATTTTTTTATATAAATAAAAAATTTGAGGTATTACAAATTAAGTAAGCAACAACAACCAACTGCATGATGACATTAACTTCCCCCAAAACAGTACTCCAGTTCCAAAATGATCTCAGACATTATTTTATAACGTACACTCCAAGGGAGGCCCTGCCCCCCACCCCCCCCCCCCCCCCCCCCTCCCTCCCTCCCTCTTAGATTTTGAATATATGTATTAATATAATAATTTTATACTTAAAACGATGAGTGAGTTATGTTATATAATAATTTTCTCACTTCAAATGTGTATTTCTATTAATCCTATTTCATCAGATCCGGGATGTGATATGGTTCCGAAGGATGAACCGAATATGGACAGTTTCAATAAAATTTCATTCTTGAACAAAAATTCATTTTTTTGATTTATTTCATCTATTCCATGTGAATGGAGCTCCAAATAAAAATTATTCCCGAGTCAATCTCCTCAATTTTTATTAACCCGAGGCTCTTTATTATTTATTTTATTATTAGTGTTATATTCAGTATTGATGCTTTATCACATTGCCTTTTATGTGGTAATTCAGAAACCATGTTTTAACTTGCTCCCCCTCCCCCAGCAATTGGGTCTGGGTCCGCCCTATAAATATGCAACCAAACAAATTGGTTGCAAGTTACAACCAAATGATTGAATCCCTTGGATCGGACATTAACGAGATGGAAGGTCGAGATCTGTGCGCGTTGAACCCTCGGTTTTTTTTTTTACATTGGCCGCGTTTTTTTTTTCTTGGCCGATTTGGTTTCTTTCCCCATAAAATCTGAAACGAACCCTTTTCCCCAAATCATTTGCCCGCCCACACCAGCCCGTTGCCTCCGCCATTTTCGTCGCATCTCCGTCGTCGTCGCCGCATTCCTGCCGCCTCCGCCGCATTCCATCGCTGTGGCCTGATCCTACTGCCGCCGCCGCTTTCGCGTTCTCCCCGTCACGTTCCCCCGCCGTGATGAGATCTGCCACCGCCAGCCGCGCTGCCGCCTACCAACTGCTGCACTAACGTGGTCCGATCCTGCCGCCTCCGTCGCATTCTGTTGCCGTCGACGCATCTGCTTCACCGCCACCGTGGCTTCACCCCTGCTACTGCCGCCGCTGTTGCCTACTGCTATTTCACCACCACCATGTTCTGTTGCTGCTGCCGCACGCATTCCGTTGCTGTCGTCGGCTCCGATTCATCACCATCGTAGCGACTGCTATTGCCTACTGCTGTTTCACGGCCACCATTCATTCTTCTTTAGGTGTTGCCACAGTGTATTCTTCTTTAGGTGTTTGATGTGCAAAAAAAAAAGTGTTAAACTAATTAATATTGTATACATTGTCTTACTCAGATTCTCATTTACAATGTGCAGACGATTAATGTCATCTAACACGATTATTGTAAATGTAGTTGTTGTGTAGTTGGTCCTTTTTGGAAACTATATTTTCATCTTCAATAGGACAAACTTGTAATAGTTGGCTGCTACTCTCCTGTATTTGAGATATCATGTTGTGTATTCTCTTTATGTTGTGTATTTGAGATATCATGGCTGTTACTTTTTATGTATTCATCTAAGTTGCACTTGTAAAATGATGAGATACATGTTATACATCTAGAAGGATGTTGTAGTTTAGGCATTATGCATGTTATAAACCTGGAAGGCTGAGTTGTTGAACGTTTCTCCATCTTTTTTTCTCTAATTGCAGAGAGCTTGTGTGAGTTAATTGCATAGTGCAAGAATAATATATGCGCTCCAAGGACACAATACCAACAGAAATGCACTCCAATATTACTTAATTGATTCATTTTGCACTGCTATGATTCTGAAATGTGAGTTCATTTTGCACTAACACACGATACCAACTTTATTAACTGGACTGGACAGCTTCGTAAGAGATCACATGGCAATCTCACATAGTATTCTCATAATGGCCTTACACTACAAGATAGAGAAATACTTGTAGTCACCCTGCGCTCTACCGATGCGCGCAAGGAGATCACATAGCATTCTCATAATGACCTTATAATCTCACATAGCATTCTCATAATGGCCTCATCACGGAAATCACATAATGCATTACATTCATTTAAACAACGATAGAGAAATACTAGAAGTTACATATGGCAATCTCACATAGCATTCTCATAATGGCCTTATAATCTCACATAGCATTCTCATAATGGCCTTATCACTGAAATCACATAATGCATTACATTCATTTAAACAATGATAGAGAAATACTACAAGTTACATACGACCTTATACATCGCATCTCATTTGAGAAGATATAGTAGCATTAAAAGCATACATGCTATTATCACCTTACAATTTACATTTTCTTTTTTCGACTTCAATGACAACTTCAAACTTCTCACGACCATCTTGAGCAGCACGATCACTCAGTTTCACTCTTTTCAACAAATCATTGATGAGACTTTTGTATCGAGGTTCAGGTGGATCCAACCATCGAAAGTAATCACAAGCTCCACTTAGTTGGAGTGAAAATTAAAATAAAATATTAGATATGATATCAAATTAATATTGAATAATTAAAGCAAACAGTCAAGTTTCCCCAAATGCTACATATTAGATATGTGCTCACTTGATAAGTCTTACATCCATAAAATCTTCGACATGGATAATTCATAGTCCAAGATGTCTTAATGACGACTTGTTCTTGGCAATTACATTGTAGTGCAGTAACATTAGTCGTAGCCATTACTGAAAGTATTAAATCAATAGATTAATTGTTGAACCAACTAATTCAAATGTCAAAAGCTTTTGATAAATCATACATATACCATAGAATAATTGCATCACAGAAAAGATGAATTTGTAGAATAGATTTGTCTTAGAGGGGTTCATCCGTGCTGCAACAGCAGAGAGTTTTGTGGGCAACGGTAGATCGTGTCGGCAAGTGGGGTAGTAGCAGCGGTGAAGCAAAGCGGTGGAGACAGCGGCGAGGCAAAAGCATGCAGCAGCAGTGGAGACAACGACGGCGGCAGCGACGAAGAAGAATCACACAACAACGGTGGGCGGCGATGGCGAAAAATATCAGGATGAACCAGAATTATGATGAATTTCAGTGATCAAACTAACTTTCATTGTAGAAAATAAAAATGGGAAAGGAAGGACAACACCCAAGGACCCTAAACCCTAAAACAAAAGAATGGAATGGATGGGAAATATAGATCTCGCAATAATTGAAAAAGAAGGAAAAAAATCATCTTTTAAAAATGCAAGAAATTACCAAATATAATAGGATTCAGAACAACAGCAATAACGGAGGCGGCGGCAGATCAGAGCAGATCACAGCGACGGCGGGTTAGCAACAGTAGTGACGGCGACAGATCGAAGTAGACCACGGCGTCAGTGGGTAGCAACAATAGCAATGGCGATGGCAGATCACGACGTCAGTGAGAAGCAACAGCAGCGGTGGCACATCTGAGTAGTTCGCAACGTCAGTGGTAGCAACAACAGCAGCGGTGGCAGATCACGGCGTCAGTGAGAAGCAACAGTAGCGGTAGCAGATCGGAGTAGATCATGACGGCGGGCGACGGCAGATCTCAGCAAATCATGGTGAGGGAACGCGACAGAGATGCGGCGAAAATGGCGAACGCAACGGGCTGGTGTGGGGCGCAAATGATTTGGGGAAAATGGCTCGTTTCGGATTTTGTGGGGGAAGGAAACCAAACTGGCCAAGAAAAAAAATACGGCCAATGTAAAAAAACCGAGGGCTCAACGCTCACAGATCTCGGCCTTCCATCTCGTTAATGTCTGATCCAAGGGATGATATCATTTGGTTGTAACTTGCAACCAATTTGTTTGGTTGCATCCAACTTAAACTATATATATATAGGGTTTAATGATTGTGTAACACCATTACGTGTAACAATGTGTAACACCTAATCCAATGATCCAGATGAAATCATCTGAATCTAATCCAACGGTTGCCATCTCTCGATCTCCCGCATCACGACCTCCCCACCGGCGATGCAGTGAACTCCCCATCCGGCGACCACCCGCGACGCCCTCGACCCTCTCTTCTCCCTCGCACTCTCTCTCCTCCGATCGCCGGCGTCGAGCGCTATATCTCACCGCCTACGACTCGAGCTTCGTCATCGAGCCTTGCAAGAATCATCATCGAGACCTGCGAGCATCGCCGTCGTCGCTGTGATTGCCATCGTCGAGCCTTGAGAGCTACACCCTCGACCATCTCTCCTCCTTCCCGCTCTCTCTTCACTCCTCTGATCGCCGCCCCCGCTCCTCGATCCACGTCCCGTCATCCATCTAGATCTAGATCCAAATCATCGTCTCCACTCTCCAATCCGCGCAATCATCGATCAAAACTCGCCATCGTCTATCCGAGCTCTCTGTCGTTGATCTGAGCTCTCCATCGTCGATCCAAACCTGTGCATGGGTCGGGGACCTTGGGGGGTCGCCGATCGATCCGTCGTCAATCCGAACATGCGAGGGCAGGGAAGATGGCTTGCCGGCCAGAGGGGAAGACGAGAGGGAAGAGGATGTGGTGATCGCAGGGGAGTGGGGAGGGGAGAGGGGTTGCAATCGCAGGGAGAGGGCACAAGAGAAAGAGTGCCAGCGATCACAGGGGAGAGGGCCGGCGAGTCGCAAGGGGAGAGGTCGCAGGCGAGAGAGGGGGCGAGGGGCGACGGCGATCGTAGCAGAGGGGAGAAATGCATTGATCAATCTGCACCGTTAGTTGGATCTAACGGTCCAGATTGAGGTGTTACACAAAGTTACACTAAATGGGTGTTACACAATCATTAAACCCATATATATATATATATATATAATTAACTAGATGAGTAACTAAGCAGTACAGAGTTAATGACATAAGCAAGCATGCAATTTGGTCGACTAATTATTTTTGGCATTTGATTATGTGCATAGACTATATATAGGGATTAATGAGATGTAACACTCCTTGGGTGAAACACAGTGTAACCTGTAAGTCTAGACCATTAAATCAAGACAATGGTTCAGATTAAATTGTGAGATTAAGGTTCTGCAGTGCCAGGAATGGCGATGGCGTTCGGCTGCGCAAGCATGAATGACAGCGACAGTCGGCGGTGCAAACGGGATTTTTTGCCGCCAGATGCAAGGACTTGGAATGACGATGGGCTCAAATTGACGATGGTGGGTTGAACGACGTGCAGGCTTAGATCGACGACAATGAGCTCAGATCAACAATGGCGGGCTGAACAACGTGTGGGCTCAGATCGACGATGGCATGCTCAACGATGTGCGGGCTCAATCTGAATCGACGGCGGCATGGACCGAGGACGAGGAGCGGCGATCGGAGGATGGGGCGAGAGAGGGGAGGGGCGACCATCGAAGGACCAGGGGCGGTAGGGGCGGATCCAGGACCCTCCTCTGTATGGTGCAAATTATAACTACTTACTTTGTATAATAATATATAAATATAAAACCTCCAAAAAAATAATTTATTAAATTACAATTATTATGAGTAATAAAAAAGGTTTAAATAAATGAATTATTTATTTTTATTCAATAATCACATCATCTAAAATGAAATATGGTATCAATTAAAGTATTTTATTTCATGTGCCTATAACTTATTATTTTAATTTAATTATCTAATCAATTAAAGG
Source organism: Pontederia crassipes (assembly GCA_030549335.1). Taxonomy (NCBI): domain Eukaryota; kingdom Viridiplantae; phylum Streptophyta; class Magnoliopsida; order Commelinales; family Pontederiaceae; genus Pontederia; species Pontederia crassipes. The sequence continues at coordinate 18,509,987 of JAUKPH010000017.1, read as the reverse complement.
ATGTTATAAGGATCCATAGATTATGAACCTTTTGAAGTTAGGACTGATAAATTAATAGCATTGATTTTCTTCCTAAAAAATAATGACGAATTTCTAAAAATATAAGCTAATGAGTCTAATGGAAATAAATAAAATAAAATAGGCTTAGAAGAATTTGTTAATGTACAATAATTTTATGATCCAATATTTCTATTATAGCATTAATATTTATATTATAGCATTTTTCTTGTATAAAAACAGAGAAATAATTTTCCAAAGAGACACGTTATAAGAAATAAACAAAACCTCATATGAATTTATTGCCTACTTGAGGTGGGATATGCAAAACTATTTACAAAATATTTTAGTACATTTTCGAATGTGATAAGTTATTTAATTTATATATCTAGTGATTATTAATGTATGATCATATAGATAATAATAATAAATATTGCTAAATTTTATGGGATCAATCGACCCATAGAGAATCATGTAGATCCGCCCATGGGGGGTGGTGATGGGAAGAAGGGGCTTGGGTGTCGGTGCTGGTGGCGGCGATGAACAGAGAGGAGGAGAAGCTTGCGCGCAAGGGAGGAGAGAGAGAGCTTTCTTCCGGGCTATAAATATAAAATGAATGGTCCAAATTAAAACGTTGCACAATATTGAAAGGTTACAATGGATGTAGGGGGTGAAGGCAAAAGGGACTCCGGGTAGGTAGCAAGTCTCACATCCATCAACCTTCAAAAGATACATAAGTCCAAAGGTTGCATTCAATTGAATGGAAAGAGCCACCGAGACACGTTCAAATTAACCCGAACAGTTATATAACATGCTAATCATCATATTCTAATTACATTGGGCCTTGGACGCACGTTTAATTAACTTGCCTTGTACGTAGATTTTATCATGTGTAATTCCGACTACTATATGCCTACTTCTTCACTAACTTCAACCAATAACAATAATAATAATAATAATAATAATAATAATAATAATAATAATAATAATAATAAGACCGTTAAGGAAAAATATTCTTTTTATTTTTATAATCCTAATAGGAAATACTAACTAAGACTTACTTGAGGCAGACATTAAACTTGTTGAATAAAAGTGCTATGTTAATAGCTTTGGATATCATAGGTCTTGATCGAAAAAAAAATGTTATGTTAATTAATTAATGATGAATAGAGAGGAGTATATATATGGTCCTCCACAAAACAAAGGTAAAGAGAAGAAAAGTAAACAAAGAAACAAAATGAAAAGACGAAATAAAATAAAAAGGAAGGGAAACGAAAAAAATGATCTTTTTTTTCTACATTAACAATTTGACATTGAACTTTGTCATGAAAAGGACCAGTACTCTTGCACACTATCACAAGCCACATCACATGTATGTGCACGTGCGAAAGATACTACCATAATATTCCCCAAAATTTATCCCACCACACATGTCAAGAGCAAATATCCAAGTGTGCCACGCAGAGACAAGTCGATGTGGAAATTTCAATAATATTAGAATATAATAATGATATACAATTAGTGAAAACATATATATAAATCTAACCGTAATTCATAATCAAACATATCATGATGAGAACCCAATTAACGTAAAACTCCAAGTCTACGCACCCCATCGTAGTCTATAGTTGTTCCTTTTGGTGGACATATGACACTTGACATGGACCTAATTCACATCAAAGCACGTATTGTAATGTTCCCAAATCTTCAACTCTTTATATCTATCACAAAAAATGGATTTATAAAATTATTTTTTTTTATGAAATATTATGACGTGACTCTATTTTTTAAGGCTTAAAGTTTTTAATGTCATGAAACAAAAAAATTTCACATCATTCATAATTTTAAAAGGTTATCATATCTTCAAAAGAAAGAAGATGTAAAGAATAGATTTTAAATACTTCTTCTAATTTCATTTCTTATTTTATTATCACTGAAGTTGACTATTATTTTGTAACAAAGGAAGAAAGAAAATGAATAGGAAAGCATATTTAAAAGTTTGAAATATTAATCCTCATATTTTTTTTAAAAAAAATGTGATCTTACTAATTGATTGATTCTTGCTCATTTTGTCAAATATTAAGTTATTTAATAGCATTAAATTTAAATTTTACTTGTTATTTAATACCCGGGACAGTTTTGATTCTATATGTTGTTTGTGACGCTCAAGATTTTCACCAAGGTAATTTAGTAATTTAATAAATTGATCAAAATTTTAATGAATTTGAGAAGAATTAGAAGTATGATTAGAAGAAGATAAAGGATAAGAAGGAAAAGATAGATCCTGTAAAAAATATAATTAGAATAGAATTATGGATTTGAATTTGAACTAGAGTATAAAGATAAGTTTGAATTTGAACTAGAGTATAAAGATAAGTTTGATGGATAAAGGATTCCCAATAAAGATAGCCAAGATCGAAATATTACATAAGATTAAAAGGATCTATAAGATCTAAGATCTTACTTATATATTAAAAATAATTTAATATATAAAATTATTAAGGAATTAGTTTTTTGAAATAAACTTGTAATGATTTATATTATACATAATGTTAATTTGAGTACTATCCTATTAATACTTCCTATAAACAATTATATACTACTTATATAATAGTATTAGTATGATCTAACAATAATATGATTAATACGGAGTACTATTGTATAAATAACTTTTAATATACCATGATATTAAAGTTATTTTGTGAAAAAAATATTTAAAGTATAACCGATCATCTTTCTCTTAATTTTATTTCTTCAAAAATTATGTTGCACATAGTGAAAATTTAGAAAAACTTGGAATGTAGGATCGATACAATCTTATGATATTGCTATTATGATCAATATTTTTTATATTGGACTGCATATCAAACCGGCGCATCAATTAGGTCATGGTAAGATCTGTTTAATCGAGTTCAACCAAATTGAACCATAGTTTTATTAAAATATTATTTTCTCTAATTTTAGTGATCTATTAATATTATGAATAATACTCTAAAAAATTAAATATACTTGCAACATATTTTTCATAATATTGAATATTAATTTAAATACTTTCTTATTTTCTAAATTGCATTTGCAATAAATTTTAGTAGATTTATCCAAAATAATTCTAGTTGTGTATAATATATGTTGGAGTTTAAATAGGAAAAGAAAATGTAGACTCATTATATTAAAAAATATGAAAATATTTATATTATTATGAAATATGTCAATTCTTGAGCTCCATGTTCATATATTTAAAGAGTAAAAGGAACCTACAAAGCACCTTTTTTTTGTATATATACGGAGTGTATCCTAAGCATTCATGACAAAATCAATGGTGCGTTTGTATCTTCATTTCTATTTTTTTCGAACGTCCTTTACTCATCCACAAAAATGTCTGAAGTTAGTGGCTTAGTGCTCATCATCTCCCTTTCCCAAGATTTTCTTCCTCCGTTAATTTTTTTCACCGTGCCTCCAGTTCTCCCTCTCTGAAGCTATTCCGGCAATGGCAAATCTGGCCAACAACTATTTTAACACTCTCAGTGGATGGCTTCTTCGTGACAGAAAAACTTCTACCTACTTGCCCCCTTCTTCTGTTCTTATTTCTCCCGGCCATCTCCCTGTTCCTTGTACTCACTGTAATGTCTCTCTGTCATACCCCCAATTCCAATCCTAGTCTTGTTCTTCAACGACTCCCGCCCTAGTGAGCAAGACGATTGCAATAGTCTGCGCAACTAGCATAGATCCAACTTCACATTCTCCTTCCTTAACCTCTGTGGCAAGGATCGTGCCTGTCCTCTTTCTGCAGCTGTTGAGGCTACCCTCGGTTATAGCAAGCATCTACCCACGGTTGTAGCAAGCATCACTTTCGTCTTCCTTGGCAATGGCGCCTAGACATCTCCTCCAGCGTCGTGTCCCTCACCGGTTCAGCTCTGATGATAGGGAAGCGACAGAGTTTGTGCGTTCTTTAGTACGCCAATAGCATTTATTTGAGTCTGTTCCATTGATTTCATAATTGACAGTTAAGATATGCTCCGTATCTATGCAGAAAAATATGTGCTATGCAGGTTCCTTTTACCCGTATTTAAAAGGGTTTAAAGCTGGATGATTTAATTTTATTTAAGTTTATTATTATAATGCAAATATTTTAGACAATTTGAATAAATTATTTAACTAAAATGCATCAAAAAAATATGAGCGATGCTGCCCTCTATTCTTTTGATTTGAAAATACTTTTTTTATTTTATTTTATTTTATTTTTACTTTAATTACTCCTCTATTATTACCTCCCTCTCGCTATACCCATCTGATGTGGGAGCAATGGCTAATCGGATGCGAGTGGTTATATGCAGTCGAATGTGAGCAAGCGACAAATGGGATGGGAGATTGCATCATGCAAGAGTGGCGACTATGAGCAATGATGGCAGCGGGCAAGCGGTGACAACGAAAACGAGCAGGACTGGAGCGGCGAGACAACGAGCGGGACTAGGCTGCGACTATAGCAACAACGATAGTGAGCAGGACTGGACGGTGAGTGAGCAATGACTGGGAGTGGGCGAGCAGTGATGGCGATGGCAATCGGGATTGGGCGACTCGAGCAACATCAAGAGCGGTGAGCGGCGACTAGAGAGGCATTAAGTGCAAAGAAGTCCTACAGTTCACGGATCTCTCCCCGGCACCTCGACAATCCCCATGCCCCGGCACCTAGATTGGGTAGCGATTAGAACAACGAGTGTACTGAGTGGGACTTGACGACAAGCGAACGACGACTGAGAGCAGGCAAAGGATGACGATAGTAGGTGAGCGGCCATGGCAGCGGCGATAGGGACGGGCAATTGGAGCGGCAACTGGAGCGGTATGTATCGAGCGGGACTTGATGGTAAGCGAACGACAATTGAGAGTGAGCGAGCGGAGACGACAATGGGCAAGTGATGATCGGGACCGCGCAATTGGAGTGACGAGGGCGACTAGAGCGAGCGAGGCTTGATGGCAAACGAACGACGATTGAGAGCGGGCAAGCAGTGACGACAATGGCGAACGATGATGGCAATGGTGATCGAGACTGGGCAATTGGAGCGGCAACTGGAGAGACATCAAGGATATCGAGGTTATGTAGTCCACAACTCTCTCCCCCACACTTCGATGATGCCCATGCTCCGATACCTCATTCGTGAAGGATCGTCTCTCGAGGCTAGCAGTGCAAGAATGAATCCGTACAAAATTTTTAACTAGTGTAGTTTTCATATTTCCATATAATTTAATATACTTGATGAAAAATCAACTCATATGATGCTACATAAAATTTCTCATATAATTTCAAGCAAGTGACACATGTAGCTAGTTGTATTGTCACAAAAATATATGCAAATCTAAACATTCAATTATTAAAGTTTAATCTTATTTTCTAGCAAAGTTTTCACATAAAATATTTTTACTTTATCTTCATATATTATATGTTTCAAGCTTTTTCATTCTAATAAATCATGACTAATATAAAAAAAGTTAAAGCTTTAATTTGAGACAAATTAACATGCCCATATATGTTTTAACATTTGTGTACTAACATTTAAATAATCACATTAAAACATGAATCTAGCACATCAAGGATTAACATATTATGCAACATTAATTTCATAATCCTTGTGCGTAGTCGAAGTTACCTCATGTGACATTGTTCAATGTCACTTGTGCCTTCACTCTTTATTTGACAACTTAGGAGCATCAATATTTGTTTAATCTATTTATTGTCCAAGTCCATTTTCCTTTGAAATTAGAGTGAAGCAACCTACAAAAAATAGATCATCTTTTCTTTGGAACCCAAACTTATTTGGGACCACTAATATTAGCTTTGGTTCCATTAAAAGCCCACATCATTTTCATGCTAATATTTATATATTTTCTAAATTTTGCACTCAAAAGTACAATTACAATGAACACTAATGACAAATGATATATGCTTATCCGACTGTGATCGTGAGCACACTTAAATTTCTAAATTTTATATGGAAGGCATGAAAATATTTAGCATAGAAACAGTTTACACATTAATGTTTATTTTTAAATGATCATGAGAATATTTTGTTGGAACATAATTCTAATATTGAGTTCAATATGAAAATAATTATACAATTGGATTGTCAAAATATATTGATACCCAAATAAAGTGATCAAATCATTTATGGGCATATTCATTAATATGAAATGCTATGAAATTATATGTGTATAGACAAAAAAGTATATATACCAAAAGGTTAAAGGGTGTATATACCAAAAGATATATAAAGCTTAATAAATGTATATATATATATATATATATATATATATATATATATATATATACCAAAAGGTATATAAAGTTTTCATATACTAAAAGGTGTATGAGGATAAAAAGATATATACATGATGAACAAAAGGTGTATCAATGTCAAAAGACATATATGAATATCAAATTGTGCATTTGAAGGCTTCATGATGAATGAAACTTCAAACTTCTTGTATCTACTATAAATAGATGATCATGATCCCTAAGACACAACAACTTGAATGAAATCTATTTGGTGAAAAGTTCTTCTTTTGCATTCTCATCTGTGCGAAGAAGAATAGATTTCTATCGTGCCACTTTGAAAGTTCATTCCATCAAATGATCGTCAACATAAGAAGTCGATGGACAAATAGTTCGTGATCGAAAGAAAGTGATGGACGACTGTAAGTTTTCACATTAAATTTATTAAGTTTCCTAATGATTCATCATGATTCGATCTAATTTTGATATTACGATTCTTTCATATTTAGGCTTCAATAAATAGTAATGTTTTGAATAATAGACATGTGATTTTTAAAATTTTATTTAAACTTCACTTTCATTCTTGATGTTTGAGGAATAAACTTTGCAAGAGTTTTGATATTATGAATAGACTTTTGAAAATCATTATTACATTTGAAAAAACATAATAAAATCATCATTAAAAAAAACTTTGCAAACAAGAAACAAAATTCTTTTGCAACTAACTATGTAATACTAACAGGTTTGAATTTTCAAACTTCAAAGAGTCATATGATGTGCAAAATGAGTTCAGAGTTAACTTTATTTTTAAGATTTCATTTATATATAGCATCATTTTCTTTTTCTTAAATTTTTTACTAAAATAATCAAATTTGTATTCGCACGTTTCAATAAATCATAAGATGCACAAGATATGGAAATAGATTCATTTTTCACAAAATTATCTTGAACTATGCATGATTCACTCTTATAATTATGTTTCATGTCATGCACGTCATTCACCAAAGGATCATTATTCTCCATAAATAAAATATAATTTTTACTAGAAAGGGAGATATCATTATGAATGTTATGATTCAAAATACAAATATTATTGTCATAATTCCCACATATCAAATTAATAAAATATAAATAAATTTGCAATCGAATTTTCAATGTAAAAAATTGAGCCACTAAAGCTTTGTGGTTTGAAAATTGATAGACCCTCTTCTAAAATACGTGACATCCTCTAAGATGGTTAAATATTTTAAAATTAGAGAACCGCTACTATAGTACCAATTGTTGAATGATAATACTAATTTTGTAAAATAAAAATGAAAGTGTAAAATTGATTCATAAAAGATAAAATACTAATGTAATGCAAGCAAGAGAGTAGAAGAAAAAGAGAAGACAAATTCAAAGTTTCTTGACGAGATTGAACTCAATTCATTGGTGTACGACCCGTTCTGATTTCTCAACCTCGAGATCGTAGAAGCTCCACTTGTGAGTCCTTCCTTTGAATATGAGAAAAGGCGACCCTTGCATCGAACACACTTTTATTTGCTCAAGAGACTAGGTGACAACCACTCCTACTATGACCTAACTCACATCTTTTTCTTTGCTCAAGAGATAAGATGACATTCTCTCTATTAGGGGTGTTCACGGGTTGGGTTGGACCCCACTCGTGAACAAATCCGATCTGACCCAACCAAATTTGATCGGGTCAGATCGGATCAGGTCTAGGGGGCTGGAGGGGCCGAATCCGATCCAACCCGACCCGGTTCGGGTCGGGTCGGGTCGGATCGGGTGGTCGGGTTATCCGACCACCCAATTTTCTTTTTTTAAAATTTTTTTCTTACTGTTTTATATTTTATTTAATATAAAAAAAATTATTTTAAAAGCATAAAATATGTTTTCTAACTATTTAATATTATTTCTGCATGTAAAATATTTTATTTCAATTATTAATTTTTTTTAAATCAAATATAAGACTTAAGTTTAAATAAAAAAGAAAAATAATAAAAAAAATAAAAAAACTGGGTCAATCAGGTCGGGTCAAGTCGGGTTGGATTTTTCCAACTCGTACCCGACCCGACCATCGAATTCAGGTCGAGTCGGGTCATCGGGTTCACTGGTCGATCCGACCCGATGAACACCCCTACTCTCTATAATGAACTCTCAATTTCACAAGAGTTTATAATAAATTTTCTCCAACACTCTCCTTTCAATATATATCTCACTCAAGCGTGAGAGGGGAGAATATATATATATATATATATATATATATATAAGAAACTTAAAAATTGATTATTCTATGTAGCTTGATATTACACTAGAAATCTTACTTCATTTTTTATAAGAAAATCTTACTTCATTTGGAAACCCTTTTATAGTTTTCAAGGTTCAATGTTACAGTTTCTAACAGTTTGGACAAAAAAAATCAGTTGTTATAATTTTTTTTTCAATTGATATCTTTCTAGTATTTTGGCCATAACTATCTACTCAGATGCCCAATTAACTTAATTCTTAATCCTTTAAAAAGCTCAAAATATTATCTACTCATGTTTTGAACTCAAATCAAATGAAAATGTATTCGAAAATCTTGTTGAAGGTTAGTAATTAGTTGTTGTAACTTTTTAGCTTGATATCTATGTAGTGTAGTGTTTTGATCATAAATTTCAACACAAATATTCAAATGAACTGATGCTTGCTCTTTCTGGAAGGCTAATAAAATTATCTACATTGCATCTTTTTATAACTCAATTCAAATTTGGCTAAAAAGTCCTCAAATATTTCATTGAAGTTCAATCTAATAAAATTTGATTATTCTAATATTTCTATTCTTTTAAATATATTTTTAATAGTTATTTAAATGAGATGAATTTTTATTTTTATTTTGAGAATAGGAATGAATTACTTGAAATGTTTATATTCACCTTTCAATTCAAATTTAATAAAAGATATAGTCGGATATTAATCCAAAATTAAATACATAAGATTATTCATTTTAAATTAAATTTATATCACAAATGATGAACTATAAAAATTGTATGGTAAAAGAAAATTATTTTTGATGTCGAAATTGTTGTGCGCATGAGGGACCAAGTTTACCCTTAAGTCACAATAAGCCCCCACTTGTGAACATGCCTTCACTTAGAAGAAAATTTTGAATAAACTTTAAGATTTATAAGATTCTTAGTACACAAGATGAGGCTGCAAGCGCACATCCGTCTTGTAGTACTTAAAGGTTGATTCATAGGAACAAAGTCATGAAAGCTAAATCTAAAGAGGTATTTGAATATAAAGTGTCACTAAACTAGCTAGCACAAGCTACACTATTTTTTAGGAGTTTTTAGTATAGCTAGAAAATAATACGAAAAGGCAAAACTAATATGAGGAAAAATATCAAATTAAATAAACACTAGGGCTTATGGGATAAATTTAAGAGTTTTTATTTCTTAAGTAATAGAAAATAAGTAAATGCATGAACATTCTTATTCTCGTGGCGGATATCATCTAGTGACCGGATCACTTATCAGCCGCTAGACTTATATGAATGGGCCATCATCCATAACGTATTTGTCATGTTCTCATGATACTCAAACGTTCTAAATGTTGAGTACTTAGATGGAGGTCACGACATGCTCCTATTTCCAAATTTGGCTCTCTCTTAGGTCATGGATTGAAACTCGGCCAATCTTTCAAATCTATATCAGGTCATTACCCCTCTTGAGTATAGATGATCAAGACCGAACAAAAAATAAAGCAACAATGAAATCCAATAATGCCCCAAGTTCATCTCTCGACCTTATTTGGTATTGACCGTCAATCTTCCTTTTGACATAACTCAATCGCAATCCGGCCTCTCAGCTCGTATGCTACAATAGAGGAATAATATTACCCCTCTCGTATTGTAGAGATTGATGTTTAAAACTCATGTACTCAAACAATAAAAACCATGGGGCATGTGTCGACATACCTCCGCTTCTGGACTTAAGGCATTCCTGAGATGTAAATCAGGACTCAACCAACATCTCAGGTCGTACTGAGTCCCGATAAGATGATACTCCTTCTCGGGTGGATACTCTTAGGTCTGGTCGAGCAAACACGACGATTATTGTGAGAAGACTCCAAGTAAATCTCTCGACTCTACTTGGCACTGGTAGTTGGTGATTCCTTTGACATAACCCAATTGTCATCTAACCTCTCGGCTTGCATGTGATGGTTGAAGAATATATCATTCTCTCGGATGAAGTTCACCAACACTTGAAAATTGAAATCGTTCATACAAGAAAAGGGGCATAGTGAGCATTGCGAGAAATTCTCTAAGCCTGCCTTTTGGCCTCACTAGGCACTCTCTTAGTCATAACCCAACGGTTGTCCCACCTTTCGGCACACATGCAATCATTGGAGAGTAATATACCCTCTCGGGCGAGATATCGACGTCTTAGGCACACTTAATGCTCGAATAAAAGAAGTTGCTTCTCATAGCAGAAAAAGCAAAGAAAAAGATTGGACCAACCTCTTGGCTAGTCCCCTAGCGGTTGGTGATCCTTTGGCATATCCTAACACCGACCCAACCTCTCGACTCACATACGTTAGTTAGGAAATCAAATCATCCTCTCAAATGAGAATCGCCAATGCCAAAAATACAAATATTGTCAGAAAGTGAAAGAGTTTGCTTCCACGAAAGCAGAGGACAAGGAACACAAGATTTAATCACAATGTGTCTTTATGAATGAACTCAGCTTAAACTCCTCATCTCTAGGCCTTGAAGTTTAAGTTGAGAAAGATACTACTTTCTCGAGGCAAGACACAATGAATTAACACACCAGAGGAAACACAAACAACATTTCAGAGAAAGAGCATGAAACCTAATCAACCAATGGAACAATAAATGAACAAAGTAAAGTAAATGGATGTTGCATTAACATACAATTAAAAAACATAAGTTCAAAAATAGAAACATAAAATTCCCAGTCCTAGTTGTTCAGCTACACATAAAGAAACAAAAAAGAGGATAATAAGAAAATAAAAGGAAAAGAAAATGGGAGGTTGAGCCTCCCCTTCAGCCTTTTTCTTTCAATTGCAGAATGAAACGTGTTGGGAATTGGGGAATGCTAGGATCCAAAGATCTTTTATTTCGTAGTATCCATGTTCTTTTATAATTTTAAGGTCTTGTGCCACATGTCCACTCATCTACTTGCTATTTTGTTTTGTTATGCCTACTTTTTCAACCAAAGGACTCTTTGCTTTATACTCCAGTTCAAGCTTGCCACTTGTTCACTCGTTCACCTACTCCTTATCCATATTTGTAACGCTCTCGAAATCAGCCCCACAGCACATGCCGCGAGTGCGCATTACATGGTGGACAATGTGATAATTGACATCCGGTCAATGAAACACGACAAGTATAAGCAACGAATTAAAACCAAGTACTTGAAAAAATAACGGAAGCGATAAAACATAATGGATTATATGGCACTAAAACCAGTGACATCAAAGTGTACGAAGGCAGATAGCCCGAATATGTAAGAGACTTGAAGTCTACAAATAAGTCTAACAGTTAACATAATCTATAATAAAGACCCATAGACTGACTCATACATGTCCCATAAAATAATATGAAATACTATGTCCCAACATAAGGCCGACACCATGTGCTAACCACAATCATGATTTGCCACCAACTTCAACCTACTATTCCAAACTCGCACGAATCGGATGTAAGGGAGGCCCACCCTTCGTTAGTTGTATGTAAGAGCCATAAAAATAAGTAATTCAATAATCCATAAAATGATTCAACTAAAGCGATAATCAATGAACAATAATGATATCAAAATAGACTATGAAAGCCAATTCTCGATTTCATATGTCCATTGCATCAATATCATTTATGTCCAATTTATCCATAGTGGCTAAGAATATTCCATTGCATTTATCTATTTAATGCACAATATTTCACAATAACTATACATTCTTGCCACTTAAACAATTATCTTGAATAGTTATCAAACAATCTTTAGTGAGTCTGACCATACATTGAAATACTTAGTTGTCCTTACGCCATTGATTGGCCAAGGCATGACAGTCCGAAAGTCGTGTCATTCCCATTAGCCATTTCACATGGGATAACACATTGATACATCTCCATCCAACAAGGGCCAAAAAAATTTTTAACATGTCATTTCAATATAATGGTTCATTTTAATCTACGACTTAGCCGTCGAATTTTAGGTGAGTCAATCAATAGCATGTAAATTATATCAATAAAAACATGAAACATGACATGGCATAACATGATGTCAACTAATGATCAATTGATAAAAGAAACATTTAAATCAATCTTCAAAATCATATATTTTGGTTGGTCGATCGACCTACCGATCGATCGGTCATTGACGGATCGAAACAATGACTTCAGCCTCTGTTACTCCTATTGGAATGGTTGATCGTTCCCATGGCCAGTCGATCGATTTAACTAGGAGCTTATTACCGATAGTCCGATTGCGCCGTTCAATTGTCTGATACATCAAGCAAAATAAACAAGAGCTTTCGAACTAAGGTTGATCGCTCATCTAATCGACCGATGCCACGTTCATTCTATACAGTGGCATCCGACTCTAAGTCAGTCTCTCGATCGGTAAACTGAAACATTCTGGAGCTATGACCCTAGGAGAGCCGCCGACTCCAACTATCAGACATCAAATTGCTTCGATTTGAATTATCCGGAGGAAAAACACCATCAGATTTCAAAGTAGCCCGATCTAATTCAAAAATTTATAGAACATGCTGAACAAAATCTTCTTCATGAAACTGTGGGTCCTCCTAGGATATGAGTGGACCATTTGAGAAACACGGAGACTAGTTGAAGTAATGAGCCTCCCATTTTTCTCCGGGGATTTCTATTTCAACCATTCCTATAAAGAGTCTACTTACCCTCCGAATCATTCTCTTGAAGCTCATCCTCTTTATGTATCCATGCCTATTTGAAATGTGAATCATAGTATTCATTCTTATGGGAATGGGAATGAAAAACAAGAAAATAGAAAAAAAAACTTTCTAGTTCATGGGAAAAATTGGATTCAATTGTCAACTGTCCCTATCGGAAATAGGATTGACTGCGGATCCTTTTCAGTAGAAAGTCTGTATTAATAAAACTGACACTTCATCCGAACATGCTTCTAATTTTTAGAACATATAACTATCATCATACATCAACTTAATATTAAGAAGCCACATATTCAAAGCATGAAATAGTAGGTGAGGGCACCTAGGACAGAAGTGCTCCCATCTCAACACTTAGGCGAATGCAAGAAGGCAATGTAGCATGGTTCAAAGCATGAAACAGTTAGAGGGAGTCATTTTTTCACATCAATAATTTCTTTACACTAGAAAAAAGAAGTTTCTTTTAACACTTTATGGACAAATATTGTAATACCCAAAAAATTAAAATGGACACAAATGCCCTTATGTTGAGGAGTAAATTAGGTCTTTTGGGCAAAAGTGAAAAAAATATAAAATGACAAAAACTCTGATTAATAAATGGACTAAAATACTTTTAAAAGCAAAAGGATCTTGTGAGCATTATTGTCCTTTGACAAAAATATCAACTTTGATTTGACCAATTTGTCCTTTTCTTAGTCGATTCAAATTTATGTATGAGAAATAATAATAAAGACAATAATGTAGTTCTAAAAATATGAAATATCATTTTTACATAAAATAGATAGGGAGAAATCGTAAAAGTTATATTCCAATAATAAAGTATAAATTAGAAAAAAAATATAGCAAAAATATGAGATAAAAAATGTTTATTAAATATAAGTAAAAAGTTTTCATAATTTTTTAACGACAATATTTTGCTCTTTAAAGGAACCTCAACGAAGTCTTGGGTCCGTAATGCACCACATTGAGGCCCGGCCTGCAAACCTTTATCGTGGTAGATTCCGTCAATTTTGCTCCAATCGGTATATTTTCTCTTGTACGTAGAAGGTTAGGCGAATGTTGTCCACCGTAGGAATTGACACCAACCCCCTCTCCCCCTTGTCCGTTGTTCTATTTCCTGCTTGTTTGATCTCCTCCACTTCGTCGTCGTCCTCCGGATCCATCTTTTTGCCCGCCGCTGCGAAGAAATCACTGGCGTGCTTTTCTCCTTTTGTCGTCGAATCGAATCCAACTCCCTCTCGATCTTGCTCAATATGCGGCAGATCTGAGTTACTGCAGCGCGAGGAGGTTTACCTCTCAATCGGCGGTTGTCATCGTCCACTGATCTGGTAAAATAAAGTCTCTCGTAATTCTCCTCAACGATCGATCGCCTGTTTCGTCTTTGTTATCGCGTTAGTGTGCATAACCCATCAATCAGGATTAGGGTTTCGGCAGGAAGTCCTTTTCTGCATTCTAGATGCTAGAATCATTTTCGCTTGTATCCAAAAGCGACTGATTCAGTTCGAGATGGGGAGCTTAGATCTGAGCTTGAGTTGTCTCTCCATTTTGATTCAGCAAGCTGGTCATTTGAATGAGCCTAGATTAGTTGTTAGTTTTATTGTCGATTGGATAATTAGGGTCTAATTCATATGGTTGAAGGATCAAGTTAAAGAGGTGGACGCTAAGGGAAGTCTTCCTAATTTCGTCTTTCCTTTCTTTGATTTTGCTGTTGTTTCTGGTGGGCTTTGGCACGATGTTTGTGTTATCTTAGCAGGTTTTCATATTCATTATGCTTTTGCAGTGTTAATAGATGGGAATGTAAAATTATGTAATGCAAGTAATTAAGTGAATGGATGTAAGAAATGTCTCATAAATTGGTTGATGAGGAAGCTGATTTACCAAACGTACTTGTTTTTGCTATTAGAAAGACGTCCACAAGTATGGTAAATAAGTAGAAAGTGAATGTTAGTTGGGCCCCGAAAATGGTAGACACATAATTGGTTGATATGTACTAAGCTTATTTTGTGAGTGACGTATTCCCTGTGACATTGATGGTTCTGAAGATCTTGCAAAGATTTTAATTTCATTTTTGCAATGTTCATCGACTATTGCATTTTTTCTTCCCCCTGATTTCAGCTTGCAAGTCTGTCTTGCAGCAATTTTAACTGTTCCAGGTCTTGGGACAACAAGTTAAGCATTTGAAAAAAAAAAGTTCTCTTGTCATAGAAATTTATTGACATAGTGTTTCTGTTGGAGTGCAGCTCTTTAATTTTGTCTCCTCAAAAAAAAAAAAATTATTTTGTCACAGGATCAAAAAAGAAATGTGGAGCTCAGATAATGTTATATTGGCAATTTTCATTATGCAGGTGGCTTGTGAGGAACTTCATCGGACATGGTTTCCTCGAATGAGTGCTGCAAAGTTCTCCAACCTTTCTCAGTAGAGTTTGATGACTATCTTACCTATTGTTCCCCTAGTAAAAGGCTGAAGATAACAGAATGTGATCCATCTAGTGGGGAGGCCCAGAATTATGGTGATGCCTTTGACAGTTATGATCTTGGTGCACATGCTGAAGGCTTGTCTAGTTGGTACTTTTCTCTCACCATGTTCTTTCTGTTGCGTACTTGACTATGCCTCTTTATTTGGAGTTTTTCTTACATGAACACGAATTGAATGTTTAGGTGTTCAAAACAGTACAATGGTTCATCCTGTAAGCATGATCTGTCAGGGAAAGTTGGTCCATGTATTATGATGGAGGAAACATCCCAGATTAATAAGACTGGCTGTGATGTCTGTCAACCATATGGTGCTGGTCTTACGGTGGCACAGAATAGTGATTATGGCGGATATTCTCAATCTTCTATGAGTGGATGGATGTATGTGAATGAGCACGGGCAAATGTGTGGACCATACAGTCAAGAACAGCTTTTTGAGGGCTTAACCACAGGCTTCTTGCCTGAGGATCTCCCAGTTTATCCAGTTGTAAATGGCAATGTTGCAAATGCCGTACCTTTGAAAAATTTAAAGCAACTATCAAGCCCTGCATATTGGACATCAGGTTTCACTGCAGCAGTTCCATGTGAAAGTTCCAAGTTGACTTACCAGTGTTCTATGCCCTATGACATAAATAGACTTTTTAGCTCATCCTCTGTATGTCCAAGCCAGAAGTTGGAGCCCTTGATGAATGCTACCTATGGAGATCAAACTTCTGATTTGAAGAAGGCTAACTCTGCAATGGCAAATTGTGCATCATCTATTTTTCCAAAGGTAGCCTTGTCTTCTAACTGATGCTCAAACTAAGGATATACTATTTTGTATTTCATCCTTGGTTTCTTCAATAAAAAAAGTCACTGACACATTATTTCTTATTCAGCATCTATCAAGTGAAGATGCATGCTGGATGTTTGAAGATGAGGAGGGTCGAAAACATGGGCCACACACAGTTGCGGAACTGTATTATTGGCATCATAGCAGTTATCTTTGGGATTCATCAATGGTAATCATTAAAAATAGATTTAGTGCCAAGCTCAGCTACATTTTTCAAATTGCTGTTGCGTGATAAATGCATGTTTTTTTGGTGCCATTGTGTGCTTTGTTTTCCAGTTTATAGACTTTTTATTATTGAAAGGGAACTGATTTCTGATTCAGTTTTGTCCAACGCCTTTAATGTTGAGACTGCTAAATGCTCTTTTCTTTCTTTCTTTCTAATAATTGTGTTTTCTTTTTCTCTAGATATATCATGTGGAGGATAAATTTGGGCCATTTACACTTGCGTCCCTTATCGAAGAATGGAATAGACTCAGCAGCCGTAATGCATGTGAAGATGACATGGGGACTGAAGATGCCAGCAGGAATGATACTGGTTCTTTTGCTAGCTTCATATCTCATATTTCGGGGGATGTTTCTAGTCAGCTACACTCTGTAATTATGAAATCGATGCGTCGCCTTCTTTTAGATGAAATTGTTAGCAAAATTGTGCCAGAGTTTATCTCATCAAGGAAGTCTCAAAGTCATCTTAAAGCTGAAGCAACGCTTCACTGTGCTAACACGAGGATTTTAGCTGTTGAAAAGGTAACACTTCTGGTTATGAGTGTTAGTTTCCTCTATGGTTCCATTTACTGTGCACTAGGTTTTGATCGAGTAGTGCTTTCTATTTTGCAGACTAAACTCACTTCTTTTGGTCCAGTAGTGAAGGAAATAATTCCATCGCAACCATCTTTGATGGAAAATTCAGTTTCCGCTAATAACTTTCCAGAGTTATTACTAGCAGTCCAGAAAATGTTTTATTATGATTGCATGAACAACTTGTGGAATGCTGTGTTTTACGATCCTATCTCAGAGTGCTATGCTGCATGGCTCAAAACAAAGCCGCGACCTGCTGTTCTATCTTCTGTTGTTGCCTCTGATGAACAGAATGCAACAATCATGGATGAGATGAAAAACAAGGTTTATGATTTTTTTTGAGAGAACAAGGTTCATCATTTACAACTGTTATGTTTGTGATGGTGCCTTTGTATTTGGCATAATATTGTTCTATGATGTGTTTTTTTTAGGTAGCATCTGAATCACAAGCTTGCCAGCATGACGAGGATTTTCCTCCAGGATTTGAGCCAGATATGATAAGTACACCTAATTCTTTTCAACCGTTAGTTGCGGAAACTGATTCACTTGTCAAGAAAGTGGAGACAAAGGAATGTCTTGCTTCTCCTGTCAGCCTGCTCTCTGAATCTCTAATGGATATCATTGGAAGTCTAGAAAATTCACTATATGTGTCAGTGAAAACGACTCTGTTTGACTACTTTGAGGATGCTATAAAAGATGAACTTACAAACTTGTTTTGCTTGGCTATGGAGGATGTTGCAAAGGCGGTAATATATCTTTAACATTCTTGTCATTCATATATATTTTTTTTATGAACAAAAAAATGACTAAAATGTTTGGTCGTCATCTTGTATATATTACAGCATTATAGTAAGAGATGCACAATTGTAACAAAAACCAAATAGATAGTCAAAATCTTTCATTCATATATATATTTAATTATTTCATCACTAGAACCAGGTTCTTTCCTTTTTTTCTGCTGTGACATTCAAGTACCTGTCTAATGATGTGCCCTTATCGTAGGGGATGGTTAATGGGAGTCAACGTGAAAAGCAATCATCCTCATGTATTTCAATTGATCAACATGATGACATAGTGTCTTCGAAATCTCCTGGTAATGATTGATTTCACTTTTTCATCTTTACTGAAAACTAATCCCAATAATTCTAAATAGATTCTCTTTGCTTTTTTCTTTGAAGAGTCAATATGTCTGTCCACATATTCTGCAAGTTCTATTGAACGATTGGGCTTGCAAAAGACATCTGAAATTGATAATCAGTTTGTTGATGACTTCTCTCCCCCGGGATTGGAAGATTGTTCATCTTTGGACCTACATCAGAGGGCCAAGCTTCGCTCTAAGCAGTTGGACACAAAAATTTCTGAAATTGAGAAGTTTGTTACTTTGGCAATTTGCAGGCAGAAGATACATGAACAAGTTCTTAAAGAGTGGAAAAACTCTTATCTTACTGATACTCTTCGAAAATGTGTTGTTTCAAGTGGATTGTTTATACAACTTAAATCTGAGGCCACCAATGTCAATTTGGAGTTGCAGAAACACCTAATCAAGGTACTTTCGTGGACTTGATGCTTTTTGTCATCTGAATGTTTCAAATTAATGATATATTAATATCCCTTACTAATGTAAAGAAAAACCTGTTATTAATTGTCTGGTAATTTTTGTGGCTAAAGATACATTGTTGATTATGGATTATTAGATTCTGCTTTACTGATAATTTGTGTTTGTATCTCAGAAAGCATGCACGTCTAAGTCACCTGCATTATCAGAGGATATTGGGGGAAGATTGGGACATTCTGACACTTCATTGCCTGCTGGCCCATCTGTATTCACTGGAAAATATACATATTTTCGCAAGAAAAAAATTGGCAAGCAAAAGTCAACTTCAATTTCTCTATCTTCAGAAGTTTTAGAAATTCCAAGGGATCAAAAGATGTTAGAATCTTCAGAGCCTACGGCGTCCGCGTCTCTCGATGTGAAGATTCAGGAGTTAAAGCGTAACAAAAGTGAGGGGCTTCACAATAGGGCACCTGATAGGGTTAAGGACAAAAATATATTTTCCGATTCTTGCACTCAAATAAATATAAAAACTCATAAATTAAGAAAGAAAGCTGACAAGATTGGCAAAGGGACAACTGCTAATACTATTCTAAAGTTTCCAGCTAATGATTCACGCGTTCACATTAAAAAGTCTTCTAAAGGCAATATAAAGTGCAAATTGGCTGAAGTTTCAGACTCAGAACTTAATGGAATGGATAAAAGTACTAAGAAATCTGCTTGTACTCTGAATCTAGAGGAAGGATCAAAATTGTCTTTATCCAAGGATATTTCATCTTGTAAGTGCTTGTATTTTCCTACATTTTTTTATTAGTGTGATGTTTTTATCATAGGCTTGTATTCATTCCTCTCATGTTGGGTTCTTGTCATTTGACAGCAAGAAAATTATCTCGTCTGAAAAGGAAGGTTGAAATGAGTAAACCTCCACTGCCTCCTGCCAAGATTTCAAAGTCGTCTACTTTGAATACAAGTAAAAGATCTAAGAACAATCATTTAGCAAGCCGCAAGATGGAAATTGCATTCCCATGTCCCAATTCGGATGGCTGTGCTCGGTCCTCCATCAATGGATGGGATTGGCGTAAATGGTCACGGCATGCCTTGCCATCTGATAGGGCTCGTGTGAGAGGGACACGTGCGAGAATCCATTTGTTAGGTTTGGAGAACAGTGCTTCCCAAAATTCAAATGCTAAAGGTCCTTCCGCAAGGACAAATAGGGTGAAGCTACGCAACCTTCTAGCTGCCGCAGAGGGTGCAGAATTGGTGAAGATCACTCAATTAAAGGTGATCTATCCTCGTGTTTCATCATGAGTTCCTTCTTTTCCTTTTTATCCTCTAAGTTCTGTCTTGTATACTCTTTCTAGGCAAGAAAAAAACGATTATGCTTCCAGAGGAGCAAAATACATGATTGGGGTCTTGTTGCTCTTGAACCAATTGAGGCGGAGGATTTTGTAATTGAATATGTTGGTGAATTGATTCGTCGTCGGGTAAATATAATTCGTCTCTGATTACTATGATATAATGATAACTTTTTATTTTCTAGAGGAAGAAAGATGGTGACTAAGTTATGTTGCCAACCATGTATGTATTACTATTAACGATTGGAACATACAAGTGTGCGCTCTAGAGCATGAAAAGAAGATAATCGTGCATGATATGATGATATACTTCATCTTGTACTTTATAAAAAGGATGTGATATTATATATTCAGTTTCAAAGATAAATCCTACTTTTACAGATATCTGACATAAGGGAACGCCAATATGAAAAGATGGGAATTGGAAGCAGTTATCTCTTTAGATTGGACGATGGCTATGTGGTGAGTAAAATGAATTTGGTATGCATCATGCTATATATTAGCGAAAATTCCGATGGACATTCTTCTAGTTGAAATGGAGTTTAATATATCTTATTTTTCTCTCAAGGTTGATTGTGTTCTTCACTACACATTACTTTGTTGATGTAACTATGATATTTTGGCCGTTTAAAAAAAACTACGATATTTTGGCTGCTTCTGCCTTTTTGTGGATGGATTTGACTTTAGGCATTACTTGTACTTTATATTCTTTTTGCTACTTGCAGGTTGATGCTACCAAACGTGGAGGAATTGCTAGATTTATAAACCACTCATGTGAGGTAAAAATTTATTTGCAGTCCGGTGACTATTTGTGTTTGAATTTACTGTTTTTAATGCTTTTGGTTCTATTACAGCCAAACTGCTACACTAAGGTGATCACTGTTGAGGGTCAAAAGAAGATTTTTATTTATGCTAAGAGACATATATCTGCTGGTGAGGAACTTACCTATAACTACAAGTTTCCATTAGAGGAAGAAAAGATTCCCTGTAACTGTGGATCTCGAAGGTATGCCATTCAATTAATTGTTGAAAGACCTTGCTTGTCTTTGATTGTTAAGATGGCTTGAACTTTTCATTTTCATAGATATGAAGATTGTTTTTGTTATTGCTTATGTTGATTTCACCTTCTGTTCCCTTCTTTGCCTGAAAGGGCTATACTAGCAATTCCTATATTACTTGCAGAAAATCCAAAACCATGTACTGGATTTTGAATCTTTTGCTATTTATTTTGTTGTTGTGAACTGGTGCAGAACAAATGCATCCAGTGGTTTCCTAAGAATGTCTTACATGCAGTTGGTCCGGAAAGTAATTTGGTTGAGTTTTCAGTTTTTTTTTTTGAGGAGATAAGTTTTCTTCAGCATTAAATATCCTTATCGAGAAGCCCTTACGAAAAAAAATCCTTGTCCAAAAGCATCGGTAAAAAAAACTGTAATAGTATCACCTTGCAACAGTACAGATTTGCAATGTTGGCACTAACCCTTTCCGGCTATCCATTTCTTTTGATACTAGAATATGTGTTTGTGGTGATCTTGTGGTTTTTTTTTGAGGGGAAAATGGATGACCACCAAGAGTTGTGCCTGTCCCCATGTATATCTATCACTATAAGAAAATCAACATGTACTTGCGTAAGCTCTTAAGAAAAAAGGACAAAAAAAGGGGAAGCGTACATCCATCAACCGAAATCCCACTCCCAAAGAAGAAAAGTATGGTGTACAATATTGTCAACCTGACACCTCTCCCCACAAAAAATTCAGTTACGCTGGATCCCGATGGCCCAGGCACCGGCCAGAAGCATCGCCAAGGCTGTTCACCTCTGCCTCTGACTACCCCCCTGCTCTGAGTGACTGCCATGAAGTCTCGAATGGTGACGGGCCGTCGCTCGTGATTCCTATCCGGGACCAAAGCTCCCTGGCCACAGGACACTCGAGAAAAAAGTGGGTCATGTCCTTCTCCACATGACATAATGCTCCATCTCACCATGTAGACTCTAAAGACAATCCTGCCATGCCGTAGGAGTCAAGCAAAGATGTTGACTTTAAGTGGCACCCGCAATCGCCTAATGAGCCTGTCGATGAAGTGTCAATAGCTCTGAAACATGCTGATCTGATAGTGGAGCTTCGAAGAAATGAGTCCATGAGCCGGTGCCTGGTCCACCGGCCTCTGACTAGGTCTTTGCAACCAATTTATCTGAGTGCGCTGCCAATGCCCATAATTGAGGTAATGCAGCTGATAGTGGGCCCCTGGGAAACCAGTTCTGCTGCCAGAAGGAAAGTGCCTCTTCGGAACCGAGTGAAGGCTCCATGAAAGGGCGCACCAACGCTTGCTTCATCGCCATCCCGCGCTAGAATGATGCCACATGTGGTAAAATAGTCCTGAACTCCCATGACTAATCTCGCCCGTAGTAAGTGAAAAAGACCTTGTACCATAGACTGTACTCGAATCCCATGATCTGCCCCATCCGCCGGGCCAAGAGGGCCCAATTGGTGTAATGGAGATCCCACACGCTCAGTCCTCCTGCGAGGTCGGCTGCACACATTTTGCCACCTTTGCAAAAGAACTTGCTCCTCAATGAGTCTAGCCACCTCAGGACCTAGGTCGGCATCCGAAGAAGCAACATATATAAAAGTGACCGAAACAAAATGACCCGCCCTCACATGATAGTAGTCTCGAACTCTAGGCCTATAATATGTGGTCCAATCGCTCAATGACCGGTGTCCACCCCTGGGAACCGATATGCCGGTCGGAGAGAGGAAGACCCAAATATGTGATCGATTGTGTACCAATCAGAGTGCGAAGCTCTGCCACGCATCAAGTTCGTGTTGGAATCTAGATTATGTTCATATAGTGACTGTTGGATTCCTTTGTTTCCTATAAACTAATGAGTTAATATTTAACTATTAAATGCTATATTAAGTTGTTTTGATATGCCTGCAAAATCCTTGGTATATTTTGAAGACTGTGCCCTTATGCAAGTAAATAAAAAAGACGATTTTTAAGAGCTAATAAAAAGTTCACATTTCCATTATAAAATCAGTGATAAAAAGCAGCAGTTTTATATTGCTTCTTTTGTATAGGGATCCTATGATGTGCTGCTATAAATTCAAACAATTTTAAACATGAATGAATGAAATAGTGATGGGGAAGCAGATATCAAGAATTATGAGTGTTTCCTTCAAAGAAGGAAGAAATATGAGGGATACTTTTATTACTCTTGTGGGATATTTTTGTCTACAGTTTGGTGCATGATTACAATAAATGATAATATGTGTCCCTTCTAGGCAGTGTGGAACTTGAGAATATTCACAAGTACGTAGGCTGCAATTTTTTTGTTTTACCTTTTATCAAGAATCCATTTGAGTTAATGGGTTTTTTTGAGCTAATATCAGAGCATCTGTATTCAGTGCCTCTCAAGGAACAGAAGCATTCTACCCCTAAAAAAAGGAAGAGAAACATTCTGTA
Organism: Pontederia crassipes; assembly: GCA_030549335.1. Taxonomy (NCBI): domain Eukaryota; kingdom Viridiplantae; phylum Streptophyta; class Magnoliopsida; order Commelinales; family Pontederiaceae; genus Pontederia; species Pontederia crassipes. The sequence goes on along the minus strand of JAUKPH010000017.1, from coordinate 18,486,333 downwards.
AATTTGACGCAATTCTTTCCCATCTTTTACCGAAAAAAACTATCTACTTGTCGATTCTTGATTCCAACATTCATGCATTGTATGTTTGGCACGTGGACATTACACTGATTTGGTGATTTCTTGACTATTGTTAACATTTTCAATTTTATAAACTTGACCGCAAGAATACATAGTTGTTATCTGAGGACCTTGCATGATTTCCCTCCACCCGTTTTTGTAGGTGTCGTGGTTCAATGAATTGAAGAAAGGCTCTCTTGTTGCTCTGGGTATGTATGGTGCTTTTATGATCATTTAAAATTTACCTTGTGCATCGAGTTGATTTTTACCCCTGAAATTAACATTTATTCTTATGATAGTTTGAGTTACACTTTCTCAGTTAATCAGAACTAATGGGATGGCTTAACGTTCTTGATAACCGGGAATAATGATAAATAAACTCATCATGTAGGTGTAAAATGGTGAACTCACTAGACTAATCTTTCTCATATCATGGTTGTCCATTCAATCTTTTACTAGATGTAATGTTATCTCTCTCTTACTATACATCTTTATCCTTGATAATTTCTGTGAAATGCTTTATGATCATTGTCTTGATAATTTTTATAAAGAATTAAATAACATCTCTACCATGTAATGGAAAAGACCTTCTCAGCAAGGCCAGTGGGCTCATGCTTTGTCAATTCTCTTATTGCTTTCTTGTCTATTATTTTTTGGATCCACTTTGGAATGTATAGAATTGGGCCTCGTCTTATATACCATTGATGGGTGGCGTTCTTTTACTGGTTGCTGTAGATTCATTGATCTTTGTTGACTTTCTGTTACTTTCATGTCATTGGTATATCCATTCGCCATATGAAATCAGATTTAATTTTCGGGCTGTAGGTATTATTGACAGCCAGATAACAAGAACTTGTGCAGTTTTATGCTCCATGGTTCATGCTTCATTTTGGAATGCACTGAATCCTTCTATGCAACAAATTCAAAGCACATAAACAATCATTCCATGCAACCGGGAAGCTGTTTTGAAGTTTTTCATCTAGCCAATGCATTTCTTGTATGTATCTATCCATCCCATACTTTTTTTCTTATCATATATGCAACTGTACAAATTCATTGTTCCATCATTCAATTTGACTCCTGAATCATGGTGTGCTCTTCTTGAAAGTTTCTTTTCATTTTTTCGATAATTTTCTGTTCAAATGTGATGTCTAGACCTTTAAAATATGCTCTATACACATTGAGATGAGATTTTATTTTAGCAAGGTTGGCCCTTTTGACAATCTATAGAAGATATGGGGCATGCAAAAGGAAAAGGTGAACTAGAGATGAGATGATGTCTGAAAGAGAAGACTCATGGTTATTAAAGAGAAATATTACTGGACTACAGAATTAGTGGAAAGAAATATGAGGCGGATATGATAGAGTTGAAGGTGAAGGAGAAGAGAATTGATCATCGCCCCTGCGCAAGGATGACATGCACAAATCGAGAATTGATTGGTGGAATTGGAGGAGAAAGTGGAGAGCTGGATAGAGGGGCATGCGTAAGTAAAAGAAGAGAAATATCTATGGACTATGGAATTAGTGAAAAGGAAAATAAGATAAATATAATACAGGGCAGGTGGGGCTGAAAAGGAGAATGGATTAGTGGAATAAAATGAGAAAGGAAGGATGGATAGCAGGGTAGGAAGAAGAAAAAAGAGAACTAAAGAGGGGCAGCAGGAAGGAGCTTACATGTAGAGTTAGCCAGTTAGACTATCCGATTACATGAATGATTAATAAATAATCTGATAGAAAACTGTAGATTCGTCAAGTGATTACAGTTCATCTAATGGACAATTTGACTGCCTGATAGTGTTTTATTTTGATAGGGTACTTAATAGTGTTTTTAAACTTGGGTTTGCAATCGTTAAACATGACTTTTAACTTGTTTTAAAACTTTTTGTTAAAGAAAATCTATCCAAAAATCGATTATATATTCACATTCTTTTTGGAAGAAACTTCTGTCCGTGCTGTGAGAACAAAATAATGATGCGTACTATGTCCTAGATCATCCTTAAATATGAGGTAAGGAGAGGGTAAAGATAGGTTTAAATACTTCTGCATTTTGACAATGCAAATAAAATGTATTTTTAATTCTCAGAGTGCATTAGTTATGTTTTAATTTGAGTCATGAGAGGGTGAATTAGGAAAGTGATTTGCGGAAGAGGAAACAAGCTTTCTCTAATTCTTCTTTCAACTTCAGTGAACCAATATTCACATTCTTTTGATCAAAATTTCCTGTTATCAAAGGTGAAAAAGTTAAAAGAGAACTTTTTAAGAATTCTTTTTCTTAATTATGAACTAGAGTTTTAGCTGTATTCAATTGGGAATGTTTTTAAAGAAAATATTTCTCATTGTGTTTGACGATTGTGAAAATTTTCATCGGCAAAAATTACACTGTGATACAATAATTACACCAAAGATAATATATTTTCTTATCGCCACTTGGTTACACGCCAAAAGTTTTTTGGGCCAGGCATTTAATTTAAGTTTCTGATAAAACCACTAATTTCTTGTAATTTTTTTCTCAGAATTCATTTTTCTTTAAAAACATTTTCCCGAAAACTTACCGATGGTGAGACATGCAATCTTACAACATCTGAAAAAATGCGACCTCTTACTGCTTCTCAATAAATGCAACCATTTGAATTAAAATAAATCCTGATGTTCATGATTATTAATTTTGGCACATTGGGGATTCATATAGATGATATGTTGGCCTTTTGGATATCCTGTTGTAGATGTTATTTAATTGAACATATAAATGCATATGTATTTGTGTATATATCTTAAATGGAATACTCTTTTAAAGTTGAAAAAAAGGCATCTTGGAAGTGAAATAAATGACATTTTTCATTGGTTCCCAAACTATTCTACTGATTTAATGCCACTAAATGGCAACTCCGCCAGATTCCTTCCCAACTATCATGACGTACATGGTCATCCTTGGCCATTCATACTGCACACCTAGTGGATATGTTGAAGCTCTTGTTTGTTCGTTTCATATATAACCATTAATGTCCTCGGCCTGTCACCTGATTTTCCAAGTCTATTCGTTTCAGGTAAGAGTTCACTTCATGGAAATTGCAGATTCATGTATCATATACAATGATGCTTCACCATACTCTGCTGCTGATGAGTAATCTGCAGTCAAGGTTATTAATTGTCTGCCTTTTCAGATGTGGATTTAAAATTTCAAATTATTGTACTGGCGTAAGCCAAATCCAAACTATAATTCAATACAAAGCAAAGGCACTCCTTATTGGTGTATTTGGCGATCTCTGGAAAGCTTTAGTCTGTGGAGGAGAGAACCTTACAAAAAATGCCTTTTTCTATGCAGTGAAGTAATGGCTGTTTGTTATATTCATGCAACAATACGTTCAACCAAGATTAAGGAAATGTAATTCCTTTGGTAAAAATTTGTGAAAAATTAAACTGCATTTTTCTTACATGAGAATTTGCTAGTCCTTATATAAATTTTTCCCGGTAATAACATCTTCGGGGGTTCAACCAAGTTGGGATCCATACCAGACCTCATGGTGTCAGTACCAAATCATTCTGGTATATTTGTGTGATATTTGCTCTCTGGAGATTTGAAGTACGGAAAATAGGTCCAAACTTACCTACAAGTTTTTCAGATCTTTGACATTTCAGTCCACTAAATGGCTAGTTCCTATTGCTGTTCCAATTTTATTTCATGGCCGTTGAAGCGCTGATACTGTTTTTCTGTATGGCTTTTCATATACTGATGTCATTAAGTTTGGAGTAATGAAGCTTTGAACAGCTTCCCAGTGATTACATATAAATATATACACACGCTTGCAATTGGATCTCTTTCCATATACATGAAATCACGAAATAAACAATTTTAGCTACAGATGCTTCAGATATCCAAATTATATATTTTCTTCAAGTGATTGTTGTTACTGACCTACTGTTTTTAAGATGCTTAGTTATATTTATGGGAGATTTCTTTGCATGCAGGTACTGTAATATGGAAATTTGCTTGCGCAAATTACAAATGCATGTGGTACGTGCTTTTTCTTGCCATCTATGATAACTTGATTAAACCCACAATAAATGACAGTAATTGAAGATTGACCAGTAAATATGACTTGTTTTCTTCCATGCTTAAGGAGTTTTTGCATTTGTTAAGCATGCTTCACATATTAGGCCACGAATTCCCTAGCAAGCTTTCTAACACCAATAAGGAACTACTTGGCTTCTGCCAGTGTCGCTAAATGGAAAAAAAAGAAAGGGAGAGAGAAACGAGAGGTTGCAGTTCCAATTTTATCCTAATGTACTAGAGCTCAAATTTTTTATCCTCAGCCACAAATTTTTTGTCCTGTACAGTTGGTGGCATGCCTAAAATTGGACCTCTGGATATCACACTCAGGGACCCAGTGATGCTTGTATCTTGGCGATGACGCAGCTACAACTAGTAATCATTCTCATCATTTATAACCTGGCGCCCCCAATTTCTACTGCTCTTCCGTGCTCTTTAAATAGAATGCTGATTCTTGCAGTTAATATTCATCCCATATAACTAAACCAACGCCAATTTCACTAAATTTGCAAATCGCAACTTGGAGGTGCCAAAGCCGCGTAGATGTATGCCCACACTTTTGCTTCAAACAAGACCACCCGCCGGTGGGGTCCGGGACCTTGTGCGGCACAGATTTCCTTCTGGTCTCACCTCAAGCAACAACCGGCCTTAACTCAGCTGGAAGAGTGTTGGATTGCCGAATGTCTTCCTTGACGGCAAATCCACGCTCGCCGGTTCGAATCCGGCAGGTCGGAACAAATGCGTACCTACCATTGTACGGAACAGCTTGTTTATCGCATAACCATCCACCTTATGAATCCTTTTTCATGCACGAGAATCATATCATGGAGGAGGAGAGGGGCTACTAATTAAGTAGCTTTTTCTTTTTGGATCCGAATGCCATGTCCTCCACACAAAGTCCACCAAAATTTCCACACAGCAGGTGGGGTCGTGATTGAGGGGGGACGTGGCCCTCTCTCTTCTCCCAAAACATAGTCTTAAGGCACTGTCTATGTCCCAAGTAAATTTAGGTGAATTATCAGAAAAAAAATTAGGTGAATTACGCCAACATTTCTTTAAACTCCATTAGAAAAAGATCATGCCCTTTAAAATTCTGCTGTTGCAAAACGCAATAAGAAACATGTGCTGTTAGTGTTAGATAAAACAATAAATAATAAATAAACTAGAAAGGGGGGAGAGGGGCATATTGGGGATCCTCGGTATTTTGTTCCTATCTCGCTCCCTCTTTCTCTGTTTGCAGGCTTATTACTTATTAGGTGTGGAGCCAACAAAGTGGCACCCGATGGACTAACAGCTGATGACTAGAAGTGATGAAAGAATGTGAATGTAATATAATATAATGTTTTTCTTATCTCATATTCAATCATGACGAAACTTTTAACGCTTATATTTTGTGTATTCATTTCATGAGTATCCTTTTGTGGTAAAACAATAAATGGAATTTTGAATGTTTCTAAATTGGATAATCACAATAAATGATAAAATGAATTTTGAATGTTTGTGCTACATCTTTTAATGGGTAGCATCATGGATTTACTAATTATCATTCAATTTATAATGGAGGATGAATTGATTAATTGAATAATTTTTTATCACCATTCATCATAAGTTTGATGGTGATTAATAAGGGTGTTATACCTTAAAAGAAGAGCTCAATCATTTTTTTTCCTTTTGATAGACAATATTCAGGAGGTTGAGGGTAAATACGGCATCTCTTCAGAGTTTAATTTTGTAATAGTCTTTACAAAATTATGCATTAGCAATTAATTCAGATAATAATCATGCATGTAAATCAATTTCTCACCGTGAATTGCCTTTTTCCTATTTGAAAAAATATATCATGACACTTCTTTATCGCAAGAATGTAATATTTGGACACACCATATTAGGGGCGTAAGCAAAAAATTAAAAATTCGAAAACCTAGAAAACCGACCTGGCTTGACACAAAAATTTTATTTTTTTTCCTTCAAAAAAAAAATTAGGCGGTTTTTAAAGTAAATAAATCACCCGAGGAGCTCGATGGAGATCTACATAATTAAAAATTTATAAAATATATATTGATATTATATTCTAAATATTATAATATATATAAAATTACTCACTAAAACATATTATCTATCCTATAACATGCATAGAAAATTAATATAAGCCATAAATAGCACTATTATAATATATAACATGTGAATGTCGTTAATTTATGAAACAAAATATCTCTTTATATTATTAATATTTTTTATAAATATAAAATGTATAAAATATAGATCTCTAAAAAAATCACTTGAAAAAATTGATAAGATTTTTTTAATTTTAAAAACCCAACCAAAATATATAAGAGATTTTTTTCAACGAAAAAATTCACCCGACCCGCACCGATTTCACCCCTACCTCTTATAGCAACTTGAATACAAAAATTAATATGGATTCAAAATAGGCTGCGCCAAGCGAAATTGAACCAAAACCTTTAATAAAAATAAGTTTGTAATTACAACCACAGAATTTTCTTTATATAAATTGATATATTCTACAAGCGAAAGAAATTAATAATATTGATTTAAAAATATATAAATAGGGGTGTTTGATTAAAGAATCCAATATTCTTAAGTATAACAAATCAACCAAGAATTTAGGGTTCTTGCTTTTTTCCTTTTTTCACTATGTTGATAAGGAATATAAAATAATGATGTTTGATAAATTTTTTTAATTATTCTCATGCTAAACATTCTGATATATATATATATATATATATATATATATTTCACACTTTTTTTAATCCAATTTATACCTATAGACTGAGCTAGACCCGAGTCCGAGTCTAAATTGACACCCGGACCTCGCCCAATCCATCGCGTTCTCGTCGACGGCAAGCAAACCAAAGGACCGCCGCGCGCACACAGGGCAGTACACACAGCACGCATATTTAATACATTCACAGAAAAAAAGAAAAAAAAAAGAGAGCGAGGAAAAGAAGCAAGGCAAGCAGTGAGAGCAGAGCACCACTGTGCGTGTGGGGGCTTGCCGAGTGAGACCGCCCCCAAAGCGAGCGAGCGAGCAACCAGGTCGCTGCACGCGGACTCCGCATACTCACTTGCGAGCTTCTCTGGTTTCTTCTCGTTTCCCCTCCCTTTCTTCTGCTCATCTTTGCTTAGCTTCTGACCTCTGTAGATTTTGGTTCGCAGCTGCAGCCCCAAGAACCCTCCTTGCGTGCGTCGCCCTCTGTCAACGGAGACGCCAACAGTAATGCCGCTGCGAGCGATGCGCGAGTCTCTCGTCGCAATGCTTCGTCGTGGTCGCCGCCGCTTGTGGTGGTTATCTGGCGTTGGCTCTGCCTTTGTTTCTTCCTGAATCCGAAGCCCAAAGCGTCTCCTTTTCTCCCTCCCTTGCTCGATCCTTCCCCTCTTTCTTTTTTTTTTCTTTTCTGATTTCCCTCACCTATTTTACTTTTGATTTCGCTGCTCTCCGTAAAATTCGTATCTGCAACCAGAAACATCACTGTGCCTCACTGGGGGACCTCCAACTCCGCTAGATCTACCTTGCTCCAAAGACAATCTCGGCGGGGGATGTGAGAAAAGGAGCGGATTGAAGCAGCTGAACATGGCAGCGAGCAGCTCGTGCCGAGGCGGACTCGGCGGTGGTGCCACCACCACCACCAGCAGCAGCAACAGAGTCACCGGAGGGTCGATTAGTGCTGCAGCCACGGCCATTGGCTCCGTGGAACCCAGATTCCATCCCCACGAGAGGGTGAGCTCTCTTTCTCTAACTCCCCTTCCATGTGTGTGCTTGTTTCGTGTTTGTATGCAGATCTCTCGTGGTGTCTGCTTCGATTTTGCCATTTTCCATTTTTGGTGATTTCATTGCGCCATAATCCTGTTGGTTGCTGTTGGCGTGGGGATAATGGATCTTCGGTTAGATTCCAATTTCTTGGTTGGTGGAAATTGTAGTGGTTTTCTGTATTGATTGGCAGAGTCAAACCTCTCGCTCCTAATTAGGCAACAAAAGGGTCTCCTCCTGCATGACAGGGTTTAATAGAAAGTGATAAATGATATGAAAACTTTCGTTATTAGAGAAATCTCAGAATGCCTTTTTTGTTCTTCCTGCTTAAGTTTAATCTTTTGTATCTTTCCACTGATCCCAAGTTCCTTCTGAGAAATTCTAAATGAAATTGGACAAACTTGGTCCCTTGTGGTAACGAGTGATAGTGGAGCAGGCGAATCAATCTTGATGGTTATTTACCCTTGTCCTGGTTTTCTTCTTTAGTTGTCAATTTACTGTAAATTCCTTCAGCTCTCTTGCCCTCACTTGGACATTGAAAATGGTCACATAAATCATTTAATTTTGTAAACTATCTCTTCGATTTTCCCTTAGTTTACTAGGACCATTGTATCATTGCAGAGCGAAAATCTGTACATTTCTAAATTGCAGTATTGTGGTGGACCTTTGTTCTGATTCTTTCACCTGTGCTGCTCTTGATCATATGATTTTTGTTTTCATTTGAAGTTTCCTTTTATTATGTTGTGTCAACAAAGTAGCTTTTTTGTCTGCTAAAGGCACTATGTTGCTTCATGTAGAATCCAAATTCCCTTTTTCTTCATAACAAAACATAAATAGATACCATTATCTCTCTTCTTTCTTTCGCTGATATCTATTGCTGCTGTTTGAAAACGATATTATTGCCTCAGGTGGATACTGCAATATGACTAAGCATGTATAATTTGAGGTTCCTTTTCCTCTTGATTTGAAGTGGAATGTTTTATATCATACTTTCCACTTCCAGCTTCTGGGTTGTTTCATAAAGCTCCTTGAACCAGCGGTGATGACATTTCATTTTTCTGCCCCCATTGTGTTCATATATAGTTTAATGAAGATGGGTTGCTCTACTATTTTAAGACTTACGCATGTTTCTATGTTTCACATTTGGCCAGCAAAGTAGATGGAATGGCTGCTTTGGTGGATTTTCCTGCTTTGGATCACAAAAAGGAGGAAAACGGATAGTTCCAGCATCCCGTATTACTGATGGGAATGCCACATCCAGTCGTGAAACTGGGACCACGTCTACTGTGCATTCTAATCAAACTACAGCTCTGAACCTCTCTCTTCTTGCTCCACCTTCATCACCAGCATCTTTTACAAATTCTGCACTCCCGTCGACAGCTCCATCTCCCAGCTGTTTCCTGTCAATATCAGCCAATTCTCCTGGTGGCCCATCTTCAACAATGTTTGCAACGGGGCCATATGCTCATGAAACACAATTGGTGTCACCTCCTGTGTTCTCGACTTTTACAACAGAGCCATCTACTGCTCCACTGACTCCTCCACCAGAACTAGCTCATCTTACGACACCCTCATCACCTGATGTTCCTTTTGCAAGATTTCTTTCATCATCCCTTGATCTTAAATCTGCAGGCAAAGAAAGTGGCATGCCTTACTTGTCAACAAGCTATGCAGTCAGTAGTGATCTTCAGGCAACTTATCCTCTTTACCCTGGGAGTCCTTCTAGCAGCCTTATCTCACCGGCATCAGGAACCCCCAGGACAGGCCTTTCTTCACCTTTTCCTGAGCAGGAGAACCCTTCACAATGGCGCGCCTCATTGTCAACTCGCGACTCACCCTATTCCAGAAACAGCTCATCTAAAATGTTTGGAATCGAATCTGCTACATCCAGGAATTTCATATTATCTCCAGATTCCAGTTTGTTTTACTCAGCTACATCAGCACAGTTCTATCTTGACCAAGCACAGCAATCATTCTCTCCTTATACTGCAGCAAGGCTTAGTGTTTCCAGGGAGTCAGATGTATACAGCAATGGTGGAAACAGACACAACAAAACATGCAAACAGGAGTCTGAGGAAATTGAAGCATACAGAGCATCCTTCGGATTCAGTGCAGATGAAATTATTACTACTCAAAACCATGTTGGATCATCTGAACCAGTTGATGAATCCTTTACTATGTATCCTTTTCCAAACAGTAAAACTTGCACAGAGCAGTGCCTGATAACTGAATTTGTGAAGGCAGGACAAAAGATTATGGAAATACCATCACTTATTCTGAGCCATGAAAGTCCGAAACAAACAGCTATTCAGCAAGCTAATGGAGTTCAGAAGACTGACCTCAATGCTGCAACTGCCGGTAAAATTTTGAAATCATTTATGATTACATATCACCAATAAATTCGTCATGGAGCAAACAATTTTATAATGCATAGTTTCTGTTGTGTCTTCTCTTCCACTAAAAGGAAAATACTAAGCTGAATAGAGCAATTTACTCGATGAGACACATTTCTTGTTTGAGATCATGCTGCCATTTGAACTCACAATTCTCCAGATTGCCAATGTTGTGTTTGTTGCATATATTGTATGATTGTTATTCCTCTCTGGAGAATATACGTAGGAAAAGAGCATTCTTGTGTGTATTTGTGCGCATATGTGATTTGGTAATGTCCCTAAATCATAAGCAGGTTGCATGCCAGAAGTGTTCTTCAGCAGATCCTAAAATGCGCAAGTTTTCTTGGTATTTAGTTCTGAGTTCTGTCTTTGTCATCAGGTCCTAAACCAACTTGCCAATCTAAAGATAACAATCATTTGATTGTGGTTCAACCTGCAGCGGATGCTGAAGAGCCGTCTTACCCCAAGGTTTTGAATCGCCAATTCAGCAAAAGGAACTGGCCTGGAAAATCGTCTTCAGATGCAGAGATCGACTACCGAAGAGCAAGAAGTTTAAGAGAAACCACCGGACTTTTATCATGGCGCAACTCACTGCCATGAGGCACCCTAAGTGGCATGCTTCGTCTCTTACTAATTTAGCATTGAATTGTGACTAGCCAGTGCAATCTTTGGACCGTCTTCAAGAGTGACCATTTGGTCCCGTTGCTATTCACGGTGCATGGAGATGTGAAGAATTTTGACTTTGTGGTTGATTGTTTGCTGCACATTTCAATGTTTGTAATCTACTCTCTAGTACGTTGGATGTTCAAAGACATTTGCAACCAAAAAGTTGTAAATTGCCCTATTCACACAAAATTACTGAAACTTGTGATGTGCAGATGACTTTTTTGTGAAGACAAATTGTGGAAGTCCCATGTTCTCAACCCAATGCAATGATGCAGAATTATCTTGGTACCTCTCGGGCTCCAGTGTGCATATGATATATCAACACAAGCGTCCCATATTACATATATCGGAACTGCTGTGTTAACAAGTTTAACAAGTGTCCGTTGCTCAAAATGTTGAGTACCTTGTTATATAAAATATATATCGGGTATCATAGCATGAAAGTTCAAGAGTTATGCATACAAAAAACAATGGATTATCATCTACTTTTACACCATCAATTGTATTTTTTTCCCGCATGTTTTCAAATACAAAATTCTATAAAATCATTTTTTTTCGGTTACGAAATATCAATTTTATCCTTGTTTTCAATATTAAAAAATTTGACCAAAATTTAGGTAAAAGTCAACGAACAGATTTAAAAGTTAAATTTCAAATATTTAATTTATAATTTAGCTCAAAAGGATGATAAAAGTATGTTGATAATACCTTAAATTTGAACCAATGGTACTTATATTAGTCTGACACTAAGATAGTGGGGGCGAGGGCGGCAAAGTTGTTTATCCCTTAGAATTTTGCTGTCTGAACAATGAGTATGAAGGAGGGACTAAGGAGATCCTCCTAGAGGGCTCGAGGCAGAGCCCACAGAATTTAGATAATTTTAAGTTTTTTTTGTTTCCTATTTTATATTAAAATTTCTTATATAAACTTCATGACGATTAGGTTCTTCGCATCCTTGTAATAATCAATATTTCATAATAAAGAAAATCATTGCCGCTTGAGATTTTGGATGAACCTCGTAAAGCTCGTATGTTTCTATGTGTTCATGCAATCTTTTTCCCTTTTTTCATAACAAACTTCTATCAAAGCCTTAAGATTTGTCAACGACTCTCAATCAGGCAGAGAAATGGCATCGCATAACGTGAAGGTGGAGAAGTTCACTAACATAAACAATTTTCGAATTGAGGCAAATCATGATGCGGACGCTTTTGAAGCACCAAGGAGTCTGGGCGCCATTCACAAATATATCAAAGAATAAACCAAAGGAAGAAGACTCGAAGGGTAAAGAAAAAGAGGTCGACTCGCTAATTAGACGACATATGAGGAGAAGGCGCACTCGATGATTCTATTGACTCTAGCGGATGAGGTGATAATCGAGGTCGCAAATGAAGAAACGACGATCGATCTGTGGTTGAGACTCGAAAGTTGTATATGACGAAGTCTTTCACCAACAAGTTGCTATTGAAGTAACGTCTATTCACCCTACACATGCAAGAAAGTGCTCCTATGAAGGAATATCTTGATCAATTGAATTGTTTGTTAATGGAGCTAAGAAACATTGATGTAAAAATTAAGGATAAAGATGTTGTCCTGCTTCTGTTATTTTGTAAGATTGAGAAGTTATAACTCTAACTCTGGAAGAAGTATATCAGGAAAGAAAAACTCTGAAAGAAGTAAGATCGAATCTCCATACTTATGAACTTCGGCATAGGGTATCTGAAAATTTCACAAAGACTCAGGCCGAGCTTAACGCTTAGAGAATCAATCCGTCTTTTTTCCGTTGCGGGGTCAATGAAAGCTTATCAAACAACTTTTTGTTGCCCTTTAGTCAAGCTTGTTGTCAGGCTAATGCTCTGTCTAGTCTTCCTTTTCTTTGATATGCGCTAGTGGCCAAGTTCCTAGCTCCCGATTTAAGGACCTCATTTCATACCGTAGAGCTGGGAGTTATAGTCCCGATTGGAAAAGGAGATAGTCCAGGCATAGTTCGTGAGATTAATATCGACCGCGAAGAAGGGACAAGAATTGAATTCAAAGGAATTCAAGTAAAAAAGAAGAAAATTACTGCCAAAGACATCTGTAATTACTGTCAAGGATCAGAACATTGGAAGAAAAATTGTCTGAAGAAGAAGAATGTTCTTGTTGCTGCGGCGGCACATGAAACTGAAAATTTTGAAGATAATTTGATTCTGGTTACTACTAACCAAGGATGCCTGGAGGATGGTTGGGTGCTTGATTCGAGGTGTTCCTAACATATGACTTTGAACAATGATTCTCATCTTAACAAAAGACTGACGATGAAAATATTATCATGGATAATAATGCATCCTGTCAAATAGTTGGGTCCGTTCGATGCAAATTAAGACTCATGATAATCTCGTGAGGACGCGGATAGATATCCATCAGGTTTCGTAATTGAAGAAGAATATGATATCATTTGGAGTCTTGAATTCTAAAGGGTGTTAGATCAATACTGCTAGAGACATTTTCACGATCATGAAGAGCGATACTATAGTTTTGAAGGGAATCAGACAGAAGTCCTTGTACATATTACATGGCAAGATAGTCTCTAGTATTGCTCTTATGACTAGTTCATCAGAGTCAAAAAAATTCAGGTTATGGCACATGTGACTTGGACATATGAGTCAAAATGAGATGAACATTCTCAACAAGCGAGACGAGATAAAAAAAATCTAAAATCAACTCTGCAGGCACTGTGTATTTAACAAACAATGAAGATCTCAGTTTGACAAAACAGTGCACAAGACGAATGAGACATGGCTACATCCATGTGATAAGATACCACTTTGTATTAGTTAGTGACTGGTTAATTAAGTAGTGGGTAGTTAGAAGTTGTAAGACTTAATGTCTAGTTAAGAAAGTAGTGGATAGTTAGTTATATTTGTATTTGCATGTTATAAATACATCCATGTGTTTTAAATTTAGGGGAGCCTTTGAAATGTATTTACCAATTATGTAATTGGAGATTGGTCCACTCCATACGGACTTATGGAGATTTGTCATATCGAATTGACAAGTTATTAGTAGTATTTATGTTTAAGATTCTTGCACTTTTATTACTAATAATAGTTATCCTAGTTTTATTTTAATTGTATTTTCAATTTGTAGACAAACTTTCTCCTCGATATTTTAGTCCTTACAAAATAGTTCGTCGAGTAGAACCAGTGGCCTATGAGTTAGAGTTGTGTGCTACAACGAAAGTGCATCCAATTTTTCATGTCTTATTGCTCAGACCAGCTCGGGGCCAACTTTCTGCCATCCCTCCTACTCCACTTCCCATTATTTCTGATTGGGAATTAAATTTATTTCCTGCTGTTGTGCTTGCTCATAGATGGATTAAGGAGTCTAACAGTTCTATTCTTCAACTCTTAATTCAATGGAAAGATAGTCCTGTGGAAGAGGCTAGTTAGGAAGAATATGATTTAATTGCAGGACAATTTCCAACCTTCTGTCTTGAGGACAAGTCATATTTCTAAGAGAAAAGTATTGATAAGAATCCACCAATACAAATTTACTCCAAGAGAAAACCACATGGCAAGAAAGTGGAGAAAATGGAAGGAGACACCTGTCTAGTTATGGGAGATTAAACAAGGAGAAAGTGGTTATTTCACTAGTCTTATTATTTTGCCAACTAACTACCACTTAGCCACTAAGTCCCTAGTTAATTTTTAGCAGTTTGTGTTTGTGTTATAAATGACTACTAGTTATGTGTTTTAGGCATGTCATATTTTATGTAATTAAGTTTTGGAGGATAGTCCATTCGACAAGGACTGCTTGTTTCTATTTTATATTTTAGCAATCTATCAATTGGTATTAGAGCGTCAAAGATCCTAATAGCAAATCACAAAGAAGCAACATTCATTTAGGACAAATTAGCTTTACGTATTACAAGGGAAAGCTCATTCCAGAAGAAGAAAAGATGAAAGTTCATATTGGTTCAAAAATTCCTATTTTGACCCAAAGATGGAGTTAATAAAATTTGGAGGCTTCAATTACACCTACAGAATATTATTATTAATTTTTTTATTCACCTTGAGGACAAGGCAAAATTTTATGAGGGGTGTACTGATAAGATATCACTTTGTATTAGTTAGTGACTAGTTAATTAAGTAGTGGGCAGTTAGAAGTTGAATGAGTTAGCGGCTAGTTAAGAAAGTAGTTGACAGTTAGTTATATTTGTATTTGCATGTTATAAATACATGCATGGGTTTTAGATTTAGAGGAGCCTTTGAAATGTGGAAGGCTTTGGTGGAAAATCAAATTTCAAAGGACGTGAAACGTCTTCGCACTGAGGAAGGCATGGAGTTCGATCAGTTCTGCAAAGATAAAGGCATTGTTAGGCATCACACTATTAGAGATACTCCACAATAAAATAGAGTGGCAGAACGAATGAACAGAACGTTTCTGAAAAGATCAAGGTGCATGCTCTCTAATGTTGGTCTAAATAAGACATTTTGGACTGAAGCTGTTAACAAAAATTGCTATTTGGTGAATTGAAGCCCGACGATTGCGATTGACCTCAAGACTCCTACTGAGGTATGGTCAGAAAATTCTACTTGTTATATTAATATATAATTTTTTCTTGTCCATCATACTATTTGTCAGTGAAGGGAAGTTGAAGTCAAGAGTCAAAAAAGGGATGTTCATGGGACATGGTGCAGGAGTGAATGGCTACAGAATTTGGTCTTAGAACACAAAGTCATGTGCGAACGTTGATGAAGCATCAATGCTTTAGTTGAAGGTTGAGACTGAAGAGAATACCAACAAATAGGTGGAGATTGAAGTGATTCCAATTGAGGATGATGCTGAAGGATGACATAAGAAAGAGAACCAGAACATGAAGATTCTATTGAGCAATCAAAAGAGGAGTCAATTGCTATTAGACGTCACAAGTGGATCATCTTAAGAGACATGATTTTGAGGACATGATGGTCTATGCTCTACAAGTAGCTAAAAAGTGGAGTCTTGAAGCCGTCATCTTACAAGGATGTCATCACATGTGCTGAATCTAAACAATGGATCACTGTTATGGGTGAGGAGATGATATTTTTTTCACAAGAATCAGACTTGAGATTTAATTAAGTTGCCTAAAGATAAAGAAGTCATTGGCTACAAGTGCGTCTTCAAGAAGAAGACTGAGATTTCAAAAATTAAAGGCACAAAATGTAAAGTTCATAAAAAAATGCTCTTGTAGTCAGAAAGGAGTGAATTATAATAAGATATTCTCATTTGTTATCTGAGTGCTACTTGCTCTTGTAGCACATCAGAATTTAAAGCTTGATCAACTAAATGTGAAGACTGACTTCCTTCATGGAGAATTTGAATGAAAAACTTGAAGAAGATATTCTCATGAGTAAGGTGGATGAGTTCTCCATTTTAAGAAGAAGAATTAAGTTTGTGGACTAAAAAAATTATTGTATGGCTTGAAGCAATCTCCAAAACAATGATATAAGATGTTTGATAGCTTAATGATTAGTAAAAAGTTCAGTTGAAATTCTTATGATTATTGTGTATATTACAAGAAGGTGAAAAATGGCTCTATCATTTATCTGTTCTGGTGTGTGTAGGGACATGACAGACATTCAAAATTTGAAGAAGCTTCTCAGTGCAAAATTCGACATGAAAGATCTTGATGCAGTACAAAAGATTTTGGGGATGAAAATATTAAGGGATCACGCACAGAGTAAACACTTATTATCTCAAAAAAGTTATATTCAAAAGATTTTATTCATCAGATGCAAATATTCATTTCTTTATTGCTTTCGCATCAAAATCAGAAGCAGAGAAGTCTGCACAAGACTTGACATTGCTCATGTTGTGAGTGTTGTTAGTAGGTTTATGAGTAATTCAAGAAAATGCATTAACAAGCAGTGAAGCGAATCTTTTGATATTTGAGAAGAACATTTAATATTAGCCTCATCTATGAAAGTGATAAAGAACGTTTGGTTGCAGGGTATTCGAATTCAGACTATGCTACATATGTTGATGAAAGATGATGTATGACAAGATATATCTTCACTTTAAACAGTTCGATTATTAGTTGGAAAGTCATACTTAAACCATCAATTACCTTATCTACCACATCGACTGAGTACATGACGTTGACAGAAGTTGCTAAAAAAGATATCTAGTTGAAATGTCTAATTGGAGATCTCGGATTACATTAGGAACAAGTTATAGTGCATTATGACAACTAAAGTGTTTAGCCAAGGATCAAATGAATCATAAAAGAATCAAACACATTGATTTCATATATCACTTCATTTGCATTGAGAAGATGATCAAAGTGAAAAAAAATTGCACTAAAGATAATTCAATTGATATATTCATCTAAGTCTGTTCCGATGACGACGTGATATGACATTAGAAATATTTGTGCTACGAAGATGATTAAAGTTTAAACGATTTTAAGTTTTCTTTCAACTATTTTGTATTGAAATTCTAAATATAAACTCCATGAGTAAATTATTTTACATCCTTATAATCTTTAATATTCCCGTCGCCAAAAACATAACCCAATTTATGTGTTTTGTTTATGTTTGTGCAATCTCTCTCCCAATTTTCCTAGAAGCCAAATCGCATTACGAACATTATTCAATCGATTACATAACGCCTTTGTCGACTAGAATCTCTTAACAAATACTTTCCAGATAAGCCATCCATGCCGAAGGAAATCATCTTAGCAAAAAGATAACTCTTGAACAAATGGTTACAAAATCATCTTAGCAAAAAGATAACTCTTGAACAAATGAATCAGAAAATTGGAGTTCAAAATACTTCTAGATCATCCAGAGAGATCCATAGCCGCCAATTTCATATTAACGTCAACAAGATCCAAGTGAACTAAGGAAATGTATCCAAGAGGAGCCTAGAGACCAGAAATAAATCTCGAAACTAAGGATTCATAACAAAAGCAATTGTCTCTAATACATAACTGCCACGGCCACAGACAAGGAGAAAACAAAAACTTTGGGGAGATCAAAGAAGCCGCCAACTCAGGGCAACATAATTGCATTCCATTGTATCTTCTGCTGGAATGGGGGGCATTTACTTCAAAGGAATGAATCGGGACGAATGTGTAGCACCGATACCCGGCCTTCCATGCTTTACAGGCTTGTATGAGATGGAGAATTCTGCCAGGTAATGGCCAATCATCTCAGGCTGTGGAAAATAATTGAAAAAAAAACATAGTTAGCGCACTCTTTTTTTTGGACTTAACAAACAACACAAAAAACATAGTTCAGATCAAATGTGTGTTCAATTCTAAGAACACCATAACATTAAAAAAAAGGTGATCACATTTTACTAAATAAAAAGAAAACCTATGAAGAATAACAATCTGAGGGATAAGAAAGAAGAAAGTGTCAACGTTTTTAGAAAAGATAAATGTAAAACAAGTCCATGTTGTTTTAACAACGAGAAAGATATTGCAAACAAGTCTTAGGGGAATAAAGAAATAGGAATACAGCAGAAATTCTTACTTTTGTGCATGAAAATCTACATATGGACAAATTCTTACTTTTGTGCATAAAAATCCGCATATGGTGGTGGTCACTTGATAATGTCTGTCATATCAAATTTGAACAATAAGCAAAAGGAAAGTTTACCTTGATTTCAACCTGGTTGAATGTTTTTCCATTATAAACGCCAATAATGCTCCCAATCATTTCAGGAACAATTATCATGTTCCTGAGATGTGTCTTCACAGGTTCAGGCTTTTCGCCAGGGGGAGCATCACGTTTCTGCAAACAGTGCACGCGAACTACTAAGAACCAGGGAAATCTTGTATGAGAAAAATCCACAGAACTATCCAGGAATCATAAAATAGGGACAAGTCAAATAGACTATTCTCCTTAAGTTACTCTAAGCTATAAATACAATTGCAGAGACTATCTATAATATACAACACTGCAAAGGCATGGAGATACATACAACTTCTATTGAACATAACATAATCAACATGGTATTGAGTATAAGAATCTACTCGAAAATAAATTACTCAAACATTTGACACAGAAGATGCAATGAACCATCGATCCACAATAACAACAAAAAGGTTGAGGAACACAAAAAGAAATAATTCTGTCATGAAGATGTTTCCCAGGCAAACATAATTAACCCCAGAAATTAAAACGCGCATTGCAACAAAAAAAACGAAAGATTTCATTTTCACACAGATTGCATTGCACATTATAGACACGGACGAGATAGAGGAATCAGGTATAAAAAGTTTCAAGAGATCCGCTTTAAGTGAGTTGAGAAAGGAAGCATACCGCCTTGCGCAGCTTCTTGATCAACGCCATGGGCTTCCTCTTGAGGCCCCTCTGAAACCTGAAACAGGGACGAGCAGCATCGCAAGATCTCTTTTTTTTTCCTTTTTTCACAGCGCAACGATAAGAGGAGAAAGAAGAGCAGGGAGAGGGGCGAACCTTCTGCGAGCGCGGGCGGGGAACAGCTTGACGATCTCTTCGAGGCCCATGTCCAGGAGCTGGTCGAGGTCGACACCGCGGTACGAGAACTTCCTGAACGTCCTCTTCTTCGGCTGCCCGCCGCCGACGTCGACCGCATCGGAAACGTCCGCCTGACGCACACAAACATGCCGGTAGATTCAGCAGAAGATATCTCAGAAATACAAAAACAAACGAAGGGAAAAGCGCACCGGAGACGAACCATGTGTGATGTCGTTCGCTCCCACAAGAAGAACTCGGAGATGGCGGCGAAAGCGCAGACGATATAGCGTTCTCTAGGGTTTCTGCAGACTTTTATACTCTGCATTGTGGTAATTAGGGGCATTTATATAATTCCCTAAATGTCTAGAAAATGACTAAATCGCAGTTTTCTATTTATTTAAATAGATTTTCTTCTCATATATGATATATCACAAATATAGAATTATTTAAATGACTAATGATGAATTTTTTTTACTTTATATGAGTAATGTTTTCTTTCTGAAATTAAAACATTTTTACCGATCAATTTCTTAAACTGGAACATTTTATGATTGACTGAAATCTCTAATATTTTTTTTGTTTAAAAACAAAAATTTGGCTATAAAAGGAAAAAGAAAATTTAAATGGGCCTAGAATCAATTTGGCCCATTCCACATTTCAACTAACGAAAACTTTAAATCACTGTTAAAATTACTCATAAGCATTACACCACAAAATAGTTTGGTAAATAAAAGTAATGTAAATCCCGATTAAAATCATGAAAGAAAAAAATAGTACTATAGTTTATTTAATTTTCGTCACATATTATTATAGACAAAAAATACAAGAAAAAGAGAAAAAGAGGAGCTAAATAACATGTAAGGAGTTTGATTGCCGATGTTCGAAAATGATTGAAGAACGTGAGAAAATAAAATTTAATGATATTACTATTTTATAAGAATAAATTTTCATAAAAGGGCTTAAACTTTTACTTTGATGGCAGATTTAGTCTAACAGTTTCTGTATAAAAAATTGCAGACACTCAAATTAGTGATAATAATAGCCTCATAATCATTAATCAAATTTAATTAAAAAAAATTAGAACTTCTTAAATAAACTAATACAATTAATAATATTAATCTATTTCAAATTGAGGTGGTTTAATATAATTACGCTGGCATCTTTTAGTTTTTTCTTCCAATATGATTAAATTATGTAATTTATTATTTTTTGTTTAAATTATCATTTTAATTGATAAAAAAATAATTTTGATAATTCTTATGGATCGTAATATCATGATTATATAGTAATTAATTTTTTAAAAGATTAATTCAATTCTAGAAAAAAAAAATAGAAGTTTTTGTTGAGAATGTTATTTTCTAAATGAAAATAAAACATGTTCACAACTTTTAAATTCTACTCAGTTTTGTGAAAACTCTAATTTATTAGAAAAATATTTTTTTAAAAAAAAAGTTACTGTCTGCATCTATACGTGGATTAATGTAAATACACCATCATGTTTTAGATTGTCCATCCAATTTATCTTTCCAGATTGAGTCAATATTTTTCTTCAAAGTTATTTGACTCATTTATCATCTGAGGGCCAAGCAAACCCGCAATTTCTCCCACTTGAACTGAGTTTTTAGAAACTTGTCTCGATCGTGATTGACTGATTGGGATAGAGACATCCCAGTTGAATCGTGACATTTTCGATTGTTCCGGTTCAATTATATTAATTAAATAAAAATCAAACTATAACATTAGAAAATATTTAATAATTATCAATTAAATCATAATATAACGATTGTTTAAAATATATAAAAATTAAATAATATTATATGTAAATATAATATTTTGATTTTTATATCTTAGTGCAAAAATATTATATATAATTGGGTTCAAACATATATATAGCCCGAATGTATAGGGTTGAGATTCCAGTCGCCTTACAGAGTGCGCCACACTACGTTCCACATCGTGTGGCATGCTGATGCAGTGATCGATTAGCGTACTAACTCTAGGTATCCAAAGAGTCTTTTCCAAAATTGTGCAATGCCTTCATCATGTATGCTCCGGTCCTATTTGGTTGGATATTTTAGGTCAGATTTCACATATTGCTTTCCAGAATCAGCAGTGAAATTGGGTCTATCTTCATATTTCCCTCTTGAGACTTTCTACTCACATGCAGTGGCTTCGGACTGTCATTCTTCAGCAGATTTTGGCCATGAATGCCTCGTTGAGATCTCTTAGGTGGTGTAAGCCTAGACCTTCAAATTCACGAGGTTGGCATATCCTTTCCCATGCTATTATGTGCAACTTTCGATTGTCATTTTCATGCCCCCCACAAGAAGTTTATGCAAGTTTATGCCTAGATGTCGCCCAATCAGATAACCTTTTTTAGACTTGCGTTTTCTTTGAGACACGCCCGTGAATTATGGGAACCCCAAGATAGCTGCCCAAGTCCTCTGTATGAGTGAAGCCTTAGAGTTTGTTTGGAGAATCTGAACCACGCTCTTATTCCGTTCGATTCCGTCAAACATCGCCGCAAAATCGAGTTTGAAGGCGGGAACAAAGGGACTGGAACCGGGGTCACATGACTCCGGTTCCACTGCTATCCTCTTTTTTGTTTTTTTTTATTTGACACGACATTTGAACATTTTTTTAAAATTCGTTTTCTTTTTTTTTTCTTTTCTATCATACAGTAATCTTCATAAAATAAATTATTTAATAAATATAAAATATTTATAATAATACATTAATATAATATTATTTATTACGTATTATTTCATTAAAAAGTTTAATATTTCATTAAATATAATTAATTTTTTTTAAAAAAATTATATTTAAATAATATAATTTTTAACAAAATTTTTCCCATAAAATTTTTTATTTTATAATTTACTTTATAATTATAATAATTATTTTTAATTCAAAACTCACCTAAAATTCATTCATTATATTTATTTTTTCCTATCACATCAACCACTTTATTTCTTATTATCAAATTTCACTCCAACTAAATACACTCCGAACTAATCTATCAATTCAACTATGCACTGAAATTTTAAGAGGAACCGCGATTTCGTTTCCAAACGACCGATTAATGTTTTTGCAATGTCATACGCTGTTGTGAAACCTTAATTGATTTTATGGGACGATAAGATGGCAAAATATGAAATAGTAAAATATTAATTTTAAATTCATTTTTTCCTTTAAAAAATTGCGATATGTCATATATTTATCCGCTTGATAATTATGGAATTATTTTAAACATTTTCTATCAAGAAAATAGTAATATGCCCTGTCAGGAAACAATAAATATATAACTTTTTTAGACAGAAATAAAACTTTTGGCTAAACATGCGACCGATGAAAAAGTTTTTAGGATTTCTTTGTTAATTTGCCATTCTATAATATGTTTTTGAGAGCTTGCTTGAATTGATCCCACATAATTGGTAATACGAATTATCAATGAGGCGATTATTAAATTATTAAATAAGTTAAAATTACCTAGTTAGATATGAGAAAATTCTAAATAAAAATATTTTCCAATCTATCCAAATTATTTCATTCCGAACGACCCGAAAAATACTTATGCTAGTAACAACTCTCAAGCGTCTTTTGTTAATTTTCTTTTATCGATATGGAACACGTGGTATAACACACAATACACTCATGGGATCACTCTATTTTATTTTAAGGTATAATTCATAATTAATTAACATTTTAATTATTAATTAAATTCGGATTCACCTATTCCTCTCTTCCTCGAATGATTTTCTCTCTTGAGTTTGAAAAGTTCTCTGTCATGT
Organism: Pontederia crassipes; assembly: GCA_030549335.1. Lineage (NCBI taxonomy): Eukaryota > Viridiplantae > Streptophyta > Magnoliopsida > Commelinales > Pontederiaceae > Pontederia > Pontederia crassipes. Next base: position 18,463,141 of record JAUKPH010000017.1, on the reverse strand, counting down.
GTGATGTTGTCGTGTCAATGGAGAATCAGTCAAAGTTATTGAATGGAGAAACAGTCAAAGCCGAGTAGAAACAAAATCAGGGAGATTGCGTGTATGCAACCCAATGCCTACCCTTTTTGCATTTATCTCTCCTCTCTAACTAGTAGAGAGGAGAGCCCCCACCCACGAAGGCCTATCTTTGGATAATTTTGTCAGAGGGATTCTAACGGCGTCATTTGCTCATTTGGTATTGTTTAAGAAGTTATGTGTATAATGGGGCCTCATAAAAAAATAATAATAATGGAACCTTAGAAGTCTCCAACATAAGAGGCTGCAATAAAAGACCCGAAGGCCTGCACCAAAAAAAAAGTTGTATATATGCCCCCTTCAACATCAAACTTCTCTCAGTTGGTCTCGAATTCGAGATTCCTAAATATAAAAAATTCTTATTAATAATCTATTTAGATACGCGACGCAAGGGAATCTAATCGGATTAATTAGGCTCGATGATGAGCCGACAACTTATGAACAGTATGTTTGATTAGCGTCTCCTGAGTTGAACTGTCTACGCTGCTTTCTAGACACGGGCTGATTACAGAAAAAAAAACATAAAATCTCTTGAGATTAAACGATGTTCTTCACAGATAATAAAGAAAAGGGGATTCTATGTAACACACATCATTTCAGGCAACGGTTGTTAAAGCAGCAGATCTTGACAAAGAATTCTGTCTCAGAATTTGCAGACTGTACCCGTGGTCAGAATCAAAATGTCAGGAAAAGTTCGAAAATCATATTCTGGTCTGATACGTACCTTGGTTGCTTAGTTATATGGAAAGTTGCAATTAACTTACACACAGTAGCATCATAAAAGAAAGATCACATAAAATTCTTATCCATCTATGATCTATCCATCCATCCTCGAAAGGTACAAGGTAAGAAGAAACTTGGAGCCGTCTGGTTTTGTGTGAACAAGTACGTACGTACAATTACAAAGTACGTAGCTGTAAGAAGCCTGTAACTTAATTTGGCCTCAGAGAGATGAGCCGGCCCTCGGAAGGCTTGAACCCGAAGGGCTGGCAGGCGAAGACGTAGAAGGCCACCTTCTTCTTGAGGCTCCGGACGATCACGAGCTTGGCCTCGTGACCTCAGTGGACGACGGAGAGGAATCTCTCCTTGAAGCACCTCTTGAACGGGACCTGCTCATCACCTAATTTGCCTCCCTGTTCCTCCCCCTCGTCTTCCTCCTCCCACTGCGGTGGATAGCTCCTCAGGAAGACCCTCCTGTTGTTGTGATAGTCCTCGCCCCTCAAGCCTCCGTGGCTCCTCGGCGGACCCTCGACTCGTTTCTATGATTCTATCTCTCTCTCTCTTGTTCAGTCTATCTCTCTCTCTTGTTCAGTCTCTCTCTTGTTCAGTCAGAGAGAGAGAGATCAGAGAGAGAGAGAGAGAGAGAGAGAGAGAGAGAGAGTATGGTCCTTTGGTCCGACTTATGTGCCCATCTGTCTACATATATATAATATGCTGTGGAAATGATGCAAGAGACAAGACACGGGTTCATGAGTGGAAAAAATAATGCGATTGCGAAGGGAACATGATGCGAGCGAGCGATCGGGCATTAAGAATGGAGAATAAATATAAATTAACATGCATACGCACACAGATGGACGAGGCGTAGACAGTACGTGCTTGTCTATGCGTTTCCTTAACCTCCACATACATACAAACATGACATCCGCCCATGGTTGGATCCCCATGTATCCTCCATCACGGGTATGCATGCTTTTCCTTTTTTTTTTTCTTCTTTCTTTGTTTCCTGTTATGTTGAATCACGTCCCTCTTTCTTCTTGTGTTTCTCCAAACAAGATGAGTGAATCTGTAACCATTATGCAGCACGCATGAAGATTTATGTAGTATTACTGTCATCATCATCACCATCAAAGATTTGACAAAAGGAAAAAGAAAAGAAAAAGGCAGTAGACGACACAGATACCACCACCACGACCGCAAAGTCGCGGACTTTTTCCGAGTGGTTAGTCCAGTAGATAGTGCCCAAACTACGTTGACGTGTGGACATATATGCAGTAGCCAGAGCTAACGCAGTTGTACGAAAAATGGGCAGGAAGATATCTCACTAGTGAACCCACCACTTGCTTGTTTGATCTCCTGAAAAAAGAAAAACAGAACGGACAAGTGCTTTTACGTGACAGATTGGAGCATGCCCATGGGCGTTCTCGGTGCTAAGATCATAACTTTCGGAGCTCCTCTTTCGATCTGAAACTTGTTGGCAGAGAAGACTGTCTTGATAAGGCAACATTTTCAACTGTCTATGTTATGTTGTATTACAAAGATACGGTCAAGTTCCTCCTATATATTATTACAAAGATACGGTCAGGAGCCGGGACCAACTTGCTGATTAGCCATAAAAAAAAAAGCACTCCGAGTGGTCAAATTTCCTCCCTCCACTACCCCGTACATGTTAGCGAAAAAACATTCTTGATAACACACCATGCGTGCTTGTGGTCCTCCATGCATCTGATCCAAGTCTAGATCACTGCCGAATGCACGTTGGGAATCAAAACTTTATGGCTTCAAAAATGTGCTGCGAATCCAAGTATTGGCGTAGACAAAAGGAGTCACAATGATCCGTTCATCTTTGATGTATTAAATTAAGAAAAGCTTGGTCTACGATTGCTTGCTCAACAAATAAATAAACAAAAAGGATCAGTTCACCTAATATGCAGCGAACCCAGAGATGCAATAACATGAGAAGGATCATGCTGACTTGCCGAGAGGAGAGATCGCGGTTCTATCAGATCAGCTTCTGCAAAACTTTCCAGTATCTCACGCATGATGGGTTCAAATGTATTGCTCGAAGGATCCACCTTTGTGGACTTTGAGTTGTTTCTACGCCGGAACTTTGGTTCAATGCTGCGTCAGATTGCCTTGCAAGCAAATGCATTTGAAAATACAGTTCGGCAGGCCTCATTTCTGCAACAGAAGAATAAATGAGAATGCAATGAAAGACATGACTGGTTAAAAGTTCTTTTACAACTAATTTCCAGACCTGCCGGCCATGCGAACCATTCGGTTCTAAGATTATTCTCCCACTTCGGTTTCGCACCTAGGCTTGCTTCTGCTTGGGCCAACAACAAGGAGATGATAGGTAAAGGAGTACGTGATGATTCTTGGGCCCTCATCAGGCTGTTCACGGCAACAGATAGATATTGAGAGCCTAATTGCCGCCTCACAAGCTCCATACATATAGCACCTAACAAAGCAAGATTTCAGATGTAAAAAAAGCCAATTCTCACTACACCTATAAATTTACCTACATCAGAATTATTTCACTGTACAGCATCAAATACTTATTATTTCTATGAACGTAGTTTAATAGTCAAAGGATAGGAAGAAGACAAATATTCTTACAAGCTTTAGAAATATTGGTGAAATGTTGTCTGACGATTCATTGAAGGCAAAAAGAAACTGTATAAACTGACGAATGCAAAGATCATACCATGACAAAGTAAGAGGCAGCTGTCTACATCTTCCATTGAGCAAGCATGTGCTAGTGCTTGTTCGGCATTGATATAGTCTTGATCCCATATACAGTTTTGTGCACAAGCTAAATAAAAAATAGATGCCCAATGGGAAGAATAGTTTGCCTTCCCAATCAGACATTTTTGGAAATTCACATCTATTTCACTTGGCTTGTTCTGCATTTTGCATTTAGACTCGATGTATTTAAGTAACACCAAACAAATTGGGTGGTCAGTTGTGAACTGCAAGCAATTCATGCACTCATTCTTAAGCTTTTCAAAATCTCCTTTTGCTGCATACATGCGACAAAGTTGGAGGTGCGCGAAGAAGGCATCATTGTGTGAAGTGACAAGTCCTAACGCATGCATGATATGATCAACAGAACCAACAATATCACCACAATGCAAACTTATCTCAGAGGCACAGAGCAGCAGGACATAATTCTGATACCGAAGGTGATTATTTTCATTCAGGTTTTCTTGTTTAGAAAGAGCATTTAAAATTAGGCGATTCAACAGAGTGAGCATCTCTTGAGGAAACTTTTCTTCATGAGCCTTCTGTAGAATGCTAAGTATAAGTAGGTATCTTGCTTCGTGATTCCATGGTTCTTGATGCAGCCATCTGAAATGAGACCACAGACGATACAAAGTTGTTTTCACTCAAATTAAGCCATGGGAATTTCTAAAAGAAACTGGGAAAAATCACCTTTGAAAATAATTTATTCCACTTCGTCCATGTAAAGTATGGTTTCTGCAACTTGAGAATGAAAATTTGGGTCTGGAAGTGCAGCATGTATAGCAAGAGACAGCAGCAGCACCATGAATTTCATATGGTCCTCTTAGACCTTTCTTGACAGGGTGTCCAGTTGGCAAGCTCAAACATCTCACTGCTTTATGAAAGGCCATCCGATCCCGAGAAGAGAGCAAAAGTGAACTGAGCTGGTTTCTGTGACAAAAAGAACGCAACAAAGTCAGATCAAAAAAGAAAAAGTTGGATGACAATCAGATTTCTCTGTTTTTTTCCTTTTTGAGACAACAATGTGTTTACATTATAAAGTGGCCCAAACAGTAATGGATGACGAAATATCTGACAAGCTAACCCAAGCCTTCATACAGCTTCTCAGTTTTGTTCGCATCTTGATATTTTTTAGAGAGAAAAGAATGACTGTCGAGATACAGACATCCAGGTCATTAGTGCCTTGACTATCACATTTCTTCAACACTGAAGTTCTATTTTGAGTACACAGGACAAAGGTCTCAAGGAACTGACAAGAATTATGAACTTTGAGTAAAAAGAATATGTTGAACTTTGAAATTACTAAATCACCTTATTAAATTGCTGTCTGGATACATATGAAGAACTTTTTTCAGATAATCAACTCCATCATCAATACCTAGAGCGTGCTGAAACTCATGATGAATCTGAAAATTGGACCACGGATAAACATCTTACATAAAATAAAGGATTTGCAAAGAGAACAGACTATACATCGGGGCATACAAGCCCAAATAACAACCTTACCATCTTTCTCAGAGCGGCTATTGAATGCATCTCAGTGGCCACAGAATTTGTAAATGACTTGGGGATTTTTTGCAAAAGCAAATGAATTTGATTACTTGGATATAAAGCATTCAATGAGGAGATAATGAAAATCATTCTCGTATTCTGCAAAAGCGCATTTGGAAATTTCTGAAGTGACGCAAGTAGCGAATCCTTCCCTGAAATGCAATAAATTAATGTGCATATCAATCCTAACGCAGCAGTTGCACATGTCGGTGTCATCTTGGAGACATTACGTGCCAATTCTCTAGCTATATTGAGAGCCAAGTCAAAGTACCCAAGTTTCCACAATGCAAAAGCATATATCTGCAAGCCCTTGTTGTCAAGCACACCTAAAATTGATAAAACAAGAAAATAAACCCCAAAATTCACTAAGAAGAGCTCAAAAGTTAGTAATGAAAACTTATAATGATAGCAAAGAGTTATATTTAATATTGACACCAAAGACGTTTGGACTTTCTTAGGCAAAATATTGGCAACCATCCCCTTATCTTGCCCTCTTAACTGTGACCAAAAAAACTTTTTATCCTTCAGTTTTTATTCATAGCTTATTTTTAAGCCACTTATGCCCTTCACATCCAGAGTGCAGCAAAGCCACTATGGTCCAAATAAGAATAGCGGAAAATGTATTCTATGAATCACATATTCTCTTAGGCAGCATTTGGCACACCAGAATCAGCAGGAACCCGAAGAGGTTCTTCTCCAAACACCCTACAAATTTTCAGTGGGTCCCACAAGAAACTAGGTTCTGATCGACTACCTAGTTGATGGTTCTCAGTGATTGAGAACCTTGGCTCTTGCCTCCATCTAGAGCTCTTTTTGCTTTTTTTTTGTGGGGCTCAAGCAAATTTATAAAAATAGTCATTAATTAATTAATATTGTATAACATGGCAGATGATAATTTTTTTATATAATAATAATATTAATAAAATAAATTGTTATAGTCACATTATAGTTAAACAAGTTTATACTAATATATTCATAATTACTGTACATATAATTTGCCGATATGTATTATATTGTGTTATTCATCCTAAAAAATTTAATTTGAATTTATGTAATATATTGTAATTTAAAATAGTCATGGTATTATATCTTAATTCATGTTTATATTTTCACTCAAGTTTAAAACTGCATTTATTTTAAAGTATTAAAGCACTAATCAATTTATTTAAAAACGTAAAAAATTGTAGTTGTCCCTATTCTTGGTTAGAATAAAAATCATTAATTCACATAATAATATCATACAACAAAAGTTAATTATAACTAAATTCTACCTCTAAAAAAAACTATAACTAAATTACTAATTATAATAAATTGAGATTCTAATTTCATATTAAACCTGTTTATATTAATGTAGTCATAATAATAGTATAAATGCAAACAATTTAAGTTGATATTAAGCGATATTCTGTTATAATTATTGTTTTAGTTATTATATTCTGTGTAAGATATTTCAAAAAACGTATTATTTATTTAATTCATTTTTATTAAAAATATATATACAATCTTTTTCCTTGTTCTAGTCTCATCTAAACACTCATAAAAATATTTAATTTATCATCATTACATTTTTTCAACCAAAAGCAAAATAGAAATGAAAACATCAAATCAGCTAATCATCTAGAACTAAGCTTCTCTTCAAATTCTCCAAGAAAATGCCACCTTAAGTTTTATTCCATTTTCTGCAATTTTGTGTGCTGCTATGCGGGACACTGCTAACACATGCATTATTCCTAATTCCTCATGGATGTACTAAGCAAGAAAAAATACATGCTTCCACAATCACTAGTGGTGTTCATGGGTCAGGTTGGACCAAACTCGAACCCAAACCTGACCCAACCCGACCAACTTTGGTTTGATGGGTTGGGTTGGGTCAAGTTGACATGAATTTGGGCTTTCAACCCGAAACATGGATCAAGTCTAGTGGTCGGGATACCTGACCACTTTTTTTTCTTTTTCTTTCTAGTTTTGCATTATTTAATATTAAAAAGCATTCAATATTCATTTTTAAATATAAATAAGCTTTTTAAATATTTAATTATTATTTTAATATTTTAAATATAATCTCAACTTGAAATTAAAAGTTTGGGTCGTAGGGTCAGGTCAGATCGACTTGGGTTGGGATACACGACCCAACCAATGGTGAGGTCATGATTGGGTTCGATCAGGTCCGATCTATAAAACCAGCTCTTCCTAACTTAAGCTTTCAAAAAAATTGGTTAGCACATCAATTGCAACATGGCATCAAAGCCAAAGGTCAAGAGTTCAAACCTTGTTAAGATATTAAAAAAATATTTTCCTACACTCGTCCATGTGGTGTGGTGGATTGGGCTAGATCAAAGTTGTCAACGGCCTATACGTGAGGAGAGTGTTAAGAATACAAAATAATTGATATTGCTCTTTCTAACGACTTAAACTTCTAGAAAAATTGGCTAGCACATCAATTTCAGCATGACCCTACAATGATCAGCCCTGGTCGGCTGGCTGGGTTCAACACCCCTAATCAACACTTTTCTTTTACTTTTCATATGATATAAGCTGGGCATCCCTGCACAAACCTGCCCATAACATGGGTTCTGTGAATATACTGACATGCCACACCTTAAAAAAAATGGCATATCAAAAGACCATAGTACAGAGTCATAGCCAAGAAACACAGCAGTGCACAAGAGAGAGCTTGATCCTTTAAGTCCAGGGAAAACCAAAAAAGTGCAGTCATCTGAGGAAATGAGAATTTCAGATATCTGTAGGCCTCAAGGTCCTTACCTTCTTTCTTCAGATCTTCACATTCTTGTGCAGCTTCATTTGTGCGTCCTGCCTGCAACAGATAAACCAACATCAATGTTTTATGTATGTGCAGAGCTGCATTCATACATATTATAAGCTAATATTCTGGAAACGTTTTTCTTGAGAAGTAAAAGTACGGAAATGCACTTGAAGTGATGAATGAGACAAGGGTCAGATGGAATGACAAAAACTAATCATAAACATAATTGTGTTTCAAAATGAATAAAATCACGATCGGGCAATTAAAATGGTAGTCATAAAAGTTATTGTGTTTCATAAAAGTTCTTTTTTCAATTAAACTCAGTTACCTTGCAAAGTGATCTGGCAAGATTAATTGACACATGAGTTTTGAGTGGTCTATGATCTTCCTTGGACTTGCTAATGATATTCAAAAGACATTTTGCCAGCCTATAAGCAGCAACAGCAGCTGGATAATCTCCTCGTGCTTCACATACTAAACCATTTAGATTATGCACTTCCGGAGAGCAAGGTGACCGCTGAATAGCCTGTCTTATGGCTCCAAATACCTGTAAGTTTATTACAAAGTATGAAATATATCATCAATAACATGCTATTTTAGAAGAGAAACTAAGAAATGTGTGCTAACTCAATTCTATGCAAACAGCAATTTTACCTTAGCCAGTTGACTCAAGTTACAGTTTCAACAGGTGGCTAACATTCTAAAGAAATTTTAATAAATTTGGCATGCCTTTTTAGGTTAATTAAAAGGATGTAGCCTTTTTGCTGCATCAGATACCAGAAAAAATTCCCCACATGTTTAATTGAGAAGGGAAGAAAACAAATATACATGTATTATTAGAGATGATCTATAATAAATAAACTCTGAACCTTTTTAGGCACATGAAATTTTTCCTCAGAAGGAAACGTTCAGATTCCAACAGATAAATGTAACAAAAAAACATTAACTAAAGTAAAGAGTAAATCAGGAGGAAATTTCAACACCAAAACACTTGCTCAAATATTTCTTTGTTTTCTACGTATATTATGCATGTAATCCTAAAGTTCGTTTTGTAAAACAAAATGTTTTTGTTGCACGATTTCTGTTCTAAATGTCCTCATTCGTCTTATTTTCAGACAATTTCAGACATCTGGATAAAATTTGCAAGGACAGTTTGGAATTTGAAAAAGAATTTTGTGGCCACAACTCGATAACAAAGTTATGCAGGCATTATCCTTCCAAAATTACAGTGAGGTCCCCACAAATAGTGATGCCAGGAAATGGCAATATGAAATATAAACAAAATAACGGGAAAATAATTGGCAGAAAATCTCTCCTTTTGCAATATTCTTTTTTGAAATGTCTCCTTTCGCAATATATTTGAGAAATGTCCACGGAACCCAAAACCAAATAGTCTCTTTTTGATGAAATGCTTTGAGAGAAAAATGCATAATCAATCTAGCAATGTTATTGCATACTAATGAAACGTGATCATACCTGTGGAGAAAGAAAGTTTCCTGAACGCATTGCAAGTTCTCCAAGACCGATTTGAAATTCCCAAGCCTGTATATAAATAAGCACAAGAAAGAAAATGTGACATCTTAAAATTCCTATTAGAAGTATGACTTATATACAAGTAACGGTTACACGATTAAATTCATGATAGAAAGTTGACCTGTGGATTCTATTTGGCAGTTGTCTTACATCAACATTGCAAATAAATTGTTTTAATATATCATTATACTTCAAATTTATATGCTTTAACAAGATGAGAGAAATAATCTAAGGAACAAATTTCTCATGATTTCAGATATCCATGGCTTCCATGCAATACCATGTTTAGAGGCGATGAGGCCTAAAACAAGATGCGAGAAAAACAAATGTAGAAAGAATTGTCCAACCACAATATACTGCAAATCGTATAAGGAAATGTAACCCAATAGCATATTTTGGTCAAGCATAGAGCCATTTTTATCTTTTAGATAACAACAAAATATGTAGGTTCACAAAATTGGACACAGAAAAAAAGTAATACTCACAGGCAAGGTCTGCACAGCCCGTAGACAACTTTCATAAGCGTCACCAGGTGAACTAAAGCATGAAAAAAGAAACATTATAATTAATAAACAATATAAAACCAGAGTAGATGTTTTTTATGAAGAAATAAATCCATTTACCCCTCCTGGAAATCAGCAGAAATCCCAGCCCATGGTAAAGCCAATGAAGGATCAATACTTCTAGCATGATCAAATGCATGCCTTGCCAATTTCTTTTCTCTCAAGTCCCTATAAAGCTGCAAATGGACTATTTACCAACTGGAAAATCTTGGACAAAAAAGTTCTAAAAATTGTCATAATTACCTTCCCAAGGCATGCCCATGCCAAAGAAAGAGATGCATCAAGTTGCAAGCCCCTGATGAGAGCATGCTGTTTCAAGGCATAATTGCTAGATAGGTTTCCCAAAGTAAGCCAGAATTCCTTATTGGCTCCTTCAAGTATTAAACCACCCAAGGACATCCTCTCAGTTAGCTGCCTGATGAATAACGTTCAAGTAAGCTTTAAGAAGAGAAGATTATCAAGAATTCTTTCATGAGGTGTTACCAAACATCTTTATCTGGTTTTCTTCTCTCTTCAAGAAGGTCAATGAGATCCAAAGAAATTGCAATGTCAGTATAGATATTAGCTCTCCATGGAACCAAGTGTAAGGCCTTCTGATATGAGCCTTTAGCACTTTTGGCAGCTATTAAACAAGCCATTTTCCAAGTGTCAATGGAAGTTCTTAATAGTTCCTCATCAATTTGATCGGCATTTCTCTTATCTTCCCATGGGAAACATTTTGCAAAAGCAATCTGATACCAAATAGAAAGATAATCAAACAAAAATGTTCAACAGTTTACAAAGTTAGTTTAGGGATTTAGAAGGTTGGCTGCCATGCACACCAACAAAGCAAAGAAACTCAAAATGCTGGTCGCAAAAGTTACAAAAAAAATTTGCAAGTATGCAGTCCACAAAAGAATATTGTTTGGAGAAGAAATTCAGAAAGGACCAACACGCATTGTTCATCAGGGCACTTCCCTTGACTCAAAAACCAAGTTTCAAGTCAAATCTCAATGGTGGGAGTTATGGACCCCTTTATTTTTCAATTGATCTTTCTTTAGTAGACCATTGGGCCTCCTTTGTAACAGAAAAGAGAAGAAAAGACCAAAACCTATTTAGCTCTTAATAGCTAGGTACCAAATCAATAACAATAAATGATATTTTAAACTTCTTTATGTTTCACCCAATGTACAGAACTTGAGCAACAAAACTTCAAACTTAATACAAAAAAAAAAAAACAAGAGAAAACTGAGCATGGAAATTAACATGAGAAAGGATTATACAACAAGATCATCAGATTTACCAATCTCACTGAGTTGCAGGTCTAAAAATGTTGTCTTTGTATATCGACATAGTTCGAAATCATAAGAAGGATTTAAATAATACAATTTCCATAAATAATTGCACAATTCAAATTGAGAATGTGTGTGATGCTGAAAGCAAGAAGATATACTAAAACTTAATTGTCAACCAATGTATCCTTACTTGTATATCCCCAAGTAACTTCCAAGTAGAATACATACTTCTAGATAAATTAGTGCTAGCTTTTGCTACCTCTTCTGCTTCCTGCGATCAATGACGGGCATAAAAGACTTAAAGCTACTCCCTTGTGATGCAAAAAGAGATATAACATGAAATACTAACAAGAGATTCAAGACCTTTAACAGATCAGCTCCCCAGTTAAATGCCCCAGAACTCGTGCATTCTTTTGACCACCCAAGCAGGCCAGAAGCAAGCCCAAAGTGTGCAGATATGTTACAAGGTGCAAGTTCCAACGCACTCCGGAATTGATCAACACCCTGTGATCAGACAGCAGAATGGTAACTATAATACTAACTCTGAAATTGTCCAATATCCTGTGATCAGTTAGTACAATGGTGAGAATTAATACTAAATACATCATGTCAACTATAGTCATGTTCAATTAGCAAAATGATAGGAACAAAACATGTGTAGATATCGCATGATTTTTTACCATTATTACATTACATAATCAGCATAGCATCTTGGATCCATTTGAATAAATAAATGAAATTTGGAAGTAGAAGTAAGCATACTTTTCTGAAAGAACCAAGAGTCAGTTGAATGTAGCCACTGTCCAACAAAGCAAATATTCTTGTGTTGTCCAGTTCATTAGCTCGGCCATATGACTGTTATGAACAAATTAGCACTATAAAATTGGAAGAAAAATTATAAGCTATACAGCCAAGAAAAATAATTCTGTTAGGGAATATTATCTCACAATTCATAATAGATTACTAGTACATATTTTTTAAGGTTGTTGTGATATTTTTAGGGAATAATTCTGTCGAATCGCATGAACATGGATCAACGAATGCGGAATGGCGTCGTATGATCCACGTAGCCGACCCCACCTAGTGGGATAAGACTTTGTTGTTGTTGTTGTTGTTGTTGTGATATGCGGAGAATGACTTTCAAAGTTGAAAAAGGAATGCTGGTTTTCCTCACTCCTCAGTCTTTTTTTATGAAGGTTCTTTTTTGTAGTCCTAGTGACACCAAGGTTTGACAGGAACATACAACAACAACAACAACAAAGCCTTATCCCACTAGGTGGGGTCGGCTACATGGATCATACGACGCCATTCTGCATTCGTTGATCCATGTTCATGAGATTCGACAGGGTTTTACGCTGGCTATCGGGGCCTAACACAACCCTCCTCCTTTATCCGGGCTTGGGACCGGCTATAAAATATAGGCGGAGTTTTTTTTTGACAGGAACATAAAGGCGAATAAATGTCATTGTGGTCAGATGTTATAGCATGCCATCCAGTTGCAGGCCAACTACCAGTACAACAATTTTTCTTTTTGAGAAGGAAAAGGATGACTACCGAAATTGGTTGTCATCCAGGTACATGAGAACACCATGTACATTTGGTAGGCTCTCCAGAAGAGAGCGGCAAAAAAGGGAGAGAACAAGTATTAATCAAAACCCCACTCTCGAAGAAGACAAAGAATGTGATGTACAACATTATCCACTTGACATATCTCCCCACAAAAAATAACACGGTTGCGTTGTAGTGCCACTGAAAGCCCTATCTCTGTCTGCCAAATCCCCTCAAAGCCCGCCAGATATCCTCAACTATCGGAGGTGTAAAATCCACAATGCTCGTCCGAGACCAATAGGTGGATGACAGTACTACAACTTGAAACCTTGTCTAAGTTAATGCTCAAGAACAAGGCAATCGAATCAAGGATCCTAAGATCTTACCTATGTATTAAAAAAAAATCTAATATATAAAATTATGTAAAAAGATAATTTTTAAAATAAACTTGTAATGGGTTAGACTATAAATAATATTAACTTGACTACTATGCTATTAAGACTTCCTACAAATGCATGTATATTATTTACATATAGTAATTTAATATGAATTGACAAAAACGACAATAATATGATTAATATGAAGTACCATTATATAAATAATTATTAAGGTAAATTGATATTAAAATTATTTTGTGAAGAAAATATTTTTAAAATTTCAATTATAATCAATCATCTTCCTCTTAATTTTATTTCTCCAAAATTCATACTGCACTTGGTGGAAATTAGAAAAAAAAAATTGAAAATTGAATTGGTGGATCTTACGATTTTGCTATTAGGATCCTATAGAAACAATCCCAAATTTAAGATCGGGATCGCAGATCCTAGGTGAGATTATCGTACGATCAAGAAGTTCATATCTTTGAAGGATGAATAAGGGCAACTATTAATGTTCATACATTATGCACACAATGAAATATGTGTACCTTTATAGCTGCTGTAAACATGCCCAAGCGATGGTATGCAAGACCAAGTGCCTGATGTAGACAAAGAAACCATCAGAAACTACTTTTAGTTAGACTGTTAGCTGTAGAAACAGAAGTAATTACAGACCTCCCACAACTCGGCAGACTTTGGGTACCCACGTATAGCTTGTTGAAGGCTTTGCACTGCTTCCGACCAAGTTCTTCTGTGAACCTAAAACCATTGCACCATTTATCTGATATTGATGAACACTAAATCAACTATACTAGCAAATTTACTCAACAGACGCTTCCATCACAAATCAACTTATCCTATGCACTTCCTTTGGGAATGCACTAAATTCTTCCATTGGTGAACTGTAATAACATGCAAAAGTAAACAAGAAATAGACACCTGCAAGTACCCCAATCTCTTGAATGCCCAAAATGCTCTTGGAGATTTCTCGCAAGCTTGTTTGCATACAGCGACCTCCAAGCTTTCCTTTCCTTCACCGTCCAGCAAATCACACAGGCCCTCCTGCAAGCAACAATAGAGGATAAAAGAACTGTTAATTCAAAGCAGTAAAGGTCTATTAATTCAAAGCAGGAAAGACCATAACTTTGTTCATACTCTAATTTGCTCACCCCTGCTTCGAAGTCTTCCGGATTAAGGGAGACAGCCCGTTGGTAGCACTTAGAAGCCCTCTGTACGTCCAGGGATACTTTTCCGTAGTAATGCCCAAGGAAGCCGAAAGCGGCGCCATCATTCGGATTCAGCTTCGCGGCTGCCAAGAAGTGCTCCGCGGCCCTCCCCTTGAGCCGTCTCGACACATCTTCCGCTTCCGAATCCTCTCCTCTTCTCCACAAGAAGGCGCCCTGAGGACAGAAGGAACCACGAATACAAAAATCAAAGCCGCAATGAAGGGGGCGACGGAGAAAGAGGAGTCGGCCAGGGAATACGAGATTGAAGTGGTTGCTGGAGTTGTCGGGATCAGCGTCTAGGGCTTCCTGCAGCTGCCTGCAAAGTGAATCTTCTTCGTCCTCCTGTAAAAAGAAAACACCGGAAACAGCAAGACTTATTAGTTATGGTTCCGAGATCAGAAGAAGAGGGAGCAGAAGAATTGTTGCTACCCTCGGCACCATTACGACGACGACGACGGAGAGAGAGAGGGGAAGAGAGCCGAGGGGGAGGGAAAAAAGAATTGATTTTTATGCAAATAATACTCAGGACGCTCAAATTGTCAGGGCGTATTGGTCTATATATAATTATTATTGGAATAAGAATAGGTATTTTGATTAATTAAGTATTTTTAAAAAATTGAGTAGAGCATTTTGTATTTTTAATAGAATATAAGTTATCTTTTAAAAAATTGCAACTTAACTTTTTTTCAATAATAAAATTACCCTTCATCTTTTTTTATAATTTTTTTTATCTTATTTGTCGTAGTACTATGCCAGTCATTCTTTTTTTCACTTTTAAACCAAACAACACCTAAAACCTTTAGATTAGTTGACTGAATAAAATAATATAATATCGTATTTAAAAAAATAACTATATTCTTGTTTTACTTATCATTTAATTTGGAGAAAATAAAATTTTAAATCTAATATTTTGCATTTAAATATTTTATACATAATTAGCGTTCAATATTATAATAACAAAAAATATTTATATAATAATATATGATTGAATTTTTAAAAAATAAAATATGATTGAAAAGTTGTAAAATTTGAGAATATTTTATCTTCTATTAAAATGGTGATTTTACTCTTTTTTATGTGATTTTGCACTTTTCAAAATTTGATCGAAATAATTTTGTTCTTCGAAATATTTGACTATATTATTAGAATATTGACATATTTAGATGTTTATCAGCAACCAAACGTGCTTTGAAATGAATAAAAGAAATATAAATTATGAAAAAATGAATAGAATTAATTATTCAGTCAAAGTAATAACTGCATGTAGGTGTTTTAAAAACTAAAGATTAAGTATTCTTCTTAACATTAAGAATAATTATTCTTTCTTTTTAATTACTCATTAATATGTATTTCATCTAATATCCAAACACATCAATTTTTTCACTTTGAGATAAGACAATGAATAACAAAATTATTTGAATTTCAAAAAAGAAAGATAGCAGCAGATGTTAGGAATAATTCCACCCTAGCAGCAATCACTTTCCATGGCAATTCTCTCTCTTGTAAAATGGCCTCGGAATTAAAATGAAATCACCTACTTAAGCGTATTGGTCACGCCCTCGTGATTTTCGAAGGGCATAGGTGTCACTCATTCAAATGAGATTAGCTCTCACCCATTAACATTACTTGGCGTCTCTTTTGTCGTAAACTAAAACTCAATTCTCCTCTCGACTTGAGATGACTTGTCGCTGTAGAGATCATCCCTCTCGAGCATAAACAAATCAAGATATAATGAAAAATAGAACAATATGAAATCTGATTATGCCCCAAGTTAACCTTTCGATTTTCTTTGGTACTGACCATCAATTTTCATTTTGTCATAACTTAGTCATAGTCCGACCTCTCGATTTTTTAAACTACGTCTAAGAGATACAAATATCCTCTCAAGTAGGGAGGATTGACGTCGAAAGTGTAACATCCCCAAAATGCATCCTTATGTCACATGACAATTGAACTTCTCATGTGCGAGTGTTAGCTATTATTTACCTCTTTTTCTTGGACTTTTACATATCCATATAAGAAATAACAAATTAACAATAACTATCATAACTAAGAGTGTAGAAGGTAACATATTAGTTTATTCCTAAATGATCCTCCAAATCATTTTATAACATCCGAGTAGCAATAAAAAATAATAATATAAACTAATTAGAAATCTAAAAAGACTATTTCTCATGTGCAATAATATCACCCCGAACATCTTCAATTGCACATGCCTCCATTCTTTCTTGCTTGATTATGGGATTCAAACACAAGGACACGCAATATTTGTGAGTATAAAACTCAGTAGATAAGATCAATACAAATTGATAAAAATGCGTAATAAAAATAGGCAAATTTTTAGCATGATAATAACATCATTTTATACTATTCTGTTATATTCTTTTTTCTTCCTACTATTTTTTGTTCTGCACTTTTTGTTCTGCTCTGTTCTTTTCTATTATTTCACTATATATATGTGTTTGTCCTAATGTGAACGTGAATTTGTCTATTATGGGTATTTATGTCCTTTCATGTGAGGTTAAGGTGGAAATAGGATAAAAAGTTGGCACTTCATACCCAACAAGAGGATGAGATTACTTTACCAATCTCACGAGTGTGGACCTATTAATACCCACTATTTTATTAGGGTGATGGAGCTATTAATACCCTATTGTTGGGTGCTGGGGTTATTAATGGCTATCTTTAATTTTACTTTGTTAGCAATCAGTGCAGATTCCTCATTTAACATAATTGATGTCCTTGCTATTCTCTATTTAACATCATTAATACATGGGTAGAATTGCCATTTCACAGTAAAACAATTAATTCTATTAATAAAATTTGGGTCGGGTATAGTCGAATTTGGTTTATGTTTTGTGGAATTCAAGCCATCTTCTCCAATCTCTTGTTCTCCTATGTGAACATGGGCTAGATTCGAGGGTGGTTCGGGTCGAGTCTAGTGATGTCATCACTGGGCGGGTGTCATGAAATCGGTTAGGCCGGATCATCGGAAAGGGATCTAGACGTCCGAAATAGTCACAGTAGAGCTTGAGCCGAGTTATTCGAGAGCTTGGGTCTCAATCTCGGGTTCGAAACAAGATTGTGTCAAATTTTTATTTTACAAAAGAATCTAGGCCAAATTCTTCCATGCATGAGTTGGGTTTCTATTGTCGGAACTCCAGTGCCATTTTTATGAAGTTTAACAATTAAAATAAATTCTTAAATTATTTCTTTCGGCATAAAATTTACTATCTAACTATTCATGTTGACATAGGGAAACATAAATTGAGCCTATTTCATCCATTATTTTATCTATTATTTTAAGATTTTTATCTATTATATCCAAAACTGAATCCAAAATCTCACGTACATTCAGTGTTTCTATCTACTTGAAATCTAGGACTTTATGCATGTTTTTCGATGAGATCTAGCAACTATCGACCACAAGTTCAGCGTCCCTAGACATAGATTTGAACCACGAATAGATTGCTGGGGCGAGTAACTACACATGTGCACCGAGGGAGATCTAGGGTTCTAAAATTGATGGAATATTCTATTGCAAGATAAAAGGAGGTTGGTATGGGGAAGGGTTCAATTTACGAGGGAATAAACTAATTATGGAATGATTAATTTAATTGGTCCAAAACTCTCAAGCCAAACTCTTAAGCTCTTATGAGTTCAAGAGTTTATCTAAGTAAAACGAATCAAATCGTCATAAACTCTTAATTAATATAGACTCTTAGATTTTACATAAATATTAATTTAAAATTTTCGTAGAATCTTGTGAAGTCTTAAAGAGTTTATACGATTCCATATGATTGCACACAATTATCTATTTTGTATAATAAACAAGTCTACAAAGTTTTAAATATTTTATTTGGCTTATGTGTTTATGATTGAGAATGAAATTAGTATCATGATTAGAAATTTTAATGCAACCATTTTACTTATTTTTATTTTCTATAAGTTTTTTTATCTTAATAAATATAACTATTCATAATTAGTTAACATTTATTAGTTGTAAGGGATATTAATTACTTAGATTACTTTCACATTTATTTCATATTAATAAAATATATTAAGTGTTTGTGATTTTATAAATCATAAATATATGTTTATAAGTTATTATTAATTAATTAAATAATTAAACACATGTAGTACATAAATTCTATGAATTCACATATCAATTCTACAATATGAATTTACGGGGTAGAAACTGAGTTTATTTAAACTCTTGAACTTGACAACATTGGTCTAGAGTATGATATTACTTGAAACTCCACGATATAATAATATTCCTGAGAAAATGAATAGAACCATTTTGAATTTGACAGTAAATTAAATAAATAGAGAAAAAGGTGAATACAAATGATACATATTATGTACAAGATAAACTTGAAAACAATGAGCAAAATGTAATGCCTCGAAATTCGATCATCTCCATGTGCCAAGGTCTTCTTTCATGAGAACTACATTATTCGATCATCTTGGTCCTTTTGTTGACCAAGGAGGTCAATGAAGGTGATATGTAAAACAAAGACTTATATAAAATAAATGTTACAACTTTTAGAACAAAATGCAGGAGCTAAAAATAAAAAAAAGTGTTCATATATGCAGAAGCTTGATAATCATATATGGCATAACATAGCATCATCACCCCTAGGTACATCACATGCAACCCAAATTTGGAGCTTTAATACAACTCATAGTCTCAACAAAGGACTCAAGATATAACTAGAAAAGAGATTTATTCATGTGCAACCCTTAATTATTCATGCCTGAGTAATATTGCTGCACACACCCCTTAATTAGCCAAGCAGGAAAATCAAGTTCATGCGGGGATAAACGCAAGAAAAACAATCCTCTCATGGGATTAAAACAATGGAGACAATCCTCCTGTAAGTACGAAGTTTAATGTGACAACATCACAAGTAAGTCAATATTCCTTTGAGTATAAACATTTAAGGAACAAAAGCATTGAACTTTCATATTAATAAAAATTAGCATGTAAAATGAATAATTGTAATACCCTTACACTTATGTAAGATATTGTTCACTCTGTCTTAACTCGTACGATTTTGTCAAAACATGTCCTTAGATAACAGAGTCTCTATACTTGGCAAAATACTATTTGCTTTGACATTGAACTTAGTTTTAAGCCTCATTATGATCTAAGACGCCCTTTTGTTGCTCCTTCAGGTCACTTTTGATGCAGTTGGGAAACTTGTGAGTAGAGTCTTCAATCACAAATGAAATTGGATCAAGAGCCATACTAGTTGAATCCAATTTGGAGTTGCCATAGTTTATTGCAACTAAACTAAATTATGTTTTCTTATGTACTCAACATCTCTTATGTGACTTATGCATATGAGACTAATTTAAGACATGTCATTTGTCACTTGTGTCCTTTCCCCCTTAGGACTCGATGATCCCGTCAAGTCATCACACCCACCATGTAGAGAGGTCAATGCGGAGTATCTATGATACCGTATGTAATATACGACATGTGATTCTATCCTCTTTGGACTTTTCCGTTATAATTTTGTCAAAATACATCATCTAGTATCAAAGTAACATAGCGTCCTATTCTTTGCTCTTTGGCTTACAATTTTTTTGATGCATCACATGGTATCAGAGTAGCACATTAGTCCATTGTCCTTTTCCCGTTTGTCCTTGGGTTCATGATTGTCTAACACATCAAGTTTAGTCAACCCATATTCTTATATATACCGAGCATTTTTTTTCGTAATTTATGCATGTGAAATAAACCAAAACATGTGTTTTAAAAATCGGATCGGCGTGCCGACCGAGTTGAGGTTCGATTAGGAGTCAACTGGTTGAACTAAATTTTTATATAATAATATTATTTATAATTATTTAAGAGTAATTTAATATATAAATTATTACAAAAATGATTAAACCAATTAAATAATAGATTTCTTTTTATTATTATTAATATAATAGTATTAATTTAATTTCAATATAAATTTATTGACTAATATATTATTATCGAATTTTATTCTCTTTTCATATATAACTCTCTTTTAATTTAGTAGTTTTCTCTTTATTATTACTAATATAATAATCTAACTTTAATTTCAATCTAAATTTATTACTAATATATTATTACCGGATTTTATTTTCTTTCCACATATATCTCTTTTTATTTAATTTTATTAATGTTATGTTTCTATTTTAATTTATTTCAGTCAAGGATTCAAGATCTTTCCTTTTATTTTCTTATTTTAAATTTCATATTTTTTTTCTTTTTCTCTCCTTTCACTTTCACGTGCAAAACTTTCCAATTTTATAAAATTATTTAAACATTCATATCTCCTAATAAAAGCTTTCCATATTTATTATTCTCTTAATAATATATTTCAATTTTTATGCATTCTCAACTACCATCTTTCCTTTTATTTTCTTATTTTAAATACTTTCTCTCCCTCAATCTTCATAACCTTCCAATTCCATCTAAAATAATTTGGTAACTTTAAACTTTAATATCCCCTAATAAATTATTTCCATATATATATATATATTTGAAAAAAAATTGGGTTCAACTGGATTTATCGGTCAACTCGATTTTTTTCGTGCCAAACCAATTTTTTTTATCATTTCTGATTTTACTAACGAACCGGACCATTTTTCTTATCGGTTTGCGATTGGACTAGTTGAATCTATCGGTCCAAACCGATTTTTAAAACATTGGTTATTTTAACTTGCCCATGATATTGTCCATTTTAAATCTCGAGCTAAATAATTTTGCCAATCTTACAAAATTAAAGTCATGTTGCCATATATACACATCATCTATCTCCTATGCACATGGGACTAATCCAAATTATGTCACTTACATTCTTTCCCTTTTAAGGGACTCAACATCCTTATTGAATGACCCCACCTCACCATGCACAAAGGTCCATAGGAAGTGACTTTTGATATCATATCTAACATCCCCAACTAGCAAATGATATTGTTGACTCTCGGCTTTGCCCTCATAACTTTTCTCAAATGTGTCACGCCTCATAGATACCATATTTTCATATATCTAACATATTTTTCATGACTTATACATGTAAGACTAATCTAAGAAAAAAATTTAAAAAATCTCATTAAAAAAGTTGTGTAACATCCTTGCACCGCTTAAGACATTATTAGCTTTGGATCACAGCCTGCATGTTAGCAAAAGCATTCTACCAAATCGTTCTCATATATAATCGACATTTCTCCTATGACTTATGCATGACTAAAGGTATTCCTCTCGCATAATTCCCCGATCAGGGGACCCAATCATGCATTGAGAGATGTCAAGATGAAGAGGATTTGATATCATATGAAACATATTTGCACTTGCACACGATATTGTTCACTTTGTAACTTGGCCTCAACGATTGTGCAAAAATTCATCATGTCAAGTGATCACACTTTATTTTCCATCTTTTTTTTTCTATTATCTTAATATTATTTTATTAGTTTCTCCATTTGAAAATTGCAATTTATGTTGAGTTCAAATTTTTCAGATGAAGTTTACAAGAACTTTTCAAATTTTGAAAATAAGAAAAAAACATAGGAGCAAAAGCAGATAAATGAGAAGAAAACTAGAAGAGAAGGGTTGATACTAGAGAGAATTCTGATGAGAGCCATGAAGAGGACTATTTTGAAACTTCTTTTGATTTCATCCAAGCCAATATCTGACTAAACTTTTAATATCTTTTGAGGAGCGGATGTAATTAAACATTATTGGTTTTGTCTTTTCATTGCCGAACTCTTAGACATTTATTTTCTATTTAACTGAATTGGATTCCAATGCATGAGTATCACTAGTGTTTATTGTAATTAGATTGGAAGATCTTCTCTATATTATATTTTATTCGAGGGAAATGATATATTCTACTTTATGCATTTGATTGTTATTGTTGGCATGTTTTGAGATTTAAGAGGCCGAGAGGTCCAATGTTGAATGTTCATATGGTGAAATTCGGACATCCAAGTAAACGCCTAGAGGACGCTATCTACATAAGTTTAGAGAAAGAGCTCAATCTACATAGATTGAGAAATCTACTTATTCATATAGAGTCATTGAAATAGTTAATCCATCTTTAATCACTTTGAAATAGTTAATCCATCTTTAATCACTTACTTTCACCATTACCCTTACAAACTCTAATATAGATCAAAGAGTTTGCATGAGCGAAAGATTGAATGAAATTAGAATAACGATCGAAAGATGGACATACTTTTAGAAAGATTCTGGCGGTGATGATTAATTCATCCATCCCTTTTAGAAAGATCTTGGCCGATGATGATTAATTCGTCCATCCTTTTTAGAAAGATTCTGATCGGTGATGATTAACTCGTCCATCCTCAAGAGAGTTTATTACATTGATAATTATTAGTTACTTTAATTTTGTACTATTTTTTCTTCATCTTGCCTCTGTCATTTGAATCTAAAGGGAAGAAATTTTCGATCGTTGTGGATACGATACTCAAAATCGAGTATTGCATAAATGTGTGGGACTATTGGATTAAACTAAAATTGATCGACTAAGATTTGATTAAAAAATTCATATTCTCCAAAGTTTGCATCATCAAGTTAAGGATATATTCTCATATATACACAATATCTCTCTTATCTTATGTGTATTGGACTAACTCAAGGCATGTCTCTTGCTTCTTATATAATATCCTTATACTTCCATGGCATATTATCCAGTTTAGACCTTAGTTTATCCATAAGTCGGAGCTTATTTTAGCCAATCAAATTTATATGACGAAAGTGTCTTCTTATATAAAAAATGTATATATAATATTATCACATTATTGACAACAAGAAATTGGTAGTTTACATTTGATCATAGAATAAGTACACACTAACTCAAACTTATACATTCTAATACATTTTTTTAATAGTTGACTTTTGTTACACAATATTATACATGAAGAGGATTCACATATCCTCACAAAATGACCACTAAAGACCTATGTCTCATATATATCTTCTGTTCAAAAGTGCTTCTAATCTCGATAAAAATTTCCAAGCACATCCACATAAGTGATTTACTGACTTGACAAGTGTTAAAAACAATATTATGTGCAAAAGCTTAAGTTAAATCTCATAACCTATGCATTGCCACCTATTCAATTTAGATAAAATAATTTCACACATGTTAAACATACAAGAATCAAGTTAACATTTCTACACTCATAAATAAATATAATATTATGAATAATAAAATATTCATTCATGTTACTAGAATAACATCTTTAACAAATCATATAACATATCACATATTTGTATAATTTCATATATCATTTCGTGTATCATATAATTTATTATAACATGTCATATATGCATACATTAATGCACATGTAATATGCATAAGGCACATGTCATGTCAAATATATCATATTACTCCATATAGTATCATATCATTCTTGTAGAAAATACATCATGTTTGATTAGAGGCATCATAAGGTATCATATCGTCACAAAGGACATCATATCATTTTTATAGAAAGCATATATTATCCTATAGGATATTATATCATCACAGAAGATGTTATATCGCCTTGTAAAAGGAATACATCCCAATAGAAAAAAATGCAAATGCATGATAGATAATAAACATATGCATGGTTCAGTCAATTCATATCATTTAACACATGAATCCTATAATTGCATTAAAAGAAATTCAATCACTTTTTTATTGTCTTAAGGATATATTGATATCAAATAACATTTCAAGATACAAGAAAAAATGCAATGCTAATGACCTATTTTTAGTGGACTTTAGACACTAGCAACTTGAATGATGCTGAATGTAAAATACATAACAATTGTTAAACATATTATATTCAAATGATAGAAAATTTCTATGAAGGTAGACTTTATGATTCTTAACCCATAGAAATCTATTATTTTAATTTAATATTAATAATTTAGTGTCTTGTTGATCCTTATTATAGTTGTAGCTAGGAATTTTGTTTGATGATTTTTGCGCATAAAGTTTCAATTTTAGAAATATAATATTTTAATTTAACATTATCTTTTTTGCAATTGAGATTTTTGTTGTGGCAATCTTCTCAAAATATTTTCTAGTCTAAAACTTCTTTCAAGACAAAAAATTCTTTCATATTCTCTCGTTATATCTTGGTGTTGCATCAATTGGTATCAAAGCATTGAGAATAATGGCAAACAACCCTAGTCGTGCTGAGTTCAACGAGATGAAGGAGATGATGCAGCGCCTTCATGAATCTCTCAAGTTACTCTTGCACGACCGTGAAGAGGGTCCCAAGACCTTCGATGCCCAATTGATAGTGACGATGATGATGAGGACCCGTTTCAACATCAAGCAGCACGTCAACCAGATTTCAAAATGAGAATGGACCTTTCATCCTTCAATGACCAATTTTACATCGAAGACTTCCTCGACCGACTGACTAAATTTGAGAGATTCTTCGAGTATATGGAGATCCTGAACACAAAAAAGTAAATCTTGTTGCATATCAATTGAAGAGAGGTGCTTCAGCATGGTGGAAACAAATTCAACTCACACACATGAGGCAACATAAACAATTGTGTAATCTTGAACAAAAATGAAGAAATTGCTACGAGCCCAATACCTTCCTCCTGAGTATGAGCAAATTCTATTTCATCAAATGCAGGAATGTAAACAAGGTAATCACTCTGTGAGTGCTTATACCATTGAGTATTGCAAGCTTCTCTCAATAAGTAATTTATTGGAATCTGAACCGTAGCATATTGTACGTTTCATTGGAGGACTACTCCCTATAATTTGTGATCGGGTTGATAGGCAGACCACTTAAACCAATTTGACACTATCACCCTTGCTAAGAAGGTGGAACGCCAACTTGATGGGGGCTTCAGTCTCACTGCCAGGTTTTTGAATCTACCGATATTGTTGATTTCAAACCTAATCTACAACCTACACAAGAGAATGTAGCTCATTGCCAAAGTTTAGACACTTCTTTAGCCACCATCAACAAGTCAAGTGGAGCAGCAATCACAAGGATTTTTGAGTATTGCTGCCAAACAGTTCATCATTCCAATGAATGTCCACAACAAGCCCTAATTTATCTTACTCAAACTAATGAGGCTTATCAAATCTCTTCTGAAATTCATGATGACATACAAGATTGTGATGAAGAAATAGTTGTTAAATACCCTTATCATACGAAGATTGTGATAATTATGATATCAAAATCGGTGTCATCTTGTGAGGATGAAGTTGTGGTTGTTGCCGAAGATATTATGATCAATCCAAACATTGAAGAATTAACAACTATGGACTTTCTTTTTAGGAAAAAAGAAGACAAATTTATTAAATAGGTGGATGAAAAATTGAGGTTAACTTCATCAACTAACAAAAGAGATTTGCTTCAAATGCTTTAAATTGATGTGAAATGCGTGAAAGTTTTTGTCGATGCCAAAAGTTTTATTAATGCAACAGATTGCATTTCCAAATCAAGTTTTAAAGACATATCCTGTTATTTGGTACTACCCTATAACTGCTTGGTTTAATTGATTCATTTGTGAAGTTGAGAAAGAAGACATGACTATTGCAGGATCTTCCGAATTTAACTTTCGAGTTCGAGGTCAAACTCTTTTAAAAAAGGGTAGACTGATGTAGGACATCCCATAGGTCATGACACAACTTTGGTTGTTGTTAATTAGCAGGGAATCATATCATAATAATGATCAAATCCTGACACAATAATGGCACTAATTAATTGGAATTAATTAGTTGATTGATTTGTCAGCTCATTAGTTATTTTCAATATTTTTTGTTCCTTAATTCATATTTTATTTTTTTATTTCCTAAAGTAGATATTAGTGTAATAGTCAATAAAAGGAACAAATATATTCTCATCTTCGCTTAAAAAATAAACATTTTATAGTGTGAATTCTCTAGTTTCAAGCACAAGAATTCTATTTGGTGTCTTTCATAGATAATACTTTGGTCTATCCTCGTATATTTTATCTTGATCCTGGTGTTGTGCCACAAATTTTGACTGTAAGATCCGTTAGTATATAGTCATAAATGGTGGGGAAGTTCATAGAAAAATATTTTCCATCTCACAAAGCTAACAAATATAGAAGAGAACTTTGAGTCTTTGACTAGAAGGATGACGAAACACTATATGATGTATGTAAATGCTACAAGGAATTGCTCTCTAGAGTTATCGTTAATCAAATTTCAAAGTGGCAAATAATGGAGAACTTCTATCATGGTCTAAGACCATTTGTTCAAGTTAGATCAATCTTCAAGAGGAATAGTTTTAGGAACTAAAAGGCCAAGTGAAATTCTAGGGTTTATTGAAGCTGTAGCACTAAATTCGACAAGAATGAAGGATAAATCAATATTCCCACAATGTACATGCTGCACAAGACCTATAATTTTCTAAAGTAGTGATTCAACTGGAGTCACTCAATAAAACATTTGAACATATACACCACTTATGATTTGCAGCACTTGTAGAGGAGGGAATTTGAGCAATAATGGCCTTATAGGTAATACTTCTAGTTCTAATCAAATTGAAATAATTCCAATTCATTTTTTCAAACCTAATGATTATTGTTGTAAAAGTAATTAGAAGTTTACCCATAATCTAAATCAAGGGTAACCCACTGGTCCAACAAGAGATTCTACATTGTTAAGAAGACAACATGATGCTCCTTGACAACAATTGTCAGATTACATGTAGGATATGATGGCACATATCATAGATATTATGCAAAAATGCAGAAGACCATGAAGTCTAGAGCCAACAATCAAGATGCTTCAGTCAATAATTTTGAGATGCAACTAGACAAGATGACAACAATGTTGATTGGACATGCACCTCGAACTCTCCTAAGAAACACAATGAAGAATTCAAAGAGAGGAGAACAAATCTTGATCGCAATTAAAATTCAAGCTAAAGGCTATAAATCAAAACTATCTTACAACCCTATACATGACATTATAGTTTAGTTAACTACCCTTTAACTTAGGCAGTTATTTAGTTGAATGATAACTTATTTTTTTCTATAGGAGTCATCCAAGAGCTTGTCAATGGATATAAGATAAGAGATGTTGGAAGAGCGCGACATTTCATTACCCCGGAAATCACATGCATATGGTTCATGCCAATATTCACGCTCAAGGACATAACCATCAAATTTGAAAATTGGGTGAGATGACCAACACTTATCGAACAACTACATGACTATTGACACTAAGATAATATATAGATGTCTACATGAAGTGCATTTGATAATATATATATAACATCCTTGCATTTGCACAAGATATTGTCTGCTCTACGCCTTAACCCATACAATTATAACAAAAACATCATATAGTATCAAAGTGACAATTGAACCACTACCCCTTAGGGTCTCTGTACTCGGCAAGATATTGTATGCCTTGCCATTGGGCTCATAGTTTTCTAACATATCCTACCAGATCAAGAATTATCATACACACACACACACACACACACATATATATATATATATATATATATATGACATATTTTTCGTGACTTATGCATGCGAACTAATTCAAGGCATATCTCTTATATTCTTCCCTTTTAAGGGCCTCAGCGTCCATGATGAGTGGCCTTAACCCATAATACACATAGGTTTACACAGAATGACTCTGATATCATATGTAACATCCTTACATTTATATAGGATATTGTCTGTTTTGTCTCTTAGCCTACACTGTTTTACCAAGAGGTTTAATATTGAATTGCAAAAGTAAAAAAGTTTAATAGAATATATTAAATCTAATGTTAGAAAGAATCATTCTTGTTACATCAAAGTTTATAATTAAGAAAGTGCAAAATAAAAGACAATACGACCTTAAGTTCATGTGTGAAACAACAGCTTGAGTGTCATCATCATACAACATTGGGATGAACCACTTTTGTAAGCTTTTGAGAATCTTGTGTGCTAATCAATAGCAAAGATAAAATAATTCATATTGGAAAATAACATGTAATATAATTAAGTCATATATTGTTTAACATAAGGTACAATGTTGAAAAATTAAGATTGATGAGGAAACAATAATAATTAAATGTTTAATCAATAAGAATTCGATGGACAAGATATCGATGGGAACAAATATTCCATGTTCAATGAATCAGTGACTTTGGTTTAATCAATGGAAATTGATTTCCAAATTCTTATAATTTAATTATGATTAGAGGAGCTCTTCACTTACTAATGGGTATGTAGTGTGAATGATGCATTCTCATACCAATGGATAGTGGTGGATCATACAACAACAAACAACCTCCATAGAAGGGTACATCATTCACTTAGGAGGAACAATTATCGATAAACGGTAACAACGATGCATTTGACTTAACAAAATGTCTATTGTTTTTTATCTTTTACATCATTCAGTATATGTTCTTCCTACTCGAACTTTCATCCTCTCATTGTTCTGTGGATGGGAACTCCAGAAGGGGTAGTTTGTTTTAGACTTAAATGCCAGAATATCGTGATATTTTCGAAATATAGGAAAAACATCACGAAGATTAAGTGTAAATCGGTCATACCTCATTTATTTAAAAATCATCTTGAAGAACAAAATAATAATTTTAACCTAACAATCTGAATATATATTCTTCCAAAACACAAGAATATTTTTATTCTAATTTTTCAATATTTTTTATTTTTTATTTATCCATAAAATATAATATTATTACTATTTGTAAAAAAATATTTTGTTATAAAATATTATATTATATTATCCTCGAACCAAATATGAGTAAAAATACAAATATATTTATTTTTTTAAGAATATGATATTGCATTATTTTATTTTATTAAAAAATATCCTCCACCAAAACAATTACCATTTTTTTTACTCCCCTTTCTTTTGTCATGTAATGAACCAAGAGCACAAAGGGGCAAATAAGCTACATAATAAAAGAAACAATTGGAGATCCCGGGGAAGGAAAGGGAGGAGGATGAATAACTGTTATGTCTATTAATGTGAGGAAATAGTTTTTTGGAATCAGATCTTAATGGCTGTCAATATTTTGATTCTCAAGTTTTAGTAACTTCCTTTTTCTTCATGTCAATTATGTAGATTATTTTTCTTCAATGTTATAGTGTGTCTCTTTTACTTATTAATTATTATTTTTACATCTTGCTTGATCTAAATTATTTATTTAACTAGGTAACTTAGTTGTGTTTTGCGTGATATAAATATAAATATAACTATGTTATAACATATAGGATTTTTTTTAAAACTCCTTTAAGTTATCACGATTTTTTGAATCTAACCCTAAATTATGAACTTACTTTATGAACCTTAAACTTTATCGCATTTCCTCTTAAGTTCTTTTCGTCTGAGTCTATTAACTTTTCTTTTATTTTTACTTTTTTTCATTTGTGAAAAGACTAAAGTGCCCTCTAGGAACTATCCGATCTAGATGCGCCATCGACATGGCCTCTCGTCCATCCATTGATGCACCCTTAACAACCGCTACTCCTCGTTCTCCTCCTCCGTCGTCGAGTCATCATCCTCAACCCCGATCGCAATCATCGCAGTGTCGGTCAGGGACACCCACTCGTACATCCCCATCTGGCATCGTCATTGTACTTCAGCGCATCCTCCCTCAAAAGCAGCTCGAGCAATAGTAGCCCAAAAGTGTAAATGTCTGACCTTTGTGAGATCGGCCCTCCCCCTAGGAGCTCAAAGGTCATGTACTCTCTCATCGCACCCAAACCCCATTAACCAAAAGGCGAATAGTTAGCCGAGGAAGGGCCTTAATAAGCTTTTTGCCCGATAGGACGGAATCAATCACAACACAATGGGGGAGGAGCGGGCATTTATTTCCACTCGCTTTTATTTGACACTTTATTATGGCTGTGAGAAATCAAAGGAATTAATTCTAAGTATTCAGAAAAGGGGTTGTTCTCTTTAAGATTTTTCTATTTTATGTTTATATGGGATACAATGTAATCTAGAATACAACGTAATCGCTTCTTTCTTTCATTTCTGATGGAAACAGTCTGTGACGGAAGGATTCCAACCTCCTAATAACGGGACCAAAACCCGCTATCTTACCACTTGGCCACGCCCCATTTTGATTTATAGTCTAATCTACAAAATAAAGTGTAATATTCGTATTAGAATTCGTCAATCCCATGCAAAATATACATACGGGATATTTTCTTACTAAGATTATTTTTCTATATTTTTCATTTTTATATTTTTATTATATTATATTTTTTATTTCAATTTTTCTATTTCTTTCTTCAATTATTTTTCATCCGCTTGATCCACCCCTGCCCACT
This sequence comes from Pontederia crassipes, assembly GCA_030549335.1. NCBI lineage: Eukaryota > Viridiplantae > Streptophyta > Magnoliopsida > Commelinales > Pontederiaceae > Pontederia > Pontederia crassipes. The sequence continues at coordinate 18,432,465 of JAUKPH010000017.1, read as the reverse complement.
CCTTGACGTCCTTATGTATGTCACCTGTGCATCACTGTCTTTGTCAACAACGGAGGGATGTCACTAACAAGGTTAGCGGCATTGAAATGGCAGATCTTGGTGTGGAAGTTGGGCTATGATGATGGCAAAGCTTTTGACGTGATTGTGGATGTCGTCGACGATGGATGAGTGATTGTGGATGTAGTTGAGGCCATCGATGATGTTGCCAGGAGGAGAGTGGATGTAGGCGGAGGCGATGGGTGAGGGAGGCATTGGCATAGTACTCACAGACAAGGTAGATGTGGTCATCGCCTTTGGACATGGAGGCGCCGAGGAGGTGCATGAGGGTGGAATGGTGGGACATGGAGAGGGAGACGAGGTAGGACGGATGATGCAGGGGTCATGGCCGCTGGAAGATGATAGTGTCCATTTTGCGAAGGGTGCTGTTAGGATTTCTACACGAGAAAAATTATGCACCACAAGAAAACTCAAAAAATTTAAGGTGACACAGAATTTTATTTGATGAAAAAACCAGAAGATGATTACAAGACGTCCTACTTTCTATTTAGACCCTCTAGGGAGTTTATATAGTCACTCACTTTTACAGACGATAGAAATTAGACCTCCATAGTGTGAGGGCGCCTTTTATTTTAGAGTGTCTTGGGTCTAGATGAGTTTTCAGTTGGGGTAGAATTCAAGACATCATTAACAAATCTTCACCTTGAATTAAATCCTCCAGTCAGATATGTAACACTCTCTGCCGCTGCCAGTCCCAACTTGGGACTACTACCACTTATCAATATTTAGCAAGTCCAAATAATATTGAAACTCGCTAGTAGGAATCGACTTGGTAAATATGTCCGCCAAGTTATCTTCTATGTTACCTTGTCCTCTTCTCAGTATGAATGAAGTGATATCTGACGACGATGTGTTTAGTTCTTTCATGATGCACTTGATCCTTGCTTAAGCATATTGCACTTAAAACTGGCATAGTACATGTAACAACTCAGATTTTCGTTAAATATATTTTATTTATTTATAATATATGGAAAATCATTATATGATATTCGAGAATTATTTAATTATGAAATTCAAGGAATTGGAAAAGATGGTTAAAGAGATAAGAAGGAATTTGAGATGGATTGGATTTAATGGAGTTTTTATGATAGGAAATTAATTAATTTCGGATTTAATTAAATATGAGAAAATATGATGTGATAAATTATTAATGGATGGCCAAGATTGATTCTAAAAGAGTCCAAGGCCCAATAGAATTGAAATCTAAAATCTGCACCTATAAATATGCATTAAAGAGTGGCTGAAAATCCATTTTTCTGCCAAACAGAATTCTGCCCACAAGCCCTCTTTTTTTCTCTCATTTGCACGTGAACCGAGGCACCTCCGAGAACGTGTGGTGGCTGGTTTTGAAGCCTGCACATAGGAGAAGAAGTTCCAGGTGGTGGCTGCAAGTTTCGAGCGAAGACAGAGAGCAATCGTCGGTCAAAGTTCGGCATTCGTGCAGATTATCAGAGAAGGGACTCAAGTTGGTTTTTCAGCCAACTTTAGGTACGTAGGGAGAATCCCTATGTCGTCGGTTTTCTGTGACATGGAACCCTAATCCCTTCTTCTTTGTGCCAAGATTCCATTGATATATCATATGCATAGTTTAGACATCGTACGACATAGTTATGATGGTCGGAAAATCACGTCGGAACGTACTTCTCCGTCGACTGCAGAACTCGGCCCGGGTTCTACTATGCCCGGTCCGAATTTGGTTGAATCCGGATCCAGTCGAATTTGGAATCGGATCGGGTTGCCCAACCCGGCCCGAGTTCCTATTGACCCGGCTCGGGTTGCCCAACCCGGCCCGAGTTCCTATTGACCCGGCTCGGGGTCAGGCTTCGGTTCGAATCGGGCCACAATGCGATTTGGATTGAACATGAACCGGCCGACCCGACCCAAGTTCACCATACACCCGGCCCGAGTTTGCCTTTGGCCGAGGTGATATTGGACGTTTCCGAACATGGCTCGGGTTCCACCCGACGCGGGCCGGATTCTGGGGACAGAAAACGTAAATTATGATATTTTAATATAGATAATTGAATAGTTACTATAATTGTTTCTAAATTGTATTGTTAGCAGATCTGACCTCATCAAATTCTTATTAGATTTGATTTGAGATTTTTTTTCATTGTTGTCATATCAGATCCTGTTATCCATCATATTACTAATCCAGTAGTTTTTCCTTGATTGAGTTCTTATCTAATTTAAAGTAAATTGTTAAAGATAGGTCTTTAGGTTAAACAAGATAAAAGATGAAAATTGCTGGGTCTCCATGTTCTCCGATTATCTCTAAGTCCATTGGGCCATTATTGTTATAATATTATATGGGGCAGATAATGTACCTAGAGGTTTGAGACGTCATCCTTTAAGGAAGCTATGACTGTCCTGTGATGGCCATGATCCCCCGCCATCACGAACCTATTGTTAGCTCTACTATTGGAGGGCGGCTTGCCGTGATTTGATCTCCCACTGGCCTACATGAAAGAGACATGGAGTTTCTCATAATTGGTTGAGCGCTCCCTAACTGAATGGAATTGAAATGAATGGAATTGAATTGAAATAGAATAGAATAGAATAGAATTGAATTGAATTGAATTGAAATTGAATAGAATTTAATTTAATTTAATTGAATTGAACCCTGGTCATTTGAATTTTGGCGTTGATTGGCTTTGCCTCCGCCTATTGAATTGAATAGAATAGAAATTGGTAATTGATCGATGATCACAAATATTGATAATAGAAAATTTTTAAATTGGATAGATGCCATAGTGATTAGGCATAATTGATAATTGATATTGATTGATCCCTTAATCTTTTACCCTATCCCCTTTATTGATTCATGCTCTTATTGATCTATTATTTGATTATTGAGTTCTTCTCATATGGTTTTGTCATGTGCTCTATTGTTTATTGCTTCTTATCGATTATTAATTTTTGAGCACTATTGATCTATTTATTATTATGGTTAGATCCTACGTATTGAGTATTTTTATACTCATGAGTTTTTCTCTGCATCTGGATTCATGTAGGTGAGATGATAGAAGATGGTGATGTAGGTGGTCAGGCTCAATGACAAGGATGTTGCACATGGTGTAGGATTTAGTCCTACTAGAATATTGGATTAGTTTTTATATTCCGCATATTTAGGATGATGGAGTCATGGACATTTCCAGCTCATTGATATTATATTGTTAGGCGATCTTCTTTTCGCATTTATAGAGTTTATTTTCCGTAAAATTTATTTACATAGAATTGTGTAGCGCCTTTGGGATGACACGTGATAGTCACGTGGGTCTCGGGGCGTTACAGTATACTATAAGCCTAATCTTATTGTAGTCCAAGATCTCCGACAAGCATTTTAACCAAATGTCTTCCTTAGCAGCTTTGTCAATGTCATGTACTCTACCTTTATGGTAGACAAGGTAATTGGCTAGAGTGTGACTTTCCAATTAATAACAGAACTGTTAAGAATGAAAACATAACCTGTCATTAATTTTTTCCCATCAATATCTACAGCATAATATGAGTCTAAATAATCTACAACCAAACACTCTTTACCATTTATGTGGATGAGGCCAATATCAGACGTTCCTCTCGAATATCGGAAGATACACTTTACTCTCTATCAATACTCATTTTCTGGATTGCGCATGAATCTGCTAACCACACTAACAACATGCACAATACCAGGTCTTGTGCATACCATAGCATACATCAAGCTTCCGACTACACTAGCATATGAAACTTGAGACATGTACTCTTTTCTTCATCAGACATAAGTTCAGTTGCAGAAAGGTGCACATTTGAAGTTGATGGAGTACTTAAGGTCTTCACTGCAGACATATCGAACATGGATAAAATTTTCTGAATGTAACTTTTGTGAGAAAAAAAAGAGTTTACCCTTTACGCAATTATGTAAAATTTTCATCCCTAAAATTTTCTTTGTTTCATCAAGATCATTCATATCAAATTTTGCACTAAGGAGCTTCTTCAAATTCTGAATGTCTTCCATGTTTATGGCAGCAACCAACATATCATCAACATACAAGAGCGGATAAATGGTGAAATAATGCTCCACCTTCTTGTGATAGACACAACAATCATAAGAGCTTCTTTTGAATCCTTTACTTATCATAAAGCTATCGAATCTCTTGTACCACTGTCTCAGTGATTGTATCAAGCCATACAATGATTTCTTCAACTTACAGACTTGGTCTTCTTTATCTGGGATAGAGAAACCCTCTGATTGACTCATGAGGATGTCTTCTTCAACTTTCCTATGTAAAAAAGTTATCTTCATGTTTAATTGCTCGAGCTTCAAATTCTGATGTGCTATAAGAGCAAGTAACACCCAGATGAAAGTGTGTCTGACAAGTGAAGAGAAGATCTCATTATAGTCTACTCCCTCTTTCTAATTATAGTCTTTAGCAACTAGACATGCTTTGAATTTAATATCTTCAGCTTCTAGACTTCCAATCTTATTTTTGAAAATCCACTTGCGTCCAACGACTTTTCTACCTTTTGGCAACTTGATCAACTCCCAAGTTTGATTCTTGTTAAGTAACTCCATCTCTTCACTCATTGCTACAATCTACTATTATAATTCTGCACATGTGATAATATCCTTGTAGCTCGATGGCTCTGATGATTTCACCTCTTCGGTTACTTGGAATGCATATGCAACTATGTCCTCAAAGGCATAACACTTAGGAGGACCTACTTACCTACGTGCATATCCAATAGCTAGACTTGTCGTTGCTCCTTTTGCTTGCTCTTCAGGTTCTGTTTGTTTAACTTGATGAGATTTTTTTGCCTTATTCTGAATTGGAGTTAATCCAAACTCCATCAGTTTGTTAACACCCTCCTTTGCTGAGTCAACAACATCTGATTTCTACTTGAGCATAGACATCTTATCAAAGGATATGTTTCTACTGTGAATAACCTTGTGCTACGAAGGAAATCAGATTCTGAAGCCTTTTACACCTGCACCATATCCCACAAAGACTTTTTCTTTGGTCCTTGATTTTAGTATCAGCAAGATTTTTTGACCATACCTTAATACGAGTCTTGAGAATAATCGTCGTTTGAGGACTCCGATTCCCTAGGTAACATGCTGTGCTAACAGCCTCAACCCAAAATGACTTATTTAGATCAAAATTAGAGAGCATGCACAATGCTCTCTTTAGGAGAGTTCTGTTCATGCTTTCTACTATACCATTCTGTAGTGGTGTATTTCCGACGGTGCAATGTCTATCATTATAATGATGATGCTCAATCATGATCCTTGATGATTTATGATTTTATGATTTTATGAGTCTCTTTATAATGATTCAATCTTGATTCATTCACGTCTACGATCACACTGATAATGTCCTATGAATCCGTGATTTAGAATCTCCTACAATCTTAAAAATGATGTGATAATATGAGTTATGATCTTATGGCATTATTTATTATGATCATATCATGATTTACAGTATCATAGAAAGATTAACAAAAAAAACTTACAAAAAAGACAAGAAATGTTAATGAAGAGTTCTTACGATGATGGTTTGATGACTAGAGCAAGTTTAATCCTCCCCACCATGGGTTGAAATACACCCTTTATTCAATATGAGTTGAAATATGCTTCCTCACAAGTTGAAAGATACTCTACGCATTAAAAGACATCCACAATAAGTCAAAGATGTTTAATAAGATGATGATGATAAAGAGAAAAAGATTAAGTATATTAATAATGAAACTTTCCTGATGATGATGATGATGATGATGATGATGATGATGATGATGATGATGATGATGATGATGATGATGATGATGATGATGATGATGATGATGATGATGATGATGATGATGATGATGATGATATATGTAATGAAAATAATTCACTCCATGATTATGTACTTTCGCTCTTATAATAGTTTTTATTGTCCTTTACATGATGATGACCTTATACAATGATAATCGATATTTGTCATTTTATGCTAATTTACTATGATCTATCTTGACCTTTGTTTTTATGATCTCAAGAAGATGCCATCTAGATTTATGAATCTCTTATGATCATATCTTTATTCATTATACGATGATGATATTATGATCATGATGTTCTTATGATATATTCTCCCTTGCCAATTGTCATGATCTTTATGTTACTTTTATCTTATTTATATTTTGAGTTGCAAAACTCATAGGAAAGTTTTATCTCTCTTGCATCTTCATACGTGTAAATGTTGGTTCCAATGATGAAGGTGACAAATGGTGATCGATCAAAAGCTCATGATGACAATACATGCATGTCCTGAGTCTTTTTATTTTTGACGCTTTTGTTATGTTTCTTATTATTAGGGTGATGTATTAAATGAGTCATTCAGAACTCATGTAATGATTCTTATCTTACTTTTTTGCACTTTATGATAATCATATTTTCTTTTATTTTATATTTACGATGTTCACTTTTTTATATTATTTATCAAAGCCTTTATATTTTTTTAGAGTACTGACTCAAGTCTATAAGAATTTTCTAGTATAAGGGACTACTAGTGTTCGACTAATTCGATGTCAGAAAGATAAGCAAAAATAATTTGTCAATCAATGTGATAATTCAAGACTCGAACTCTAAACTATTAGCACCTAAGGGCAGTGCTTGGGGATGAGAATTTCACCTAGAACAACTCCTAGTTCAGCCAAATAATTGTTAACTTTTTAATGGGCCCCATTAGTCAACGTCATTAATTCTGATAAGTTTTTGTTTATAAATTCTGGTTGATGGCAGGAATTCAAAGTTCAAACTCGCACACCCTCTTCACTTTGAGCATTGTTTATTATTATTAAAACACGCTAATTATTATTAGTTAATTGACCTAAATTATTATTATTAAGATAATATTCACGTATACCAAAGAATCCAATATATAATTAATATGAATTAACTAAATCTATAATATTATAATATTAATTGCATAATTTTTAATTGAATTCAACATATATGCGTATATATGGTGTAATCATGTTTAAATAATAATAAATTATAATATATTAGGATCATATTAAGATATTATTTATATTAATTACATATAAAGAAATTTTGAACCAAAATTAATAATAATATATTGTGCCGCAACTTTTTTTAATAAAATCCAGATTTTTAATTAAATTTAATATATATAAATATATATTGTAGTAATAATATATATATGTTTAAATAATTAATCAATTATAATATTTTTATTTATAAAATAATAATTTATTTCTTTGGTTCCTACTTTTAATTCAAATATATAATCAACTTTTTAAATCTTCATCATTATATTTTTCATTCAAACATCAAATCTAAATTTTTCTATCTAATCCATTAATTTTAAAAAAAACTAATAAGAAGTTAAATTTTAACATTTAAACACATGCAAAAGTGTTTAAGACTTAGATCAATATGTTCACTACGATATGTAGCGCCAACTGACGGGATATATGATTTTGGGAGCGTTACACTGTGATATGATCTTGGATGACGTCGGACACGGCAACCAGAAATTTTGATGCTTGTATTGTATGTTAATATATGAAGCCCCCATCATCTAAAGGAGTCCGGCGACGCCGACGGGGCCTTATCATGTTCGCGTACGAACCGATCGACCGCCACAGCCCGCGAAGACTCACAGGGACGAGAGAGAAGGACGCGCGGGCCCCGCGCTCATCATCTGACAGTGCCAGGGACCCCCCATGGCTGTGGCTCCGAGACCTGCCGCTTGGCCACCACTGCAGCACCCGTTCCCTCCGGATAAATTAATAATCTGAGGCTCCCACCACCATGCACTCTCTCTCTCTCTCTCTCTCCCCCTCTCTCTCTCTCTCTCTCTCTCTCCCCATTGCATAACCGGAAGGTCATCTTTTGGCGGAGTCGCTATCTTTACAGAGAAGGATATTTAGTCTTTGCAATGTATTGTTCCGAGTTATTGACGGGGGAGGGGAATCCGCCCATTCGTAAACATCCAAACAGATATTATTCCTGTTTTTCTATCAATTCTTCCTTCCTCTGAAACAGAAGAAAAATAAAGACAATTGGTCGAATTTAATAAGTTTATTTTGTCGGCCGATATATATGACAAGGCATGCGTCACCTTTTGGAAACATTTATAGTGTATTAAAATTTAAAAACACTTAATCTTAGCATTTCTGTTTTTTATAAAAAGTTGAATTTTTGTCTTCTAAAAAATAATCAGCTTCGTACGGAGTGCTTTCGATAAATATTTGTTGGAAAAATATACTAAAAAGCTTGTTGGAAAATCTAAAACCCACGCTCCAGATATAGCGGATATATCCAAAATCTGAGTGATATCTTAATCTTACCACCAAAAAGGAAATGTACGGCGTGATTGGTTGGATTTTCTAAGTTTAAGTTAATTTCTTTTCACTAAAATGTTGGATCAGCAAAAGTTGTGGCGGCAGAGATCTGCCCACGCAGCTCATTTGCCTTTCGTCTTCCAACACGAAGAAAAAACGTGTAATCTGCAGGTGTTTCAGAGGCAACCAAGAAAAATTAATGGCAGAGATTTGACGAAAGCATCCAAGATCTTTTTTCTCCCTTTCTTGTTGTAGTTTTCTCTCATACCGTCGCGCTTGAGGGATCCCGTGGAACCATCTGAGACCACCCAAAGCCCCCGCCATCGTCTTCTTGCCCCTCCTCCCTCCTTGCTTTCTCTCTCTGGCGCTTGTTTCTTTGCTTTCTTTCTACATCGTCGTCGTCCTTCGGTCAGCTCCTTATCTGTTTTGGCGCAGCAGAGCTGAGAAGGCAAGGAGCAGGTTTCATTAGCTGGAAATATAACTGGCGGGACGCTGCCTCTGTGCACCCAGTTCCGCTTTGAGCTCTGAAAAGGCAAGTCTTTTGGTCGCGTTATCCATCTGCCTCTGCGTTCTCTTCATCTATTTGGCGATCCAGATTTCTTGAACTTGCTGTTTCGCCTGAAGTCGCCATGTCTGAATTGGACTTTTGTCATCAGTAGCAAGTTCAGTTCTGCTGTCTTTTCTTTTACAGAGAGGTGTTCTGCTGTCCTTAGTAACTGTGTTGCGTTCTCTCTCTTTTCCTATTTCCCAACCTTGTACTGTATCCATTCCATGAACTCCTCGTACGTACTTCCGTAAAAGGGCTTCTAGGAATTATACACATATATAACTACTTTTTTTTGTAAGATTATATTTTTGCTGCTCAAAAGAAAAGTAAGGAAAGTAAGCTTATAATTGCTAGTACTGTTTGATTGAACAATGTGATCTCCTCGGGTAGAACGTGATATTAATGCTTCTCACTTGAGGTGTTGGATTAAGTTAAGCCTGTGTTTTTACTACTTGATATGATATGCATGGGTTCCAGGAGCTGAAAGAGCAACATGCGTTGCATAACATAATTCCTGGATTGACAGGTTGCAGAGCACATTACTGGACGGGAGGGAGGATGATCCCGAGCTCGTCAAGGCCCCGACACGATGGCGGAGGCGCATCACAGACGCAGGCAGGTGAGGAACCTGTCCAAAAATGGATGGTATTTCAGAATTCAGACTACAGGACGCATCCAATGTCCAAGGAAATCTCAGACGAAAGCGAGAAGGCCAACGGCCAGCCGTGGGCAATGAGCAGGCTAGAAGATGGCGAGCGCAGCAACGGGAGCTTGGGGTTCAGGGCATCAGGGGAGAGAAACACGTTCTCCATGGACAGAGGTGCGGACTCGACTCGGACTTCGAACGCGTCCAGTTACGGTGCGGAATCGTCACTTCCGAGGGTCTCGCAAGATCTGAAGGATGCGCTCTCCTCACTGCAGCAAACCTTCGTGGTCTCTGATGCGACCAAACCTGATTACCCCATAATGTATGCGAGTGCCGGATTCTTCACCATGACAGGGTACCCAGCAAAAGAAGTCATCGGGAAAAACTGGTGGGCACTACATCCTGATCCTGGGAGCTCAACCATTTAATAATGAAGATCAGACAAGTTTCAGGATTGCGGAAGCATTTCATTCACAAAATTCTGTTGTGTTCCTTGTTGCAGTCGCTTTCTTCAGGGCCCCGAAACGGACCAGATGGAGCTTGCAAAGTTACGAGAAGCCATCAGGTCAGGAAAGACGTACTGCGGCAGGCTCCTAAACTACAGGAAGGATGGCACCAAATTTTGGAACCTCCTCACCATTACGCCCATACGGGATAACAATGGCAAAGTTATCAAATTTATAGGGTAAGGAATCATCCATCCATCTACTGAGTGCTTTCTAACTCTTGAGTTCATAGACAGAATCGACAATATGAAAAATTGACACTTCGCCACTCAGAATGCAGGTTGAGGTCAGCAAATACACAGAAGGTCTAAATGAGAAAACATTGCGCCCCAACGCCCTGCCTGTGTCGCTTATTCGATACGATGGTCAGTATCTGTAAAATAAAATAAGAAAAGGAGATTACTGAATTATGAAAGTCTAAAAGCTGAATTCGATTTCCTTCTCAGCACGAGAAAAGGAGAAGGCGTTGTCCTCCATCACAGAAGTTGTCCAGACTGTGAAGCATCCTCGCTCTCATTCACAAGCTTCTGAAAGTGACGCCCCTTTAAAGCTTGATGAACCTGAGAAGACCCACATTCAGACTCCCCCCATTCACAGTGTTGCAGACAACAAAAGTTTCCAGTCACCAGGCACCACGACTCCACCTTGGGAAGCCAAGGCACCAACGAGGCTGAGTACCAAGTCAAGTCGCTCTTCCTTTATTGGGTCAGTAAAGTCCTCCATGTTTGTTTCTTTCTCCTATGGCAAGTAGCAGCTTGTAGCATTCTGCTGAACTGCTTCAGCTGTTTGCAGGTTCAAGTCGAGGAAACAAAGTTTAGCAGAAAAGGCTGAGCCATACGTTGAGCCAGAAATCCTAATGACCACAGATGTGCAGCGTACAGAAAGCTGGGAGCGCCTTGAAAGGGAAAAGGATATACGGCAAGGACTGGATTTAGCGACAACGTTGGAGCGCATCGAGAAGAATTTTGTGATATCTGATCCTAGACTTCCTGACAACCCCATAGTAAGATTATCATGCACAGTTGTATGCATTCTATCAACTTATGGATGGACAAGTTTCAAAAGCAAGTTCTTGTACAAGGAAAATTTTGATATATTGTGGTCCCATCACTTGTTATGAAAAAATGTATTAGATTTGCTCTATGTTTTTATAGATCTTTTCCTTTCCCATTAATAAGAGTTGCTGATGCTATCAATCAAACAAATTAGTAAAAATAGTTTTTCTTTATTTTATGTTACACAGTCTCATGTCTATTGGCCTGATGATTTCCGTTTGATCCATGCTCTGCAGATATTTGCTTCTGACAGCTTTCTGGAACTAACAGAGTACACACGAGAAGAAATTTTAGGAAGAAACTGTCGGTATGGAGATGACTTCAAAATTCCAAATCCAGTTAAACTAAGTTTGTTGATAATTACAATCTTGCAACGTGTGTGTTCAAAAGTGAAGCCATGATCCTTAATCTGGTAGTTTGAAACAAGTTTTTGAACCGTAGGTTCCTTCAAGGGCCAGAAACAGATCAAGCCACCATCGCAAAGATAAGGGATGCTATAAGAGAGCAAAGGGAGATCACAGTCCAATTAATAAATTATACAAAGAGTGGTGAGTTAGCAGAAAAAAAAACTGTGCATTGTTTAATTAACATAACTTTATAAATCTGGTGTGCTCAGATTATCCTTAAAGAAGCAAAACTTTGGCTATCAATGGTTCTTAAAGAAGTCATGTCTTAGTAGTCTCTTGTATTTTCTTTAGGAAAGAAGTTCTGGAACCTATTCCACATGCAGCCTATGCGTGACCAGAAGGTACCCAGCTCTCAAGGTTTTCTTTGGATGTTTCTGCATTTTGAAAATTTTAACTTTAGTCTTAAAATTTGCAGGGAGAACTTCAATACTTCATTGGTGTGCAACTTGATGGAAGTGACCATGTTGAACCCCTCCGAAATCGCCTGTCTGAGAGAACCGAGATGCAAAGTGCTAAAGTGGTAATAATTTCACTACTCTTTCCATAATATCTACATAGATTGAGAAATGTATCTTCAGGTCTTTTCTCCAACAGTACTCACTGCATTGCCTTCAAAGCAATTCAAATGTTTAAAACATATTTAGAACAACAGATGTGGCCCAACTCTGTGCACCAGTGATCAATTATGAAATGTATATCTTTGTTGAACTGAGTTTGTGTGCATCTTGCATGTGATATATTTTTACACTACTCGTGATATGGTCGAACAAAACATTTTGATGCTTTTGTGCCATTGCAAAATTATGTCAATGCTGCAGCTGCATGAAGGATAACACTGTAGTTAGACTAGTTAAGATATATTACCACTTTACTGAATTCTTCACCTTGTAATATATTTGCCCAGGTCAAAGCAACAGCCGAGAATGTAAATGAAGCTGTCAGAGAGCTTCCTGATGCCAACCTGGTAAGGTACATTTTGCTAATATCTTGTGGTTGGAAGACTTAGCTGTGAAATTTTTTTCACCTAGTATTTTCTGTACAAAGTGTATGGTGCTTGGTTCCAGGAGTGAGATTGTCAACTGTCAACATTTAGAATCATCCATTATGTAGAAACAATTCAATCTAAAAAACTATGTACTTTTTAATAGGAATGGACAACCATACATATATCTAACAAAAAAGTGCGTCCAGTTATAAAAGCAATTTAAACTTCACATCTCTATGGGCTGTGCTGATTGCGCCTCTTTAGGATGTCTATATACTATAGAACTGGATTAAGCATCCCAGTGAACTCTTGGTAGAAGTATCTTTTGGGGTAGTTGTAATTCACTTTTCAATAAAGAAAGACCAACAAGTGATAAAATGCATTAATATTGTTTATCTGGTGTATTGAACTGTAAGCTGAAGACATTTAATATATCTGGAGATAGGCTTCCAGTAATTTCTATCCTAGTTGCCATTAAGAATTGACAAACGAACTATCAGTGTTCCATCATCATTATGGTGGTGCACCACAACTTCTCCGACAAATGTTAGAAGTTTGGCAAGTTTTTGTGCTAACATTTGTTTGAGGAGATTGCATGATAGAAAATAATAGGGGATTCATTTGTTGTTAATGATTTTTTTTAATGACTGCATGTTCTGTTCTTTCCAGAGACCAGAGGATTTGTGGGCAATTCATTCTAAACCTGTCTTTCCAAAGCCTCACAAGAAAAATAATTCTTCATGGGTAGCCATACAGAAGGTAAGTTTATGTGCAACTTCTTTTTGTACTGGTTTATTATTCCGTTAAAGGCTTAAACTTTGCCATAATTCATTTTGGGGATAACTCCTCAATAAGCTACACTTTATTATTCTTGTATAAAGCATCTTCTAATTTTTACACTTTAACAGTGGCATTGCTTAAAGACTTGATTTGATAAATGTATATTGTGTTTCTTCTTCTGAAAATTGCAGATTTTGAAAAAAGATGAGGAACTTGGATTGAAGCATTTCAGGCCTTTAAGGCCATTGGGATATGGAGACACTGGAAGGTATTATAGTCATGCAATTCTTTCTACTAAAATAAAAAGAAACGATTAGCCAATTAACTAGAAAGTTGTTAGCTTTTTTTTCCTGGATATATGTTCTCTCTTCATTATGGCTTGTTACCCAGGCAGTAATGTACAGAACATATCCATTTTTTTTGTCTGCGTCACTTCAGATTATTAGAGCCTTACCTGTGGAATTCTGTTGCAGTGTCCATTTGGTGGAACTTGAAGGCACAGGAGAACTATTTGCTATGAAAGCAATGGAAAAAACAGTGATGGTGAATCGCAACAAGGTGTCCAATAAATTTCACAAAACGCTTCTCAGATACAGTGATTTCTGCCTTTCTTAAAGTTAACTTCATCATCATTTTGTATGAGTAATCTATGATTTTGAAATGGTCATATAATGAGTTGTCACTGGATATTTGTATACGTTGGTAGTCTTGAGTTTGCTGAAAAAAAAGCTTCAATTGAACTCTTCGGGATGCGCCCATAAGTAAATTATGCCTAAATAAAAAAAATCTAAGAAAAGACTGTTTATTACACTTTACAGGTTCACAGAGTGTGCGTTGAAAGGGAGATTTATTCACAATTGGATCATCCATTTCTTCCAACACTTTATACATCATTTCAGGTTTATTTACTGTCACCATAATGGTCTTCACATTCCTTATACCTCTAACTTGTATAAAACCATTAGCTAACTGATTATTTTAATTCTTTTAGACAGCAACACATGTTTGTCTGATAACAGACTTTTGCCCTGGTGGAGAGTTATTTGCTTTGCTTGATAAGCAACCAATGAAGCTTTTTAAAGAGGACGCAGCAAGGTACAACTTATGTATTTCCTAGATATTCTTTTTGGTCCTCGCATTAATTCACAATTGAAAAGTAGACAAGACTTCATAACAATATTTGTATATCTCTTTAGGACATTAATACTCAGTGTGTCCTTAACTCTAACCCATATGATTCCAGGTTTTATGCTGCTGAAGTAGTGATTGGTCTGGAGTATCTTCACTGCTTAGGTAAAATATTTCGATTGCTACATGACTATACTATTATCTAAACTGATCCATTTAGCTTAATTATTACATTCTATTCTTCTAAGTCAATCAAGTTAAGTTGCACTTTGGTATTTCAACAGATGATGTATATGCTCATTGTTTTGTTGATGACCATCTTAAATGATTTCATATCTTGACCTTGGAAAGCCAGGAGACAACACTATAGAGTGAAACTTAAACAATTAAGAAAGGTCTGTCTTGGTGGAAAATTAGATGGAACTTGATTTGTAGCTTAACTAATTGTTAATTATGGTAGGACAGATCCTGAGAGATTTGTAACTTCTTTTAAGCATAATGGAGAGATTGAGAAAATATCCTAACTAGCATATATTGTTGATATGGAATTATGATGATATCAGGATAGATATTCTGTATTGTTGTCCAAGCTTCTGATGATGGTTATGCACAGGGAGAAGAGGGCGATGCATGTACAAAGCAGTTGTATTAACATCTGAAAATAGTGCCAAACTTTGTGAGATGACCATGGACATAGGAGATAGAGAAAATATCCTAACTACCATATATTGTTGATACAGAATTATGATGATATCAGGATAGATATATCATGTATAGTTGTCCAAGCTTCTGATGATGGATATGCACCATATATTGAGAGAGAAGTGGCCGATGCATGTACAAAGCAGTTGTACTAACATCTGAAAATAGTGTGAAACTCTGTGAGATGACCATGGACATAGGAGATAGAGAAAATATCCTAACTACCATATATTGTTGATACAGAATTATGATGATATCAGGATAGATATATCATGTATAGTTGTCCAAGCTTCTGATGATGGATATGCACCATATATTGAGAGAGAAGTGACCGATGCATGTACAAAGCAGTTGTACTAACATCTGAAAATAGTGTGAAACTCTGTGAGATGACCATGGATATAGGAGACAATCTTCGAACTACATTTTGCATAAAGTTTTAAATTCCTGGAAGCACATAAAATACTTCAGTCTCATGTGCTCTTTTACTAATACAAATTTATTTCTTGGGCCATCCAATTATTTAACACTTGGCATATACCTATTTAACTTCTACTTCAAGTTATGCACTTGTTGAATAAAAGTTTGTGACTTTGTCATCTAGGTATCATATATCGTGATCTAAAGCCTGAAAATATCTTACTCCAGAAGGATGGGCATGTGGTGTTGACAGACTTTGATTTATCATTCATGACTTCTTGCAAACCTCAAGTATGCTATCCTACTGCTGCTTTTTTTTTTTGTCCACAAGCTGTTGAACTAATGATGGTAGAGAAACTCTGTAACTATCTTCCTACAAACAGTTAAGGACTTGAAGTACAATTTTGAGTCAATTGGTTCTTAAAGACTTGCTAAATTTGGACAACTTTTGTGTGTACACAAACTACTTGAATTTATCTTTTTGTTTTGACTTCTTACTTTTTCCAAAAGCAGCTTTTCATAATTCTCATTACTAAAATGTTAGGTGATAAAACATGCACCATCTACAAAAAGGAGGAGGTCCAGAGACCAGCCACCAACCTTCTTTTCGGAACCAATTGCTCAGTCCAACTCATTTGTTGGGACAGAGGAGTACATAGCTCCGGTACTGTGATATCTTTTGATCTTCAGCTTCTTCTGCGCACGTCTATTGCCTTCTCTAATAATTTCAATGCAATTCATGGATACTCAGAACAAATGTGGTAGTCTTAGGTTAGAATTTCTATCACTTCAATACTTTTTCTGCCACACCCTCTAACATGGACACAGACAGATATTTTCTGTGTTGTTTACTATTTGTAAGTAACAAAAGTTAACGTGAATGCTTTGAAAATTTTTGTTAGTATCTTCTGTGCAAAAAACTACGAACACGATGGTTTCTTATATCTTCAATGTCCCATATTTCAGGAGATTATAATAGGAGCTATGCATACAAGTGCTATTGATTGGTGGGCTCTAGGTAAGCGTAGATCCATGAAAGAAAACATATAGTGCAGATATTTATACTGTGACAAGTACCACTGAAAATCCATCAGTAAGCAGTATCAAGTACTAGCATAAAATGATGAGAACATCCAAGCTAAAAAACACAGATCATTTTGAAGAACTACCTACGGACTATCTGATCTTTCAATGTACTTTTGGTTTATAGTCCTAGTTATTGTGTTTTTTTCCTGTCAAACCTAGTTGTGGTGTGTTTTTTTGTACAGGAATACTATTGTATGAGATGCTTTATGGACGGACACCTTTCCGAGGGAAGAATAGGAAGAAGACTTTTGCCAACATTTTGCACAAGGATCTCACCTTTCCTAGTAGCATTCCAGTAAGTGTAGTTTGTTTCACAATAGTCACATTCTGCACATCACATTCTCCCTGTCATTTTGGATATGTTATGTTCATTTCCGAGTATTCTGTCAGTGAAGAATTCTCAATCTCGCATCAGTGTATCTACAAATGCAGAAGAATAAACATTTAATTTGTGCATTGGAAGTGATAATGCATAATTTCATTAGACTATTGCCTGGGAAAAATGACAGGTAAGTCTCACGGCAAGGCAGTTAATCCATGAACTACTCAACAGAGACCCTTCTTACCGTCTAGGATCAAAGTCTGGTGCAAATGAGATTAAAGAGCATCCATTCTTCAGAGATATTAATTGGCCTCTTATTCGCTGCATGGTATGTTTCTCTCATGTCTTTACCTTGTATTATCTGAAAATCAACAACTATATTCGTGTATTCATATGATTTTAATTCCAACAGACACCACCAGAGTTAGAAGTCCCTATCGAACTCATTGGGAAAGAACCTGAGCCCAAGATGAAAGATGCAAAATGGGATGATGAAGAGCTCATTGGTAATCTGGATAATTTCTAAGGTGTGCAGCTCCAACCGAGTAAAGTTATTATCTTTTAACTTGCTCCCTTGATGCCCTTGAAAAGCCAAAAGAGCTCTCTGAAACACACGGAACTGTTATATTGAATCGAAGCTCAAAGATCCACTCCCCTGCTTATGATGTTAAGTGCTAAGTGTGAGGAAGGATGTGATGAACAAACAAGAAAGGCATATTTGAGTATGAGTTGTTAACTTGAAAGCAGAAATGCTTGTCATATTGACAGTTTGACATATCCTAATGTAAATAACTTCGACATATCAGATTTCACAATTCATGCGTGTACATTTGGGGATCAAAGTTTTATGAGTTTGCCAATCATGCTCCTGTTTCTCTATCCTATTCTGTCTGTTGGCTAATCTTATGTGTTTGGTAGATGAATGAATTTGTGAATAACCAATTATTCTAACTTCTAAGAATAAAACCAAATATAACTTACACTAAGATTAAGCTGACCTTTCTTAAAACACCTAGATATCAGTAAAGCCATTCGTTTTGCAATCACTACAATGGAAATATCAATTCTTGTTAATAGCAAGAATAAAATAATTTCACTTTTTGTTTAGTTTTTCGATAATTCTTTATATTTTATTCAAAACACATTACAACTAAAGGCTTTGGTTGAAGAATAAATAGCGGAATAAGGAGATATTCGAAGACTTTAGAATAGAACTTGATCAAACTTTGTTTTTTAAAATCATCTTGAAAACTACCAAATCACCCTTTCTAACCCCACACCAAATATAAATATTCTTTCAAAAGACAAAAGTATTTATATTCTCACTCTTTTCATTTTTTTACCTTTTTTAATTATTTAAGTTAAGCATATATTTCTGTACAATTATTTTTATTACTCTTACAATAACAAACATCAAATGTTATTCTCTTCATACTAAACACTAGAATAATACCTATTATTCTGTTATTTTATTTTCTTCAAATTTATTCTGGACCAAACGATTCCTAAAAGTATACCTTACTATATATTCTCCGTTATTGTTAAAATTTATTCATAAACCAAGCATGAAAGTAAAACAACTTCCTTTTTCTTATAACATATTATTATGTATAATTAAAATCTAAAGGAATAAGACAATTTAATTTGTGTAGAAACTTTTTAGTTAAGTTAAACAAACAAAATATTAGTTTTAAAAATTATTAAAGTATAAATTATAATGATAAATCATGATTATATAGTAATTAAATTTGACATTGTCAAGTTCTTAACTCCCGATCAACCATCCGAAAAACCTATCCGACCCGAAAAAGTCGAACCGAAAAAATCGAAAATTAAGAGTTCAAATATAATTTAAGTGATTTTTAATAAATTAGAATTTATCCGCTAAAATTAGGGTCCACTCGAAAAAATCGTAAGGGCTCATGGAGCCCATTTTTTATTTATAATTTTTTATTTATATAATTAATACATATATTATCAATTCTTTTATTGTAGATATAATATTTTTTGTATAAAATTTTATACTTTTCTATCACATTATCAAACTCTAATTTAATAACTTTAAAATTTTAGTAGTATATTTTATATATAATATAAAAATTAAATATTTTTATATTAATTTTAATTTATTTTATATATTTTAAAATATAATTATATAAAAATAGAATCCCAAGAAAATCACTAAAAAAATGACTCGCTAGAAGGTACATTTTATTTTTTTAAAATAATTTTAAGATTATTTTTTTAATCTTAAAAATTAGTCCAAAAAATAATAATTAATTTTTTTTATAAAAAATTCGGTCCGACTCGAATTAGTTTCACTCTTATTCTTAACCGCAGCACCAAAAAAAATCAACAAGCTATCTGTTGAATGACTAAAGTACCCTCGAGAGATGTTCCAACTACAGGGGCAATAATGTCATATGCGATACGATAAGGAACGCCCCTCTCTCTGCTAACTCTAATCTTCAGCTTTTCTTCTCTCCGCCGCGGGCTCGTGCTGTTCGGAAGATAAGGCGTCGAGTTTGGAAGTCAGGCCGGCCGACGGGAGGCGGCGCCGCCACCTCCGCCGCAGCAGAAGCCTCCATTGTTCGTCTGCTCTTCTCTACTACTGACCCTCCCCTGCTTGTTCTAAAGGAGAAGGTGAGTACGAGTAGCAGATCGGTGGTCTCATTTTTTTTGTTCTTTCCTGATAATCTCGTATTGTAGTTTCATACATCTCTGGTTGCTTCGTCCGTCCCTTGAGAAAACTGTGAGGAAAGGCAGAATTTTTGGATACGGATTAACGACAGAAACATCCTCGCAATTGGTTCTTCTGCCAATTGAAGCTTGTTGCTCTTGTTCTGTTTGATGATTTTCTCCAGAATGCGGGGTGTGATTAATATGTGCAGTTCTGTTTGCTACTGCGCAGCCGGGGAGGATATGGGACTCGTCGGATTCTTCAAGGAGAAAGGCTTCGACGAAAGGGACATCGACGACATGTTCAGGCGGTGCAGGAAGTTGGAGAGCGTGGACCGGCAGAAGGCGTGCGAGATATGGGACTACCTGAAGGACGTCGTCGGAATTCCGGAGAGGAAGCTTCCCCGCGTGGTTACCAAGTGCCCCAAGGTCCTCGCCATGGGCTTGGATGACGAGCTCGCCCCAACCGTCCGGTGCCTCGCCACCTTGTCCACCAAGCCCGCTGAGGTGGCCTCGGCCATCACCAAGTTCCCGCACGTCCTCTTCCACGGCGTGGAGGAGAAGCTCTGCCCCTTGCTGGCCTTCTTCCAGTCGCTGGGCATATCGGAGAAGCGGTTGGGCAAGCTGCTTCTGCTCAACCCCAGGCTCATCAGCTACAGCATCGACGCCAAGTTCTCGCAGGTCGCGGACTTCCTCGCGGGCATCGGCCTCGGGGAGGAAGGCGCGATCGGCAGGATCCTCCTCAAGAATCCGTTCATCGTGGGTTACAGCGTCGACAGGAGGCTCCGGCCGACGGCGGACTTCCTCAGGGAGTCCGTGGGCCTGAACGAAGAGGGCCTGCGGAGGGTGGTCCGCAGCTTCCCTCAGATCATATGCAGGGACGCGGACAAGGTGCTCAGACCCAATCTGACCTTCCTGAGGGGATGCGGATTCAGCCGCGAACAGGTCGCAGCACTGGTGGCCGGTTACCCGCCGGTGCTCATCAAGAGCATCGCCAACTCGCTGGAGCCGAAGATCAGGTTCCTGGTGGAGGAGATGGGGAGGCAGGTAGGGGAGGCGGCAGAGTACCCGGAGTTCTTCCGGCATCGCCTCAAGAAGAGACTTGAGCAACGGCAGAAGCTGCTGAAGCAGGGAAGGGCGCACTGCAGCTTGAGCGAGATGCTCGGCTGCAGTCAGAAGGCATTCATGGCAAAATATGGATGCGTTGCAGAGCCGAGTTGCTGATTTCCTTCTTCCTCCTTTCCTTTCCTTTCCATCCTGCATTCCAATTTTTGCAGCCTGTCTTTTGTTTTGTACTCGATCAAGCCTGTAATGGAATTGCTTATGAGGAGGCTTTATTTCTTTGTACGAGAGAACATGCTCATTGTCGGATATCAAGTTCTTTACTGTTGGATTTTTTTATACTTTCCTAACATGTACTTTTCTCTTATGTAATTCCTTCTTGATCTCTACTGTATAAGAGATCATAAATTAAAGAGACAAAATCCTTATTTTTCACATGATATCGGATCGTCTTCCACAAAAAAACTCTAGCCGTCTTCCACAAAAAACATTAACCGTCATCTCCTTAGCAGGTGTTTCAGATCCACTCTCTTTACATCATTGTTGTGTGCTTCAAGAGGATGTTACATCTTTTTTTTTACTACGTTGCTGTTGTAGAAGGATCCTCTTAGCTGCTTGTTGTCCTATCAAAGGCTCGCTTTCTCCATTTAAGATGGCAGATCAAATTAATAACAAGGACAACGAGATGACTATTCAGGCAGAGATCAAACGCCTGGACCCCGACTCGATTGTCAAGATGAATGAATCCAACATCGAGTTGTGGTCCATGCAGTTCATAAGTGATATGGAATCTCACGATAAGGAGCATATTCTCATGGAGTCTAAGCTCGCGGACAAATCTAAGAAATATACTTCTTGGAAAAAAGACAACGCCCTTGTCAAAGTCTGGCTAATAGGGACATTATCTTTGGAGATAACAAATGGTGTCCTACACAAACCCACAACAAAGGCTATGTGAGATTCTCTTGCTGCCACATACTCTCAAGCAAAGAACGAGACAAAAAATCTTCAATTGCATTATGATATCCATCAGACCAGATAAAATGAACGTCCTCTCCACATTTATTACACATCTCTATATGCAATGTTTGAGAAGCTTCATAGTTATTTTTTAGTCTGTAAGTGTGAAGTTCATAAGGCGTATAGGGATATGCTAATGGTAGAGGTCTTTCTTGCTGGACTTGATCCAGTCTACGAGTCTACGAGAAATCAATTGTTGACCAGTGCAAAAATCTCACCTATGGAGGAGTGTTTCAGTCGTCTCAGCCAGATAGTTGTTCCTGCAACTCAAAGTTCGGAGATTCCCTCAGCCCTTGCTGCCACACATGGTCATGGTGGATCTAATGTTAGTCGTGCACGTGGCACCGGTAGAGGTCGTGGAGGTGGATGTGCAAGCCGACCGCAATGTAACTATTGCAATAGGTTGGGACACACAGAAGAAATTATTGGCAGAAGCATGGGCGCCCTTCCTTTGCAAACAATGTGGCTGAAGATGCCTCATCATCCCAAGACATCAAATACGTGGACCTTCTCTCACAGTTGAAGCATTGGGTATCGAATAATTCTCCATTCTCAGATCCCAATGCTGAAATTGACACAACTGTTACAACTGCTACAACTGTTGGTCCTTCAAGTACACCATTTTCTTGTACCATCAGATGATCTCATGCATCCATAGGGTGGATTGTTGATTCAGGCGTTTCCAGGCGTCTTTGTGGAGATAGAAATCAGTTTACTTTCATTAGTAATGTAGCTCCAGGGAGATGTTACTCTGGCAGATGGGAGTCACTCTCCAATTAATGGACTTGGAGAGGTTCAACTCACTTCTTTTATACGGTTGAAGGATGTGCTACATGCTCCTGCCTTTCCTCTTAGTTTATTATCCGTCAATCAAATATGCAAACAACTCAATTGTCATGTTATTTTTGATGCTATCTCTTTTGTGTTTCAGGATATACTGACAGGCACAGTGATTGGTTGTGGACATCAGCAGGATGGCCTCTAAAAACTTGAGCAGTATCCATACGTTGGTAGTACATCAGTGCCCTCGGGAACTCCTTATACCTTCTTATGGCATCTCCGTTTTGGTGACTTGCCACTTCAAAAGCTTCGTAGAGTCATTCCACATATCCCTTTGCAGTCTTCTTTCCAGTGTGGTGCTTGTCAACTTGGAAAGCACCATCGTAGTTCCTTCCCAAGTCGACAAGGTTGGAGTAGTAATGCAGTCTTTGAGATTCTTCACTTAGATGTTTGGGATCTGAGTCGTGTTCCTGATCTATAGGAGCACCATTTTTATCTTGTTATTGTCGATGATTTTAGTCGTCTATCTTGGTTATTTTTGTTGAAAAATAAATCTGATGTTGGCAATATGATCAAATCTTTTACTTGTGAAATAAAAACTCAGTTTTCTGGCAATGTCAAAATTGTGTGTTCTGATAAGGCATTGAAATTTTGCACTAATCTTTTATCTTCTTTATTTGCTGACCTTGGCATTATCCACCAAACATCATGCGTATATACCTCTCAACAAAATGGAGTTGCAGAAAGGAAACACCGCCATATTCTTGATGTGGCCCGAACTCTTCTTATTCACAGCTAGGCTCCTCATGCCTATTGGAGTGACGCAGTCCTTATTGCGTGTTACCTTATTAACCGAATGCCCTCATCAATCCTTAGAGAACATGTCCCTTATTCTATCCTATTTCCCGATAAAGATCTTTTTTTCTATTTCTCACAAAGTTTTTGGGTACACAACCTTTGTTCATATCCTAACCCCTGGTCAAGATAAGTTGTCTCCTAGGGCTGTTGAGTGTATTTTTGTGAGGTATTCTTGTACACAAAAGGGCTATAGGTGCTATGATCCCTCCGAGATATTATGTCACTTTCTTCGAGTCAGTAGGTTACTTTACTTCATCTGGATCTCGTCTCACATCTTTTGAAATAGACACTGAGGTGTATCTTCAAGCACCTCCTCATATTCCTACCACGGAGATGCCTATCCAAAGATTTCAACAAACCTATACTCGTCACCCTAAAATTATTTCTTGTACTAACCTTGCTCCTGCGCCTATGCCATCACTCGTCACTCCTGAGGGAAATCATGAACGCAACGTTCTTATTGATAGCACTACAGTTGATGTGTTTACAAGTGATGGACTCGAAGAGACAAATTTACATAGTCAGATTGATGATTCTACTCTTGCTCCCAGTGGTACTTCTCCTAATGAAACCGTCAATGATTTAGATATTCCCATAGCTATGAGGAAGGGCAAGCATTTTTGCAAGTCTACATATTGTATCTCTAATCATCTCTCCATGGCCACTCCTTCTTATCAACAATTCATTTTCGAACTTTCTACTGTGGATGTACCTTGAACTTACCAAGAGGCTCTTCATGATGATAGGTGGAAGGTAGCTATGCAAGAGGAGATGTCAGCTCTTTAGTCTAGAGGCACTTGGACTCTTTTAACACCTCCTAGTGGTGCAGAAGTGGTGGGATGCAGGTGGGTGTTTACAATCAAACATCGGTCCGACAGATCGAGCATTACAAGGCTCGTTTAGTGGCTCAAGGATATACAAAAACTTATGTTGACTATTTTGACACCTTCTCTCCTATGGCTAGATTGGCCACAGTTCATATTTGTCTTTCTATCGCAGTCAACAAGGATTGGCCACTTTTTCAATTGGATATGAAGAATGCATTTTTTTATGGTGATTTACAAGAGGAGGTTTACATGAAACAACCTCCCATATTCATGGTTGAGGGGGAGTTTTACAAAGGTTGCAAACTGCACAAGACTATTTATGGCCTGAAACAAAGTCTGAGAGTTTGGTTTCAAAAATTATCAGAAAAAATAGAACAAGGAGGGTTCATCCGTTCTATCGTTGATCATTCACTTTTTGTAAAAAAAACCTCCCGTGGTAGAGTCGTGCTTCTTGTATATGTTGATGACATTATTGTCACTAGTGATGATTTGCAGGGCATCTCTTATATCAAAGCATTGCTTGAAAAACATTTTGTTACCAAGGATCTTGGTGATCTCCGCTATTTTCTTGAAATAGAGTTTGCTAGAAATCGTAGAGGCCTAGTTATGTGCTAAAAGAAATATGTCACTGACTTGCTGAAAGAGACAGGAATGTTGGGATCACGCCCTACTAAAAGAAATATGTTACTGACTTGCTGAAAGAGACAGGAATGTTGGGATCACACCCTGCTGCTGTGCCAATGCATCCTAACATTCAGCTTTATGATGATGATACAAAAGATGTTGATGCTAAGAAATATACGAGTGTTGTTGGAAAACTCTTATATGCCACCGTTACACGTGCAGACATTTCTCTTGCTTACATTAGTCAATTTATGGATAAGCCTAAGAAGGTACAATTGGATGCAACGATGATGATACTTAGATATTTAAAAGCAGTGTCTGGAAAGGGACTATTTTTTCTTAGTGGGAAGAGCCTAGACATCACTGTTTATGCTGATGCATCTGAATGTCTAAATGATAGAAACTCTACCACTAGTTATTGTGTTTTTATGAGAACTAATCTGGTCACTTGGAGAAGTAAGAAACAGAATGTGGTTGCCAGATCCAGTGCAGAGTTTGAGTACAGGGCCATGGCTCAAGCCACTACCGAAATAGTGTGGGTGAAATCGGTCATGATTGATGTTCTAATGGAGGTTCTCTCGCAATGCAATTAAAATGTGATAATCAGACAACTTTGTTCATAGCCAATAATCCTGTTTTTCATGAAAGGACGAAACATGTTGAAGTTATTGCCACTACACCAGAAACATAATTAAGAAAAAAATTATTGTCACATCATATGTATCCTCGGGTGATCAAACGATCGATGTCCTCACTAAGCCACTTTCTAAGGGAAAGTTTGATAAATGTGTTTCCAAGCTGAGCATGATAGATATTCATGCTCTAAGTTGAGGGAGAGTGTTGAGAGCTGATTTTCAGTATATGATTTTTTCCTACTTTCATAATATGTACTTTACTTTTATGTAATTCCTCCTTTGGCCTCCACTATATAAGAGACCATAAGGTCTCTTTTATTGATTAGAGAAACAAAATCCTTATTTTCCACATTTACATATTCGCAGCAGCTCAAGGTAAACTCACAAAAATTCATTCATTCAATTCAAATGGAAGAGAACAAGGAATGAGAAACAATTTACACTGGGACAGGCTATTGATCCATTACTGTCCTGATTAGGAGTGGCACCCGACTCTGTTTGGGGCGGGGGACACTCCCCCGCCCCGACCCCGTCGACCGGCCCTCGCCTCCGCCCCCGTCGACCGGCCCTCGCCTCTGCCCTCAACCCAAAACCCCGGTCTGGGGGGAATTTTATCCCTCGCCCCGATCCCCACGGGGGTTCGGGGCCCCGCGGAGACCCTGATTCCTCGAATCCCATGGCCCTCTGCCCTCCTCCGTCGTTATTGTCATTCTAAGCCCAAAAGTTGGACCTTAGTTTGGACCATATTGAACCGAATCGAATCGGTCAAAAATTGGTCAAAACCGATTAAAATCGGCCAAATCTAGGTTGAACCACATTTTTTGGTTTAGCCAAAATTTTTATTAAATTTTTTTACTAAGAGATAATTTGATAAAAAATATTATTATAAATTTAAAAAATATCCAAAGATGAATTTTCTCCATAAATATTCATATTGACCAATTAGTCTCCTCCTTCATTTATACATGTCTTTTAACTCTCACTTTGCTACTACTATCAATGTGGGACTATTTTTGTACACTCACATGGGTGCGAAAATTTGGGGCCCCGTGGGGCGGGGACAACTCCATCCGCCCTGATCCTCGTAAGAGGGTTCGGGGATAATTTTTCCCCCATCCCCGACCCCACGGGGGAAAAATCTCCCGAGTTCGGGGATTCGATTGGGGATTCCCCACGAGGCCCCTTAGGGGGCGGGGGTTATTGTCATCCATAGTCCTGATGCGAACTGTTTTGATGAGCTTTTTGAGATTTTATTTTCTTTTCCATGGATCCAGAGATGCATGCAGAATTGTCAGCTGCCTTCCCCTTTCCCGGAATATATGACGACGAACAATTGGGAACTTTTCGTAAGCTCATCAATTTTCATGACGCTCTAATAAGCAAGTAGCTTGACACACATTTTAGCAAACATATTAATTCCATCAATGTTTTTTAAATTTTAAATATTTTTATTAGTAAATAAATATCATTTAATTGCATCATCTTTATTGTGTGATTTTTTTACAAATAACTTTTAATTTTACCTCATCTTATTTTATCTATATTCACTTTTTCTATTTTTTCTTTGTTTTATTTACGATACCATGTGGTGAAAATGTAAAATAATATTTAGGGATATTTTGATAATTTATTCTCTAACTATTTTAGCCATTGTTTATATAACCAATACTTGTCAAATATTATAATGTGATATTATCAATAATTTAAATAGTGATAGTCTATTTAAATGATGATCTAAATTATCGGTTAATTAAATTGGTAATGCATCAAATTATGGGAAGGGAAAGAGAGAGAATGAGAGTGAAATATTCACCTTGTTTAGATGGTGCAACTAAAGGGAATAAATTTTTAATAGTACTTTTTATAGACAATTATGCTTTTCATATATGTAATTGTATTTAAATCAAGTATGATCATAATAAGAAATATATGATCATTAGTTCTTTTTCCTCCTTTCCATCTCATTTTGGAGGGAAAAAATAGAATAATGGAGGGGAAGGGAGGGTAACGCCTCCTCATTAGTTCTTTTTCCTTCAAGTGATTGAACTGAAATTTTATTAAAATAAAATTATTTTTATTTCTTCAAGAAAAAATATTATAATTCAAAGTATAACAAGTAGAAAATAATGAAATAAAAGCATATTAATCATCATTTTAAATTAATCAAATTTGACAAACTTTTTTAAAATTTTAAAAAAATATTAATAAATTAATCATATTTAACAATTTCATGAATAAGTTTTTTTATTTAAATTTGTCTTTATTACTATCTTCGCACATTTTATTTTATAATTTCAAAATTTTATTAATATTATCTATTTTCTTTTTCAAAGAATCAAGATCATCATATAAAAGTTATTACATTACTTTTGTTTTAATTTTTAATATAAATTATTTATACTGATTTAAATTATCATCTTATTTACGTTCATGATAATTTTCTCTTTTATTCAAATTTGACTTTATTATTACCTTTTTACCTTTTATTTTCAAATTCAAATTTACCTTCCTTAATACTAATATTCTTTTTTACATTCATCCTATAAAATCTAATCCCTTATTTTTCTCCCCTTTCCTATTCTTCCACCATTCATACTATAATACACTTTTCTTTCTCTATTTGTTTTCTATTATTAGTTCAGATTTTTTATTTTTTCAAAAACTGGATTGAACCGATTTTTTGGTTGAACTCGATTATGACCGAGTTGACCTGATTCAATTCAGTTTTTGAAAATCTGGTTTTTAATATCAGCCAGGACCGGACCGATGGCCGGGAATCGATTGGCCGGTCCGGTCTGTTTTTAAAAACACTGCCCCTTTCCCCTTCCCCTCCTTTACCAGCCCTTTACTCCCAATCAAACATGCCTAAAGATCACAATGCTGGCCTAAAGATTATGCTTCGAATATTTTAACGATAATAAATAAAAGATGTATGGAGTAATAATGGTTGAGTGTTAAAGTTAATGGATTAGCAAATTTTTGAAAGAAAAAGTCATTAAAGATTTCATAATTCAAGTGCATTTCCTATAGACAAAATGAACGACTTTTATGATAATTTCATAATTAAAGTCGATACAATGGACGCCTGACATAACTAGAAGATGGCTACTATAATCATAAATGATTATCAAGGAATTATATAAGAATGATCAATTCAACAAGCAGAGTAGAAGCTATTTAGAGGTTGCATCAGAAAAAAAACATTTGCTAATCTAGAGTATGTCGGACATTCACATCTTTGAGAGTACAACTGTTTGGTAGACCAATAGGTGCAACTAATTCAGGGGATGGACGCCCGCTGCAATGTCTATTTTTTAAAGAATAATGTCGAAAGAAAATTCTTTTGTTTTGGGCGGAATAGATCTACTAAGGTTTAGTTGAATAATAAAGAAAATAGATAGACCTTTCTTTTCGTCTCAGGTCGATGGATCTTCTTTCACGCCCACACCGGTTAAGTACTCTCCGACCTTGTACATCATTTCTTTCAAGCATTCATAGACCAAACGATTTAATTTTGATATAATAGCAATCGTAACCATCTGTTCTAAGGGATGGTTAGTTCAAGATGCCGAAGCATTACATTCATACATTACTTTCATACCAAGGTTGTCTCTGAATAATCCCCCTTTTGCTGGGTTATTATCAATGTAATAATAAAAAGCTATTTTTTTTGGAAATTTTAGACCAAGCTTTGGATAAACTCAAATTTTCAACTAGTCCGGTGTTAACTCTTTGATATATTTCTTACTGACGGAGATTGTCCCTCGAGTGCAAAGGCAGAAGGGAGTTGCTAAAATGCTGACAATTTTGTTGAAGATCATGTATAAAAGAATACTAAAAAGCAACATTTGGAAACTCGCCAACATAGAAAAATCACTAGTGAATCACACTGAGCATCCTTGAGGTATATTGGCACTTTTCCTTTTCTCTTTTCTTCTTGTGAGTTGAGCTTAGAACTCGTAAAGAGAGACGGAGTAAATTTTCTTGTGTAATTCAAGTGTTGAAGACCTTGGTGATAGAAGTGTGTCTTACATCTTCGACGAAGAAAAGATGTGAGGTGTATGGATTCATCTCCCTATTCGTAAAGTTGATTGCTAGTGGATCTTCAAATCTCTTAGGCCACGTGAAATCAGAGTAGAGACACAAGGGAATAGTTTACCTCTTATTCTCACTCATTTGTCCTTCTCGATTGCTTGAAATTGTGTTTTTTATAATCAGTTTTAGTTGACGAAATTAATTTTAATACGCAAATTAACCCTCCCTCATATTGATGCTTGCGATCTAACAATTGGCATCAGAGTAACGACATTCTATTTTTAAGTATTTAACAATGTTATGAGCGTGACATTTACAAGATTGCACTTGGTGAGGATTAATCAACCATTTGTTGACTACTTTTCAATAGATCAAATTTTGCATAATAGAAACTAAGAGTGTAAGATTATGTTTGTTTCATTGACATTTGGAAATGAATATGAAATTCTTACTAGTTCTCCTAATGAATACGTTCAAATGATGAACCTATGCTCAAGTTCGATTGGTCACATATTGTGGTATTGATGCAATCAAATTTTTACATCTAGTGACGGCATCATATTGTTATGGGGGGGTGGGGGGGGGGGGGGGGGGAGGCTTGGTTTTGCATTATACATATATAGTACTATATATTATTATATACATATATAAAATATATGATAATCACCCCCCAATTTTGTGAACTTCGCATAATTAAGCTCCCACCCCAATCTTTTTGAAACACTATATATATTAGGACTCCTAATTTTGTGAACTTGACATAATTATAATATATTATTATATTAATGAGAGAATCTATGTGTATATTTATAAAATATTTATTTATAATACATGTATTTATGAAAATATAATATATGTACTAATAATTTTGTCCCTCTTCTATAAAAAAATCAAATTAATTAGTTGTCATAAAAAAAGTTAGTTACACATATATTCCTTTAACATGATAAACGTAAATGAGAACAAACACATTTTAATCTAAATAAAATAATAATTATAATCATATGTTAATTCTAAAGTATTTTTTATTTCTTAATCTAGTTAGAAATTGGTATAATATATGTACACACATATATTATTTTTCTTATACTCTCTATCTTTTGGCCCCCTCTAAGTTTTCATCCTAGCTCCTTCCGTGAAAACATCTAATGAAATTTGAAAGAAATTAATTGTTTCTCACGAAGGAATGGACCAAAAGGAATGGACCAAGTGAATATGTTAGACTTAATTTTTTGAATCATCAATACAATTATTTCAAAATGAAGATTGATGAATCTATTAGTGATATACTTGTTAGACTTAATGATATTGTGAATGACTTATCATCCTTCGGCAAGCCATGATAATTGACAAAAAGTGAAAATATTTCTTAGGTCAGTATGTAGAAAATGTCATATGAATAGAATGATGATTGAAGAAATGATCTAAATATGCTTGAGTTTGATGAACTCATAGGATCCCTTCTCACTTAGGAGATATGAGTGAAAGAAGAGCAAGAAGAGTCAAATGCAATAAAATGGAGTCTTGTATTGATGGCCATTGGAAGAGAAGATGATGAAAAAGTGATAAGATGATAAAATAAATAAGAAGAAGCTTGCATTATATGCAAAGAAGTTTGACAAGTATCTCAATCTCACAAAACAAAAATAAAATAATGGTTTGAGAAAACAAAAGCTCATCCTCCAAGAAAAATTAAATTACTTACTTCAAATGTAAGAAAATTAGACATTGCAAAAATGAAGGTCCAAACTAAAAACATGTAAAGAAAGGAACATGAATTCTCGAGGAAGAAGAAGACGACTGCACTTTAAGATACTTCTGATGAAGGTGACAAAGAAGAAAATGTCTCTTCCACTTCTCGAGTGGTGAGGAAGAGGCTTACATGCATTTTATAACTAGTAGCCATAAGGTATCATCCGACTCTTTTTATTGAAGTGGTAATGGATTTTTTTAATATGCACGATGAATATAGAATTCTTAATGACAAATATGGATACTTTTAAAAGAAATATGACAATTAGAAAATTTAAAACAAAAGTATGAATATGTTGATACTATTATGGTGTGCAAAAAAATGTAAGCTATTGAATAAAAAAAATTGGAATTCTTAATTGAAGAATTGAAAATGAAAAATGTTGTCTTCAAATTATTTTTGAAAAATAAACTTGTGTTATTGATTCCATGAAGAATGAAATTGATACTTCGAAAATTAAACTTGAAAAATCTTCTAATGGTGAAAGAATGTTAGACCATAATGGACGGGTTATTTAGCTCATTTGATACAAAAAGGATAAAAAAAATTAAACCATCAAATAGTCACTTTACAAAGTCTCGTGTTACTTATTTTTATTGTGGATGCAACGCCACCAGAATGCATGTGATCAAGAGGTCGTTGTAGAGATGTTAACTAATTTTCATAAATAAAATTTTCAATAAAATAACAAAATATGCGGAGAAATTTTAAATAAAATATCACGACTATAATATACAAGATAATGTATCCACAAGTTTACAATTAGAATAAAAACTAAACAATAAAATCTAAAATACATCTATTCAATTTCTAGTCTACACCATGTGCAAAATTATCTGCCATAGAGCCACTGCTTGCTGCATCATCTTCTATTATATCCATTCACTTGCATGGATTCAAATGCAAGAGAAATTTCATGATTATAAAATACTATCTAAAGGATAATAAGATGCTCAGTCGAAAAAATCAATGGTCATCAATTGAGCGGACAATGAAATTAGACAATAATCAATTTCACAATTTATCATTGTTTGATCAGGTAATAATAATGCAAGATGACACAAGAAAAATAATTTTCATCAATTTCTTGAGACAAATAGAGAATATTGAAGACTAGCAATCCCTCCTAATATTTTTCTTTCATTTCCCCAATCTTGCCCTGTATTCTTTTCTTAGGTATGTGTGTTACTAGGAATAGGATAAAGAAATTCTAAACATTATGCAAAACAAAAAGTATAAACAAACAAACAAAAGAGCCTTAGATATTTTTTTAATCATACAATAATTGTTTGGATCAATGTGAATTCAGCGCTTTTAACCAGCATGATGTTAAAGAACTTATAAACCCAAAAATTC
This sequence comes from Pontederia crassipes, assembly GCA_030549335.1. Taxonomy (NCBI): domain Eukaryota; kingdom Viridiplantae; phylum Streptophyta; class Magnoliopsida; order Commelinales; family Pontederiaceae; genus Pontederia; species Pontederia crassipes. The sequence goes on along the minus strand of JAUKPH010000017.1, from coordinate 18,399,867 downwards.
ATTTCGTACAATTGAACCAAAGGTTTCTTTTAAGAATTAAAAGGACTTGCAAAGTCGATGTCAATTATATAACTAAAAAATTATATAACTCATAATTTATCATGTGGACTTCATAAATATGGAAAGTATTTTACACTTAAAAATTACTTGTGTAAATAAACTATAAATTTAGGAGAGTAAAATTTTGACCATGATATAATTTCTTTCTCAATTTATATACATTTCATTTTTCTCATTTTGTCTTCATAAGTAAGGGAAATGTTGTTGTCGGAGCAAATTTTTTATACCCTGTTAAATTATATTTTGATGAATACAAAACTCGAATACTTAGTGTTATATGTTTAAAGTGTGATAAAGTAATCATAATGAGTAATTTTATGTAATGAATTTCAAGTTGATATTTCATTATGTCAAATTAGTATTTAATGTGAACATGAAACTTGTAAATAATTTTATTAGCTTTCCAACGAATTAAATATTTCCTCATTCCGATAATTATGTGAAAAGATATACACAAAATAGTGCAAGGCAGTTGATGACCAACTTAAAGGATTCAACCAGTTTGTAGTGTAGGTGTGACGCCCCCCACACGATAAAAAAAAGAAGAAGATAAGGGAAAAAGATAAAAATCGAATAGGGATAAGAAGGTTAAAAACCATCTCAAAATCAAATTAAATCTTTGCAAATCCCAATCAGATTCAAATATTTTCTTATGAACTGAATAGGGATTTTAATGAAATTTTTGAATGTCTCGAAAACAAGAAGTCGGAATACAGATGTAAGCTAGGGTGTGACTAACCATGGTGAACAAACATTTTGCCTTCTTTGAGTTTGTGTTTTCTTACTCTCCTTCTCACACTACTGTGTTTATTATTCGATTACTATTGTGTAGCAATTTAAGTTCTTTTTAATCAAGTGGTTATGTAACAACCCAGATTTTTGTTAAATAAACATTTATAATATTTGGAAAATCATTATCTGATATTTGAGAATTATTTAATTCCAAAATTCAAGGAAAATTAGAAAAGATGGTTAAAGAGATAAGAAGGAATTTGAGAGAGATTGGATTTAATGGAGTTGTTATGATAGGAAATTAATTAATCTCGGATTTAATTAAATTTGAGAAATTATGATGTGATAAATTATTAATGGATGGTCAAGATTGATTCTAAAATAGTCCAAGGCCTAAAAGAATTGAAATCCCAAATCTGCACCTATAAATAAGCATTAAAGGGTGGCTGGAAACCCCTTTTTCTGCTAAACATAATTCTGCCCGTAAGCCTTTTTTTCTCTCATTTGCACGTGAACCGAGACACTTCCGAGAACGTGTGGCAGCTGGTTTCGAAGCCTGCACATAGGAGAAGAAGTTCCAAGTGGTGGCTGTGAGTTTCGGAGCGAGGACAGAGAGCAATCGCCGACCAAAGTTCGGCATTCGTGCAGATTGTTAGAGAAGGGACTCAGTTGATTTTTCAACCAACTTTAGGTACGTAGAGGGAATCCCTATGTCATCGATTTTCCGCGACATGGAACCCTAATCTCTTCTCCTTTGTACCAGGATTCCATTGATATATCGTATGCATAGTTTAGATATGGTATGGCATAGTTATGATGGTCGGAAAGTCGCGTCGGAACGCACTTCTCCGTCTGCGGCAGAACCCGGCCCGAGTTCTGTTGTGCCCGGCCCGGATTTGATTGAATCTGGATCGAATTAGATTCGGAACCAGATCGGGTTGTCCAACCCGGCCAGGGTTCCTGTTGACTCGACACGGGTTCTAGCTTCGGCTCGACTTGGGTCGCGCCGTGATTGATTTGGGGGTGAATCGGCCAACTCGGCCTGGGTTCACCACACACCCGGCCCGGGTTTTCTCTGGCCGAGGTGACATTGGACGTTTCCGAACACGGCTCGGGTTCCACCCGACGCGGGCCGAGTTCTGGAGACAGAAAATGTAAATTATGATATTTTAATATAGATAATTGAATAATTACTATAATTGTTCCTAAATTGTATTGTTAGCAGATCTGACCTCATCAAATTCTTATTAGATTTGATTTGAGATTTTTTACATTATTGTCATATCAGATCCTGTTATCCATCATATTACTAATCTAGTAGTTTTCCCCTGATTGGTCCTTGTCTAACCTAAAGTAAATTGTTAAAAATAGTTCTTTAAGTTAAACAAGATAAAAGATGGAAACTGCTGGGTCTCCATGTTCTCCGATTATCTCTAAGTCCTCTGGACCATTATTGTTATAGTATTGTATGAAGCAGATAGTGTACTTAGAAGTTTGAGACGTCATCCTTTAGGGAAGCTATGACTGTCCTGTGATGGCCATGATCCTCCGTCATCACGAACCTATTGTTAACGCTACTATTGGAGGGCGGTTTGCCGTGGTTTGATCTCCCACTGACCTACATGAAAGAGATATGGAGTTTCTCATAATTGGTTGAGCGCTATCTAACTGAATTGAATTGAATTGAATTGAAATTGAATAGAATTGAATGGAATTGAATTGAACCCTGGTCCTTCGGATTTAGGCGTCGATTGACTTTGCCTCTTCCTATTGATTTGAATAGAATAGAAATTGGTAATTGACCGATGACCACAAATATTAATAATAGAAAATTGTTAAATTGGATAGATGCCATAGTGATCAGGCATAATTGATAATCGATATTGATTGATTCCTTGATCTTTTACCTGAACCTCTTTATTGATTCATGCTCTTATTGATCTATTATTTGATTATTCAACTCTTCTCATATGGTCTTATCATGTGCTCTATTATTTATTACTTAGCGATTATTGATTTTTGAGCATTATTGATCTATTTATTGTTATGGTTAGACCCTACGTACTGAGTATTTTTATACTCATGAGTTTTTCCCTGCATCTGGATTGTAAGATGATAGAAGATGGTGATGCATGTGATCAGGCTTAGTGACATGGATGTTGCACATGGTGTAGGGTTTAGTCCTACTAGAATATTGGATTAGTTTTTATATTCCGCATATTTAGGATGATGGAGTCATGGACATTTTCAGCTCATTGATATTATATTATTAGGTTATCTTCTTTCTGCATTTATAGAGTTTATTTTTCGCAAAATTTATTTACATAGAATTGTGTAGCGCCTTTGGGATGACTCTGAGCACGTGATAGTCACGTGGAACTCGGGGCGTTACAGGTTCTGTGGCATATTTTAAAATATCAGTCTATCATTTTAAACAATAGTTCAACCCCATCCCCTCTCTTTGTACTTTATGATCCAACATAATAAAGACTATTTGCACAATAAGAAGAAATAAAGGAAGGAAGAAGAAAAATTATTAGCAATTGCCAAAAGTCATTTGTTATTTGATTCTCTTAATCAATTGCAACTTGTTCATCTATCATGAGTATTTGTTAAAGTTCAATTTGTTTATAATAAGCAATTATATCTATCTCTTATATACTAAGCATCATTGATCATAAAAGAAAATTTCTACATTTGAATTTTACAAGTAATTCAACCTGCTAGTAAGGAAACATGTGTAGTAGCGATGCTCGCAATGATGCTGAGTTGCACATTGGACCAATCATTAGAAATTCTGATTAATCCTTTGAAGAACTAGTAGAAAATGATGTTTATTTAGCAACGCACTCTATTCAATTAATAAAGTTAAACGTTTATCACTTGACAGTCAAGCTTTAAGAAGTAGTTATAGAGAACATATCCTTAATAGATTAATCCTTTTTATTTTCTTTAAACTTCAATAAAATTGTTGCTAGTTGTTTTAAAAAGTCGAGGAGGCTTATTATGCTCGATCGTATATGGAAAATAAGAGAGAAATCAACAACTTGGTTTCAATGTGTTATTATTATTATTTTTTCGGTGAAAGTTTCAATGTGTTATTATTTGATACTATGTATAGGCGTCTACGTGTATAGGGTGAAGAAGACAAGATTATGAGAGAAATAAACAAAACCGACTGATATCACAACTATAACTGCATAACTCAGCAAAATCCAGATAGCAAATTAGCAATAGAAACAAAACTAAAAAAAAAAAAGAGAGCAGAGCCTCTGAATGCAAGGTGACTGTGATCAACCTAATCTCTCTCTCTCTCTCTCTCTCTCTCTCTCTCTCTCTCTGTGCGCGCGCGCGTGTCACGGGGCGTTTCCCGTGACACAAAGCGTGAAGCCTCGCGGCACCAGTGCCGCTCAACTTATAGCCCTCGGCCGCTCAACGCCGAAAATATGGAACACATGCAGCCGCTCCGCACTGCGTAATATTGCGGAGTACCAAGTTATCCGCCCTTAGGGCATTTATCTTGTAAGGCCGTCCTTATGAATGGTCAAGTAGGTGACGTTCCCGTAGGGTACGTCTTTTGCATCTTCAATATGTAACAAGACTCCTATACCTACGGTACACTGGGAGGAGTTCACTAGTGCCTTCCGAGGCCCAATTGTATGTTATGTTTCATCATATTTAATACAAGTAAGCTTTCCTTAATTCTAGTGTCATGGCCTTGAGCGTGGGGTGGCAACTCACATCGGTGTCCCTTCGTGGCGTCCCGTGGTCCCTTCGTCGCCCCTTCGGACTTTAAGCGCCCAAGCGCCAACGTTAGTGCCGCAACGCGCTAATGCCACGGTCTCGTGACGAGTAGTCCAACACTCTAGTCATGTCCGTGATTGAATGCCTATAAGAGCGACTCTCGGCAAAGTCGTCTCGACCATAAAACTTCCGCTGCAAACTCAAAACAGGCTTGGCTAGGTGCCTATCCGCCTAGTCGTCGCACGTGGTCTAGTGTCCGAGAATGACCCCGTGACAAGTGGTATCAGAGCAGTTCTTCCTGCTCGGATTACCCAGCGACGATGACTCGCTTGTGTCGTCGCAACGTGCCCTGGCGTAGGAGATGTGCTTCCGCTCAAATACTCCATCACACCCAGGCGCACTGGTACCATGGTCTTTGATCGTGGACGCCAACGAGGAATGCATGGCAAGCCTCCTCGCCGCACGCCCAGTCGTGCCCCGCAGCATGTTCCTCATACACTCGTGTCGTGTCAAGGAACGTCCGTCATGCATCATGATGGCGGATTGATCGCCCCGCCTAACCGGGACGGTCATGCGTCGCTCACTCGAGCAAATCAACCACCCCAGGTATACAGTCGGGAATCCTGAAGTGTCACGCTGCGTCAAAGAGTGGCCATATGCTCGGCATGATGGTCTTGCGCTGCTCATATCAGGAGATCGCTTGCACGAGCGTCGTGTAACTCGGAGGACCCGTGTCACATTCAGGGACTGTCGGTCATGCACTATCATGACGACCTGGCGCTGCTCGGTATTTCGTGACGTCGCATCGCATGCCCAGTCATGCAACGTGAAGTGCACAACCGCTTCACGGGAGAAGTTGGCTTAAAGACAAATATCAAGGTTCATAGTCCCTTTTCGGCCAAAGAACATCATCCCTTCGGCCAAGGAGCATAAATCACAAGCATCTTGTCGTGCCGCAGATCGCCTGCCACGCCACGATGACTTTCGAGAATGGAGCAAAGCGTTGATTACTTGCAAACACTCGTGGACGAGCTGTCAGCCTTGCCTGCCTCGTCAAGTGTCGCCCCGCAAGCGGCGCGATGTCATCCATCAAGGAGTGGGACGAACTTGATACATGCCAATGCAAATCGACGCCTCAACTCAGCGTCCAATTTGGCAAATGGTCTGAGCGTCGAGCATCGGCGAACCTTGGCATGCTGCTGTCAAGCGTTCTGCCGCCAACCGAAGGAAGGAGTGCCCTTTCCTTTCGGACATCGCCTCGAGTAATCGAAGCGGCCTCCAAGGATCACAATGCGAAAGTTTCGAAGGACACATTGGCGATGGCGTCCCTTCGAATGGAGATGGAGGTAATGTTAGGAGCTCATGCCACGAGTTCACTAACCGCAGTCCGCTTATCTAAGCGGAACGTCTTCACAAGCATCCGCCCGAATTAGTGAAGGCCCGGAACGGCTACTCTTTCGCAAGGGTCAAGCCGCTCAGTGGACGAGTATGTCAAAGATGTATGATCTAGGATGACAAGCACAATGACTTTACTTTGTCCAAGGTGCAGACGGACGAGCATCTAAGGTGCATCCTCTTCGTGAATGAGCACAATGATCTCGCCCCGTCCATACCCCAAAGGGATTGTCAAAGCTTCAAAGGAGGTCCCAGGATCGGAAGAAGACATATCCCAAGAACCCTGCAAGATGTGGCAAACTCAGGATGGCGTCGCCATCGCGACAATGTAGAATATGGCAAACATGCATCCCAAACATGGGACGGAAGAATTGGCAGTTCATCAATTATGCAGTGCCCTGACAAGTTGGGACTGGAGGTCAAGATCGCATTGTTCAACATCAGCCAGATGGGCATGTTGAAGGAGGAAGTGAAAGGAATCACCGAGCTCCGCCTACAGTATTCCCAGGAGGATGAAGACCCAATGTTGGTGCTCTTCAAGCAGAGGGGTCAGAAGCTTTGGACTAGGAAGGAGTTGGAACGACCGGATCGTCCAACCTCCGCTCACTAGTCGATGCTGCCAAGTCAATCAGGACAAGTGCCATACCACCAAAGCCCTTGGGCAAGGGCAATGGTGGGGGAGAGAAGCTCAAGTCGCAAGGAGGAAACTACTTATGCCGAAGATAAAAATCGCCATCGAAGCAGGAGAAGCAAGTCGAACCACAGGCACATGTGGGGAGACCCTCATCGTCGCTCACTATAGCGACTGGGAGTGGACAAGGTGCGGAATGTTATACCAAAGAACCTTGCCCCACCTCAAACCGTCGAGATATTTATTGTCCACCAAGGGGAAGGTGGAGATGTTCTCAAGGCTCGGCGGACGACGGACTCAACGTTGCAGCCATTTGCAACTTGGGGACAGCGAGTTGAACCACAAGGAAACGTGGGGAGACTCTCGTCGCCCACTATGGCGACTTGGATGGATAAGGCATGGATTGTCATATCAAAGAACCTTGTCCCGCCTCAAGACTGCCGAAACATCATGTGGTCACCAAGGAGGAGGTGGTCCTGCGCTTTTAGTTCGGCAGAGGTATGGAAGACTCTACGTTGCAATCATTTGCAACATAGAGACATTGAGTCAAGCCCACAAAGAGACCTGAAGCGTCCCAAAGTATCCGTGGGAAGACTCTCGTCGCTCATCATAGCGACCCCAGGCACTCGAAGCAGACAAGCTACAAGCATCGACATCGGAGAGCTTGTGCTGTTTCAAGTCGTCGAAATTCAAGAATGATCATCGAGGGTGAGATGGTCCCGCACTTCGCATTCGACGGAAGGAAGACCTTATGCTGCGGCCATCCGCAACATGAAGGCATCGAGTCAAGTCATGCAGGTCGAATGGCGAGACTCTTCATCGTGTTCTACACGACCCTGAGACAACTCTTCTCCGCGCTATTCCTGAAGGCATACAAGAGTTGTTTCACCCCCAAAGAAGCCAAACCACACAAGTTGACGCTGCGCAAGTCGAAGAGAAGTGAAGCCAACAGAGACTTGATGGACGGATAGTTGCTTGATGAAGTCAGACCGCACATGGCGGACTCCACTGGCGCTGCACAAGTGATGACCCCGGATTGGACGAAGGATCAGCGAGCGAAGCAGGCCTGAGGGAGGAGTCCTCAGCGAGACCCCAAGGAGTGGGCATTCCTGGCGTTGCGTGATGCTGGTGAAGTTGAAGTCAAGGCAAAGAAGGCAGAATTGAACGAGACAAGCGAAGTCAAGACTCAAGACGAAGGCCCCGAGGAAGCCCGGACAACGGCGTCGGGGGCGTCGCCGACTTTGGTGGGGGAGTGTCACGGGGCGTTTCCCGTGACACGAAGCGTGAAGCCTCGCGGCACCAGTGCCGCTCAACTTATAGCCCTCGGCCGCTCAGCGCCGAAAACATGGAACACATGCAGCCGCCCCGCACTGCGTAATATTGCGGAGTATCAAGTTATCCGCCCTTAGGGCATTTATCTTGTAAGGCCGTCCTTATGAATGGTCAAGTAGGTGACGTTCCCGTAGGGTACGTCTTTTGCATCTTCAATATGTAACAAGACTCCTATACCTACGGTACACTGGGAGGAGTTCACTAGTGCCTTCCGAGGCCCAATTGTATGTTATGTTTCATCATATTTAATACAAGTAAGCTTTCCTTAATTCTAGTGTCATGGCCTTGAGCGTGGGGTGGCAACTCACATCGGTGTCCCTTCGTGGCGTCCCGTGGTCCCTTCGTCGCCCCTTCGGACTTTAAGCGCCCAAGCGCCAACGTTAGTGCCGCAACGCGCTAATGCCACGGTCTCGTGACGAGTAGTCCAACACTCTAGTCATGTCCGTGATTGAATGCCTATAAGAGCGACTCTCGGCAAAGTCGTCTCGACCATAAAACTTTCGCTGCAAACTCAAAACAGGCTTGGCTAGGTGCCTATCCGCCTAGTCGCCGCACGTGGTCTAGTGTCCGAGAATGACCCCGTGACACGCGCGCGTCTGTCTGTCTGTCTAAATATGTGTGTGCAAGTCAGAACAACCTTTTGCCTGCCATAACAAGTAGAGAGCGCCTCTTCCATCACCGTGAAATGAGAGCTATCTCATATAGAAGAATTAATTTTTAGATCCTTTTGAATATGAAACTTCTTAATAGAATTATATTGTGTCCTCCTCTTCTCAGGACAAAACTTTCATAACCGTGACAGGCACATTAACCATCGCACAAAGCATCACATTACATACCTTTCGCATGTATGGCGCGACCAATTGCCTCACTGCGCACACAAAAAAAAAAAATCACGCCATGCATAATCGCGACATATATACATGTATTGCCACAACATGCATGGATGCCGCCCCTTGCGCGTTGCGACCTGCCGACGCTCACCATGCAGATCCATCACGACGCCATGCTGCTGATGTCAATCACACGCCCTCGCACCGTGGGAGGGAACCCGGACGCATTAAATTAAGATTGATTGACGCAAGCAGGGTTGTATCTCGAGTGATTTCTCGAATCGAATGCTTATAGTCTCGAGATCAACTTTTGAAGTTGCCACTTTAATTAGAGAAAATACCTCTTTTAGAAAAAAAACGTAAGACTTGCCTTTAGTTCTTCTGTCACGGCATTCTGTCAGTCAGATCGCATCGCACCCTGTGCAACATGCTTAAGGCCGGGCATGGCGTGCCATCATGGCAAGACATATGTAGTTAAAATTTCGTAAGCAAAATGTAGTTTTCGCTTTAATTATTTTGAAAAACAATGTAAAACCTTTTGGCAATTGATTGGATATTACTTCTTCCATTGCCAATTGTTATCCATGTCAAAGTCATAATATGGTAATGCCTCTTGAGGATATATTTCTAGGGATGTTATACTAGTCACATCAAATGGAAGCAATGTCACAAAAATAATTACATCCTTTATAATTATTATGTACTACTAATACACACTACCTACCTTTGCAATCGTCCCCAGTTCTTCATGATCTTTCTATATTTGGTCCTCGCTTTCTTTGCTCCACTTTCTTTATCTTCTTGACAAGAAGTGGAAGCTGATGACACGAGAAAAGAAACAAAAGATTCTAACCTTGTCATCAAAGAGGATAGTTGATACAGATTAAGAATATAATTCCAGTTCAACGACAAGTCGGTCCAAAAGGGGATTCACGGATGTAAAAAGAAACCATATTATTTCTTTCACTATAGAAGGAGAAAAACACACAATTATCATTCAAAAACTGCAGCAGACATGAGGTGTAAAATTGTGAGCAAACCAAACAAAGAAAGCCCCTATATAAGTAACGCATAGAAAGAATGGCTGCCTCTGCATGTTGGTGAAAACCCTGCCTAACCACTATAATGTTCTATAGATGTATGTAAAGCTCCCTATATGAAATATATTGGTAATGCTCAAAATCTTAAACTCAGCAGGCTAAAGCTGGAGGTAGAAATGTAGTTGCCTGCCAGGAACAATACGATGACCAGCATGGCAGTTAGGATCGCCCACATCCATGTACCAATCTTCCTTCTACCACGGTTGCGGAGGGGTAATGGAACTGGTTGTACACGATTATACTGCTTAGCTGCAACTACAGACCTCAAATTGCGCTTAGAAGATACCACAGCTTGAGCTTCAAGTTGTTGCTCCTGAAAAGTTCCTGTGGCATTATTCTCTGTAGTTGGAACAGTAACTTCTTTATCATCTATAAGTGTTGTGTCTACTGCAGCTAAACCCTTCTTTTTGTCCTTCTTCGCTTTCTTCTGCACAAGTGGCATCACCAATAAGGAGCTGATATGGAAAACTAATTAAAAATGGCTGTTTCCTTACGAAGAAGAAATGGATAATGATAGAAATTACCTTTTCCCTAATTTCAGCTTCTTTTTGTGCCCGATATTCAGCTCTGGCTTGTGCCCTCTCTGCCTGCTTCTTCTTCCTTTCTTCTGCCTCTTTTGCTTTGACCCTCTGCTCTAACTTCAGTCTTTCTTTGAGCTCTGCTGCCTCCTTTTCCTTTTTCAATTCTTCCTCCTTCCTAGCCAACTCCTCTGCCTTTCTCACCAACTCCTCTTCCTCTTTTGTCATACCTTTTGCCTTCTCAGTGTTTTCAATGAGTTCTGCAACTGGAACTAGAGATGCACTTGAATCTTTGATTGCCTTCGAAGTAGCCACATTAGATTTTCTCGTTTTAGCAGGTTGGCTTTTTTGTACTGTTTGAGTTGCAGGAGGGAGCTCTTTTTCTTTCAAAATTTCTTGTTTTTCTTCCAAAACTAGTGGAGTTACTGGTTCACTAACTTTAGCTGAAACCACAGTAGTGGTTAAAATTTTGTTCATGTCAACAGGGGCTGTTGGCTTTTCATCAGGACCAAGAGACCTTGCATCCAATGTCTTCAATCTCCTCAATATACTATTCTTGTTGCAATCAACATACTGCTTCCGGAACTCATCATCGTTGTTCCACATAGTCATAACTTCCTCCACCTTTTTATAAACATGGCAAAGATCAAAAAATTATTTTCATTCAGAAAATGACAAAAAATTATCACTAACAGATTTCACATGCCGAAATCATTAACATACCTGACTGCTACAATGTAGCCACAGACTCGTGGTATCCCCAGAAGTTGCATAAGACTTTGCAGTCATCTGATCATTTTTGTACTTGTGGAAGTACCTACTCTGCATAGAATGAAAATCTTTGCACATTAGAGAAGGTATAATGAATATTCAGATGTCTATGTAAAGTTCTCCTTCGACACACAACTATTGCATTTAGTGCAACAATGTTGGGCTGCCATTGAAATTTCTAGTTAAGTCATATATGAATGTAAAATGCTAACATAATGGAAATGAAAAGAAGTCAAGAGGAGGATTCTGAAAGAAAAGAAGGGACGAAATATTCAATGAAAGTTTAGATCTTTTGCGAGCTGGAAGGAAAATTGCATATTATTTCATTTCTAGTTAATTCTTATCTCTTTGTTCATTTTGAATCACTGACAATCATTTACAAAAAGTTGAACAATCCGATTCAAAAACTAGAGCCCTCGAACTATGTTTATATAATATATTATGTCCGTCCAACTGAAAGAGCGTCATTGTCAATGATATTCTTCAAACAGCACATGTTATCTTGTTTTAATCAATGCAATAAACAACAGAAGTCACAATATGTTACTATCTGTGCCTCACTACTCAGATCACGATGAAATTACCATTACTACATCGAAGCTCATTCTCCATTCAGTGGTAGCAATATTGGCAAGTCATCATAAACATCAAGCGGAAATAACCTAATATATTGAATTATACTTCAGCACATCCAATAATAAACAAGAAACGATCCAGATATTCCCAACATTATCTGCAATCAAGTAAGAATTGTAACATCTCTGCTAATAAGTAATAAAGCAATACATAGACCAATCGACCACTCAAGTTCATCATAAAAATTGATAAGTCAAATACTAATCAACTAAAATCCAATGAGATGACATTGACTAATGAACAAAAGAGAAAACTGTACCTTTTCAAATGATTCTTTCTTCAAATGTTGTAAATGTGAAAAGGCATTTTGACGAATCTCATTAGCTGCATCGTATTGTTTCCGCAAATTTTGAAGGACTTTTTCTTCATCATCATATTTTTTCCTAGCAATTATTGCTTTTGCTTCAGCTTGGACCATATCGCTCCTAAGAGAATCCAGTTCTTTCTTGAGATCCTGAAAACCAAGAACCAAGGTATTTAAGCTACAACATATAGGAAACAAAGACACCAAGAGAGGTAGCAAAGATGTAAATAATTACCTTTAACTTTTGGTCAATTGAATCTTCGTCTTTCAGTGTCTTATCTATACCACTCTTTGAGGCCATAAAAGATGAGATGTCCTCACGGTGGCGTTTCAACTGTTTAAGCTCTTGGATGTACTTTTTCTCCTCTTTCAAAGGCACAGTTACATGTTGATGATTGAATTCCATCTCTTTAATCTACACAAGAATTAAAAATTACAACAATTGAAGAACTGTATAAGTAAGGATTCACGGACAGAAGAAATAGCTGGGCGTCCGACTCACGGACAGAAGAAATAGCTGGGCGTCCGACCTTGGAATCAATTTCTTCAAGTGACCGTACATTATTGAACATGGTGAGCATAGAAGCGACCTCATTTAGTTCGGCACGCTTCGCTTCAAATGCTTCTCTTGTTGATAATTCTGTGAATCCTGCAGCTGCAAGCTCTCCCGAGACTCTTAAACATATTGCCTAAAATGCAACGCAGAAATGAGCAAAAAGAGAGACTCTTAAACATATTGCCTAAAATGCAACACAGAAATGAGCAAAAAGAGAAACCAACAAATGGAATATACTACTTTCTAGTAAAATGGTAATACCTTCTGCATTTGAACTTCTTTATTGATCAAATCCCTGCGATTTGTCTTCTCATCCACTTCATTTTGAGCTTGTTGTATCTTGGCCCAGAGCTCATCACCAGTGAACCGTGGTACTCTGATTATGAAAAGAGGGCCTCGTTTTGGATTGTGTGTTTCATCCAAGTTGGCTACAATCTCACCAAATTTTATGAATTGATTTCCATAGTAGTATTGGTTAACATTGGATATACTGGACTGAGAATAATTCTGTTCACTTTCAGCTTCATTACTATCTTTGCCAGACTCCATATCTACATTACTAGGTTCGGCATATGCACCAGAAAAGTCTTCTATTTCTGGAGAGCTCATTTCGTCATGTAGGTCACTGATATCTTTAGCGACTTCGTTGACATCGCTAGTTGTAGCAACCTCTCCAGCAACTCCTACATCAGAGTTATGAACCACACCGGAGTTTCCAGGATCAATTTCTGCATCTTTTACATCTGTAACACTGTCAGAGGCAGGTCTCATCTCATGATTCTCATTAGGTTCCAAATGCCCTTGGAGATTGCTGACATGAATATTCATGGGTCCATTGTTGAACTTGTCGGATTGAATATTGTGAACCATGTCTCCCAATCTTATTTCTGCAAGCTCGGTACAAGGAGACTTGGACGTTGCCATGACAATAAGAATATTCTCCAGCTTCGGATTTTCCTCTGATTCTGCAGTTGGTGTGACCTCTGCAATGTTACTGGGGTCGTCAACCGAAATTGCATGACTCTGTTGCATTTCTGATTCTGCAGCTAGTTCTACTTCTTGAAGGTCATTGACCTGTCGAACAAAGTTCAGACTTTCCTTCTCTTCTGCACGAGGGACTACTTGCTCTGGTAGAATTTGATCATTTTCAGTTACAGGCTCAGTTGGGGCTTCCTGCTTCCACTCTGATTGACTATCAGCATCTGGCATAACTGTTTCAGTTAGCTGTCCTTCCCTTTCTAACTCTGATTCCACTTGGTGATCAAACTCAGTGACAGCAATATCAACACTCTGGTTAATATCATCATCAACTGTAACTACCTGTTCTATCTGATCACCAACAACTGTGATAACTGTTTCATTTAGCTGCCATTTCCTTTCTGTTTCCAATTCCTCTGGGTGGTGAAGCTCAGTGACAACAGTTTCAAAATCAGTCTCGTTAGTTGATTTTAATTCCTCTTTATTTTCAACCTCGTGAGCAACAATTTCACAAACTTGGCTTTCTTTATCACCGACAACACATAACTTATTCACCTGGTGCACTTCAGATCCTGGTTCCACTAGCTGGTCAATCTCAGACTTCACATCTTCCGTATCGTGAGAACATTCTGGTTCGTCCACTGTGTGATCCACCTCAAGGCATTCTTCACCAACAACAACAGGTAGCAAATCCACCTGGTGTTCAGATTCTGGTTCCACTTGCAGGTCAATCTTAGACTTCTTCTCATCTTCATTCCAAGGTTCAGATTCCCTTGTGTAATGCACCTCAAAGCACCCTTGATCACCAACAACAGGAACCAAACCCACCTGATGCTCTTCAGAATCTGATCCCCCTTGCAGGTCAATCTCAGATTTCACAGCTGCTACATTATGAGTAGATTCCCATTGCCCCTCTGATTCTCGCTCCACTTGCTTGTGAACCCCGGAGATCGCATCTTCTGCAACATGAGAAGATTTTTCATTATCCACCTCAATGATGGCAACCTCGTTCTCCTGGTCTTGCTTTAGCCCAACAACTAGATCTGCTTCCTCTTTGTAGAGGTCCAGATTCCGGGAAGCTGAAACAGCCTCAAGTTGCGCCCGGCCATTCTGGCAACTCAGTGGTTCCTCCCCAGAATCCGCCTCTGCTTCATCCGCGTCTCCTTTCTCCACGTGCCGCAAACTATTGCAATTTCCATCCATCTCGTGAAAGTGATTGCAGTGACCATTTTGTCTCTCAAACTCCTTACCATCCTCGGAACTAAATTCACTCCTCTCACCTAGCGCGTCAATTGAAGCCTTCACTTCCACGACATCCACAACGCCCCAAGGCTTTGCCTCAAGCGTTTCCCCGGAATCACTCCCCGCCATCTCAGTCTCAACCCTGACGACACAATTCTCGGCCGTCACAGCGTCCGTTGCGACGTCAGCGGCGCGCTCTTCATGATGACCGCGGCCATTCTCAAGGATCTGCTCTCCCCTCCGTTCCTTTGCATCTCCAGCTGCCCCCCCTCCGTTAGTCTCCACCCTCCCTTCCTCTGAAGCCGCATTCTCTTCGAGCGGGACCCCTTTCTCACCGCCCACGACAAAGGTGACAGAAGGATCGTCGGCGCCCTCGCCCCCGCCCAGCGGATCTGATTCCAGATCTCGACGGCCGGGTCGACGATCATCCTTCCCGTCCCACGACTCGTCGGAAATTCTTCCTCCGACGGGTTCGCCGGCGGAGTCGAGCGGCTTCCGGTCGCCTCCAGATCCTAATGGCAGGGCCAACTCCCCCTCCATCACCTCCTCTTTCGGCGCGCCGTTGCCATTGCACTCGGTCGCGTCGGCTGTCATTTCGCCTGATCGAAATCAAGGCGACCAAACGAAAAAAAAATCTGCAAAAGAAGGCGCACAACAACAAGGAGATCTCATACTGGAAGAAGAAAGAAACAAACGAACGACGCAAACAAAAGAAAAGGTGAGATCTTTCGAGTACTTGGAAATGCAACACTCGGATCCGAATTGCCCGTCAGGGTTTCTTCATGGAAGGGAGGGAGAGAGAGAGAGAAGAGGATTTAGGAGAGAGAGAACATTTGCGAGAGTGAGAGTGAGAGAGAGAGAGAGAGAGAGAGAGAGCAGAAGGAGATCTAAACAGATTCCGATCATGAAACAGGATGTATTTTTTATTCTGTTGGCGTTATAATTTTGTTTCATGTTTTGATAAATATTTTATTTTATTCCTTTTTCCTTTTCTATTCCTTCCATAGAAAAAAAGTTAAAAATTGTTACATTTTGTTCCCTCGTAATTATGTGATTGGAGGATTTATTAATGGGACACCTGGAGTAAGAAAATTTAATTAGATGACATGGATGGTTAGGGAAAAGCCGTACGTTGAATTATCTTTGCTTTTATTAAAATTTTCTATATTTCTCAAGGCCACAAAAACAATTTTAAGAATTTTTATCTCTCAAATTAAACAAAGAATAAAAACATTAAGGCGATAAATATGTTTATAACGTTTTTTTAGCCAATGAAAAATAAATAAATTTCAAATGCTAAAAATAACTTAAATACATGAGAATTACATGAAACAGATACAAAATAAATCACGTATATAAACATTTTACAACTCTTAATGAATTACTTATTAGTTGAATTAACAAAAAGAATTGGAAAAAACAAATGGGGAACAGAATATCGTGTGAATGCTTCTTAATATATCCTCGAGCTTATTATAAATAATTTCGTGATGCATAAAAATTGTATCTCAAACAATATTTAATTGTAGAATTATCGTGTATTTTATCAGGAGAGAGAAGTATTTTTTTATCATGATTAAGATATTTTATCGTTATATTCATGAATTCATTGTAGCAAGCACGGATGAGGAGTCTGTCGGCGAAGGCGTAGCAGCAGGAATAAAAGAAATTAAAGAAATAGTTTGACAAATATAAATATATTAATGAGAAAGATGTGCACCACTGAATCAAATTAATAAATGAGGACTAGCAAAACTAAAAGCACTCGTAATAAAAAAGATTGCAAAAAAAAAAAAAAGAATGGCTTCCTTATAGTTTCAATGATAATAAATATTTGAAAAAGAAAAAATAAGATTTTTTGAGGCTATCCGGATCCTCATTAATTAAGCTGCCATGAGAAATTGCCTGTTCACACTACCAAAAAAATTAAAATTTTACAGGTGTTGAAAAAAAAGGACAATCCCCCCACTCACCAGAAAAAATCTTAAACATTATTTTTTTTGTTTTAAATAGGAAACTTGCCATCTTTAAAATTTGTATCCGATTTATCGTCGGATCCAAGAAAATACAATGACAAAAAATTGTAATATGAAATTATGAATAGCATTCATCAAAATTGCAATACGAAAAAAAACGCAAGGAAAATGGATCTCCCTCCATGCCCTCACCTCATTTTTTTTCCTTTATGTTATTTTATAATCTTTAATGCACAACTTATTCTAGATGACAAGCTAACAACAACAATAATAATAGTAATAATAATAATAAATCAAGCTTAGTTCGTGCAAACCATTGGATCGAGTCAAAAGCTACGGCACGCTAAAAAGTTGGTGTGGTGAGTGGTGGCCAAAAAGGTTCCAATATCTCAAAGGCGAAAGAACTTAAATGCTCTCATGGAATTTAATTGATCCACTCTGAATAGGAGTAATAATACAAGGGACGTAGGAAAGTAATAGTCACAACTCTTTTGCAGTTCTTGTATAATTTTGCTGATAAACAAATTGCTCGTATTTACAATACATACGAAGCATGTGCAACAATAATGCTCCTGCCATTAACTACTTACCTAGAATTATGTTTAATTGAAAGCATTCCCTTTCGTTTATATGACTCGAAAAAGGGTAAAAGCAGCCAATTGTGTAAACATATGGCATTTTTAGGGTAAACATGGAACTGCACAAGTTTTTCCTATACGCTAGGTCTTTGTGTATGCACTTGATATTTGCAAGATATGACTATCTTGCGGAAAATTAATGCTCTTACTCAATGAGCCGAATCGGATATGGAACAAAGAAATTCCAAGAATTTTCTTCCATCTATATAATTCATAAAAAAAATTGCAATTGTCTACGCATTTGGTATTTTCAAAGTATGGACATGGACTTCTCAGGTCACTACCTACTGATTTGCACAGTTTGTGGAATTTGATTCCTATAATTATCAATTTAACGAAAAAAATTTGGTAATTCTGGATATTAGAATGTGCTCTACTGAGGAAAACAAATCCTTCCACACATTTTTATTTTATTTTTTATTTCCTTCCATTTATATGATTCGTAAAAAGGTAAAAGAGAAAAAATAATTGTCTGAACATTTGATTATATGCAAGGTACCCACTTGGAAATGGCCCGGGACGACACATGTAGTTTCGACTGCCTTTCTTTTTCATTTATATGACCCATAAGTAAAAGGGAAAAAAATTAGTTGTGTGGTCATCAGTGATGAGAATCAATCCTCACTCATCATTTCTCTGCCCTATCCAACCCTATTCATAGCAATCGTCAACTCCAGGAAGGAAGAAAGCACATGGCAGTTCCCTCCCGGACTTGGAATTCCTACCCACGCAGGTCACCGTTCCTAGTTTCGTAACATCAAAGGGATCACAAAGTCTTGTTCAGGGAGGTTCTTCCAAAGATGGAGGCAGACCAGAAAAGAAAAAAGAAGAAGATGAAAGAAATTGGTGGAGCTAATTGGAACACGAAATCCAAATTCAGAACACCCCCCCCATATGAATCAGTCTGTTTGGGCTGACCAAGTAACTAAAGCTGGCAATGAGAGGGACATAAATAAACAAAATGAAATAGAATATGCATGAACCATTATTTTTGGTGTATTATGATGAGTGAAAGGTTCAAGTGGTGGCTTAAAAAGGCTAATCTTGCAAGGAACTAGAGACAAGTTTCTTACGACTTGAAATTTGCAGCTAGGTCCAAAACCATAAAAGGAGTAAGATAAAGTAGTAAACCATAAACGTAGAGCAACTTCATTATGCATGAAGGGCAGAGTTCATACCTATTTTCAAGGGTAAAAGAAGGGAGATGGTTTTATGTGCAAAATAAGATTAATCACATTGAAGGGAAAAAGAACAGATTAGAAAGAGTAAAGAGCAATCATAAATGCAGGTTGAGCACGAGTATTTTAAAGAAAAGTAAAGCCATACGGGATGGCAGCAAAGACTAAAAAGTTGCAATTTCTTCATTTTTTTTTTGTGAGAGGGAAAAGGATGGTTAGCGTATTACAGCACAATACTAAATTTTCATCCACTCTCTCACCAGGTTTTTAGCTCCAGCTAAGTTCTTCATTTGTTCTTATAGGAAGTAGCTAATTTATGGATGCAATTGGGGAACACAATAAATTTACCAAAGTTAATTAGACCTCGTAAAAGAAGAATGTTTCACAAAAGAAGTAAATCATATGCTATTAAGAAACAACGAGGCATTCATCAGCAATAATAAATACATGCACGTGCATATATCTAAAATGAGAAAGACATAAACAGAAACCTAAGTCATGAACCACATTCCGATTCTCCCCTTTTTAATTTTTCATGAGGGAAGACAACCGCTTATACCAAAGCCTTCATTTTAATTCATACAATGACCTAGGTTTATGGGGTATCAGATCCATTAGAAATACCAAACGTACCACAATCACATAAAAGACAGAGGATACGGATGAAAATGAAAAATAAGAGCATACAAGTTTTATGCCATCTCACAAGAGAAAAAAAAAGATTGATACAAGTGTTTGTGCTCCATTAAAGAGTTAACTGCATACATAGACATGTTTTGAATGAATACCCAATTGATGACACTCTCAAAACCTCCATCAGAAATTTCACCCCTTTGATTTTTCTATGTTGAAGTGGTCCCAGATAAAGCTCGTATCCATATACTACATTTACAATAGTTCAAATGCAAAATAGGGTGAAACATTAAGCATATACAAGCAGGTGGAGCAAGGTTTCAGGGCAGACAAAACTGTCCACCTACACTACAAGATGGGAACGTACACAATGTAATAACTGCCACATGCCAACATTTCCCATGTGCTATGCTATTAAGATGAAATTATATTGAATCTTCCAATAAGAAACTTTATGTGATGTCCCCTCAAAAAAGAAAAAGAAATTTCACATGATTTAGTATCTTGTCTACGAATTTCTCTCTGCAAGTACAGCATAAATCTTTGAACTCCCTCGTCAGTACTACTGCATGTAAGCACTTTGCAGTTCAGGCAATTGCAAATTGTCCCTTCAGTACTACTCATTAGTTAATGGTCTCACATCTATGATCAAAGTTTTAGCTTCTAAAACACATTGGATGCAAAAGAAGCTTTGGTTTGGGCATGATAACGACTTCTTCAAATGATTAGATACACTGAAAAATCTCATTCATCGAAATTGAGACACGGGAAAAAAAATTTTCCATATAAAGAGTCCAGTAACAAATTGGTTTCATCAATTGCTTATTTTTCAGGCTGGGCTTCAGGTTGATATCAAATTGGTTTCATCATAAAACATTAACTGCAACAATGTACAAGAACAATGAAGAGCTTGATCTTAGAATAATGCAAGATGGTTACCATTTGTACTGCTCCAGATACAGCAAACTTCAAGTATCAGTTGAGAAAGAAAGAAAAGTATATCCAAATCGACACTATGCATAACAGGCAGTAAAAATCCAAGATATCTATCATATCTAATTTAAAACACGAAGCGTCGCCATTTATTCGTTCTTTCACAAGAGCTACAAGAACCAGTACAGGAACATCAAGCATAATTGTGTTGTATCAAATTTGAAGTGCGTTGAGACATACAGGTTTCTTACAAGGGAGATCGGATCGGATCATGGGTTTGAGATGCGAGGCCGTCGTCAATCATCGTCGTCGACGACGACGCATTCGTCGGACTCGGGGTTATGGCTGCAGAAGGGCTCGAGAGGATCGGCGCCACCGCTCTCGGCCCGGCGTCGGAGGAGATTAGCCTTCGCCCTGCTCACCTCCTCCACTTCGTCCCACGCGACGCGGCAGCCGTCGGAGCCCTCGGCCGCCGATCCAGCGTCGCCGCAAGCCTCCTTGGCCTCCGCCACCTTGCGCTCGATGAGGTCCGACAGTAGCGCCTCCCGCATGGCGGTACCCTTGTACCTCCTGTTCTTACTGCTTCCTCCCGCAACCGCCGTCGACAGGGACGACGCCCCCTTCCTGCCAGGATGCCCCGGCCACCGGAACGGGAGCAGCAGCGCCGCCGGGGCAGGAGGCCGAAGGTGTTGGGTCGCGTGGCTGAGGAGTCGGCCGGTGGGAGGGGAAGGAGAAAGGGAGGAAGCCATGATGCCGACGACGCCAAACCAGAACCAACGCTTCGGTTTAATTTTTTTTTAGTTAATCTTTCTTTATGCGTTTTGTTTGATCTTTCATTTTGGTCAAATTTTGAGATCGGAGAAGTTTGTGGAATTTGATTCTGTCACGTTGGCGAAACGTCGTGTCAAATTGTTCCTCGTCTTATTTTTCTTTCATTCCAAAAGTTTCCATAATATTTGTTTTATTTTCAGATCGAGAAATAAGTTTATAAACAAAAACTTGTTCTCTTAAAATGACTTATATTTATTTCCAGTTATGCAAGAAAAAATAGTTTAAAATATAAATAAATAATATGACAGATACATACGGAAGGTTTTAGGAAAAAAAAAAACTTACAAAAACTGAACTTTGTCCACGTGGAAATATATGGGTTATTTTTTTTAACACCCTTTAAATTATAACTTTTTTTCATCTAACTCTAAATTATAAAATTATAAATTTTAATACCCAAACATATTCAAATTTAACACTTAAGTCCTTTAAATTTAAACTAAATTTTTATTAAGTTTATTTGTGAAATATCATTTTTACCCTTAATTTCATATGAAAATAAAAAAATCAATACAAATACAAATGTTAATTGATAATAATATGTTTATGCAATACCATACTTATGCCAATTTTTTTAATATATTTTCATATTAAAAAGTAGCGGACAAAAATGTCATTTCATAATTATTAGAAAAATAATTCGATAAAATTTAGATTAAAGATAAATGAATGATCTTGTCAAATTTAGACAAATTGGAGGATTAAAATTTGCAAATTTATAATTTATGATTAGATGCAAATATAATTATAGTTCAAAGGAAATAACTAATTTTTTTTTTCATTTTGTTGCCATCTACTGTTTCTAATTGATTGAGTGCATGGGAAATATTTTGTTTTCTTTATCTAAAACACTAGAATACATATATGCCAACTGAAAAACAAACCAAAAAACTTGGCTCGGCCCAAATAAGTTTCAAGAATAGTGGATAAGTTTCAAGAAGGCCTAACAACTTGGCCCGGCCCAAATAAGTTTCAAGAATAGTGGATAAGTTTCAAGAAGGACTAACAACTTGGCCAGGCCCAAATAAGTTGGAGCTTGAATAAACAATCGAAAGACCAACTTGCATCTTTTTTAGCCTCACATACTTAAAAAATAAAATAAATATGTTTATAATAAGTGCATATAATAGAAAATTGCATCGAACTAATTTTTCACATCACATGTCACTACATTACACATGAATAGCAATAGAGAATAGTTTAGTGCTTCTACAAAAGTTTTTTTATATTCAAATATTCTATTCAGGAAATAAATTAACGCTCTCTTGACTCTTAACTCAGTGTTTTTTTTTATTTAAAAAGTTTGACTTGAGAACTCAAAAATTGAGATCCTTTGAAAATCCACAATTCTCATTTGAGGGCCCAGTCGATCCTTGCAACATGAAGGGCCTAGCAAATTAGGGATCGGGTTCAGATTTGGATGGATTCGGAGTCGACTCGACTTTTATTGGGTTAAAATTTTTTCGACCCGTTGCGATCCGGGGTCGATATCGAAATCGGATCTGATTCGACAAATGGAGAATGGGAATGGGTTTGGACTGGGAATAACTATTTTGAAGACAGCATAATCGTTATTTTGAAGAAATAAATAAGTAGCTATTAAAACATAAAGAAAACATCCTAAATTAATCAAAATTATCAAGAAGAAAGATAAGCAGCACACAATCCAACATCCACGTCTTTTTTTCATTGCTAAAATTGTACAGATTTCAATATGGGAGAAAATAATAAAAGAAATATGCTGGTTTTAGAAACCGAGAGTTTAGACTACATACTAAATAAAACTAAGAAACAATGTCGAACATGATAAAAGTGGGGGTTTAGAAACTGGCATTGAAACTTCTTCTCTACTTTCATCAAAGCTCTCCCACTCCACATCAGCCATCGCAAATTTCCATGGAAATAAAATAGAAGAATAAGATTAGACAATGCAGGGAAAGTTTTAGACAATTAAAAAAGAAATAAGTTGGTGATAACTGGTACTTTTCCGAAACTGTGAAGAAGCAACTGCATTTGTTATGCTTAATTATTGGAGATAAAAGGAGGGTCGTGGCATAAGATACTTTTATTTGAGATATATGACTTTATATTTGAATTGGATTTTCACTATGATATTTTGCTCTATAAATATTTACCTGAAATTTCTGCCTTACATTTGTTTGATTTATTTAGAATAGATTAGAAGCATTTCCCTCTATTTTCTAAGGCATATCAAGCTTATTTAGAATATATTAGAACCACTTCCCTCTATTTTCTAAGGCATATCAAGTGGACAAAATACTTTATAAAAGAATAAAAATGAAAATTTGACGGACAAGCAATATGCAACCTCAAAGTCTTGTAAATGGTACTTGAAATGTTAATAGCAAAAAAGTAGAAAAAGTCACTTCTAATTAATGAGCTCTCGAAAGAAGCATATGACAAAAGTTGAAGCATATAGAAACAAGTTATTTGAGAACAATTATGCAAGTTAATGATGATAAATAAAAGGATTAACAATTACAAGAATTAATTAGGAGTTTTATGTATCACAAGCTTGTTGTCTTTATCTGACGGGCAAGGATTAGTGGCATTTGTTTTCAAGCCATAGAAAGGTCAGCAATACATAGAAAGGAACATTTATTTTAGCTTCAAAAGTATTCTTCATTTCTTTTTTTTAACAATGTTGTGCTGCAACTAAAATGATCACTTTAGTACAAATGTATGCAACTAACATCTTATTTTCAAGTTTAGCACAAGTGTTGCCTCTGAAGTAATAAAATATGCAATTACCAAAGGGAGCGCAAGAAAATTTAAATGAATTCTAAAAAGAGGTCAAAGTTCACGTACTCACAATTGAAAGAGTTAATTGTCTATTATCATTTTATTCAATTATGAACTTGAGGACCCAACTTGAGTATTCTAAGTAGCTTCTACATAAGTGTCCAAAATGACAATTAATAACATGACTAACAATATAAATTAAAAGTTAAACGATATGTAAATAGAATAATATAACTACCTCTAATTATATTATTATGTGATGTCGAATTGATCAAATTCTTCTTCAACTTTAAAATGTGGTGATAATAGCCTAACTTTGCGTCAAATAAAAGTTTCTACTTTTTTGGTAATAGAGAACTACTAAAAAATCAAGAATACATTCGTCAATGCTAAAAACAGACTCCAAAGGAACTGTAGAGATTTGAATGGTCAAAACATCACGTGCAATTAAAGAAAGAATTCTATATTTTGTGAAATTGACATTATACCAATTTAGGATATCAAAATCTCCTTCACCTTCATGTTCCATCAAATATCTCTCGATTTCATATCTATTATCAGGATTTTTTTTCCTTTTGTAGTCTACTCCATTGATGAATCCTTGTCGTCTTCTTATCAACATTTACATTTTCAACCCCAGTTATAGAACTTGTATTCTCCACTTGAAAACTTGAGCCATTGCTAACTTCATGTGCTTAATAGACATATATACGATACATACTATCTTGAATCTTTGTAATAACCATAATAGCTAATATTTTCAGATTTTCCCTAATACTTATAGTAGTTAGATCTTATGTCGCAAACCATATTTTGCATGTAGGAGTTATGATCATTACTCCATTTTGCAATTTGAGATTGAACAAGTACAAAAGCTAGCACAAGATGTCACTAATGATGAGTCAGATAAGTTGCATATTGCATCATAAAAAAATTTACAAAAATATCACAAAATTTTGAGTATTTTCTCAATCTTCAACTATTGGTGGCACACAATCATTGTTTGAAACGTAATTGGTATCTCCTATCTTCTTCATCTAACATCTCAAATACTTTTCAAAAAATTTCAGCTCGTTCCAACATTAAATAGGTTGAATTCCATCGAGTTGGCACACCTATAATGATTCTATATTGCCCGATGATTTTCTCCTCTTGTGTAAGTCTTTTGAATTTTTCAAATCATGCCGGAGATGATCTCACATATAGCGAACAACCTCACGAATTGAACAATTGCTTATTTATATCATGCAAACCATCTTTGACCATAAGATTTAGTGTATGTGCACAACATCTAATATGAATAAAATTACCATTAGAAATCAAAACTTTTAAACTATTTAATCTCTTTTTTTTTCAAATGGCTAATAGCTTATCATTGGTCGAAGTATTATGAACGGTAATGTTGAATACCTTTTCAATCTCCCATGCTAATAAACACTTTTTGACAACTTTACTAATGTTCTCGTCCTTATGACCTTCAATTGGACAAAGATTAAGAATCTTTTTATGTAAAACCTAATCTTCATTGATAAAATGTGTTGTGAGACATATATAACATAATTTCTAACAAGATGTCCAAGTGTCAATAGTTCGAAAAACACACTTTTCAAAAACTATCTTGAGTTTATCCATTTCATCAAGATATAATTGATAATAATCTCTCCCAATAATAAATCATGAAGGAATCATGAATCTATGGTCCAAGTATTTTGAATACTTATGCAAAACAACACCTACAACTCTGAAAGCTCACTTATCACATATCATGAACTTAGCCAAGACTCTTCTATAATCTTCATAGTTATATGAATGAGGGACTAATGATTTTGCTAAAGTACCTACTCTTGCCAACATTTTTGTTCTCTCACTTCACTCTTATTTGAAAACTTCTTGCATCATTTTAAGTGCTTAAATAAACTAGTAGTCCTATGCTTATTTGGGTCCACAACAAAGTCATTTTTACAATATTTGCACCTTGCTCTAACTTCATGATCCGAAGTAATTTTTTTTAAAATGATTCCAAGCTTTAGATTTTTTCTTATTCAACTTCCTCTTAACTAGTTCTATTTCATTGGAAGCATTATTAGTTCCTTCTATAAGGTTTAGATTGGATTGTGCAAACTCGTTGACGATGTCATTAGAAGTAGGATTATACTTGATGTCAATCATTGCATTATCCTCCATTTACAAAATATATTGCCTTTGATAAAAAAAATACACATAAAATAAGTGGAAGTGCAAATAAGAATCCGCACAGTATTAATATATGAAAGAAACTAACAGTAGAAGTTGGAATGTAAATAAGTGCAAATACATTGTCAATATAGGAAACGGTCTTTATGTCACCTATTATTTTATATTTCATCACGAGAAATGGGAGTGCAAATCAATCACATTAATTGGATGAATGCATCGACCATCCATTATTAATATCGCAAGACATTATTTAATAATATGATCAAATATATAATGGATTTAAGGAGGCTTGAGCACTAATTTGTCAAATATAGTATGTCTATTGTAGACATCAGCTTCCTAAAAAAAATTGCACATTATCAATTATAACGAGAATACGCACAACTACACATCATATGCACTAACAAGTAAAGAATCTAAATGTTTGCTATTTACGTGCACATAATAACAACAAAAGAAACTGTCCACAACCATCACAGTGGAAAGCTGAATGAATTGGTGGTTCACCAAAGTGGCTGATAAACATCGAAAGCCAAACTCCAGATTAAATATAATAACAATAAAATGGTTGGATTAAGTGTTCAATTTAAGAGCATGTTGAGCTCATAAATTAAGAGAATTCCCAAAGTGATGCAACGTAGAGATAAAAAAGAGCATCATAATAACTTTATTAATCGAATTAGCTACTAGCTACTATTTTATCCAAGTTAAAATATATACATGGACACCACAAATGCACAATGACTTGGTGGAAGAGGTGGTTTATGGGACAACATAGGATACATACATCCTTTAATTGCGACAATAGTCCCTACAAGGTCGCAAGGAGGCATTCTAAGTTCCAAATTTCTAATACTAGAACAATAACATTCCATACTTAACAAAATTATGAGAAAAAATGGCTCGAATCATGATGTGAAGGGCATGGATATTGTGATTAACATCACGCCTTGTGTGGATAAGAGAGTCTGGGGGTACAAGTACCCCTAGACATATGCATATCCTCATACAAACAAATACCCCCGATACGAAACTCAAGAACAATGCCTTGAGTGACCGGAATAATATATGATAATCAAAGAAACGAGATCAAACAAATTTTTGAGGCAGCGGAATATCAATCTCAAGATTACAATGAACCAAGCAATCGATATTATAAATAGATGGATTAATCACAAGATAGCCAACCTTGTAATTAACGGCGGAAGTTCTCGAAGAACTGGTTGCAGGAGTTCCCTCACAGCAAAGCAATTAAGTCATAATTAAATAGATTCAAAGATGTCTGAAATAACAATGAGTAGCAGTATTTATAGGCCCTAGAAACAACACTTGAGCTGAAAGAAATTACCCTAACTTATCCCACAAGTAACCTAATTAATTTAGTAAAATAAAAAATGCAATTTCTGTTTCAATACTCATCAGCATGTTCCAAATTTAATTAATTCCAAAAATTTCAAATAAATATGGTTAAACCATGATTTATTTGGCTCAAGTTATGCTGACTCTTTATGCGATCCAATTTGTTACGCATTGAGAAGTTGTCTTTGATGCAACTTGATCTTGTAATTTGATCATTTGTAAATCGCAGATATTCTTGATTATCTTCAATTTTCTTATGTCTGAGATTCACAACATTATCATCATCATCCAACTTTGCTAGAAGATT
The DNA here is from genome assembly GCA_030549335.1 of Pontederia crassipes. Lineage (NCBI taxonomy): Eukaryota > Viridiplantae > Streptophyta > Magnoliopsida > Commelinales > Pontederiaceae > Pontederia > Pontederia crassipes. Next base: position 18,372,221 of record JAUKPH010000017.1, on the reverse strand, counting down.
CTTCTATTGTCGACTGCAACTGTAAGCATTTTCTAGTTCATATCATTCATCTCCTCTTCAAAAGGATTTGTCTTTGAATCTGCATTCACAATAAGGAGAGTATATCCAGGTTCATACCATTTCCCTCCTCTTCAAAAGGATTCGTCCTCGAATCTACATTCACAATAAGAAGAATATAACCTATCACATATCTAAATTTATTAAATAATTTAGGACACGCATAATGGAGATATTGATACTTCTCTTTCATGTGTCGGATGGGATGATGTATCTCTATCAGAATTACAATAATTTCTCATTTTTATCATCCTATTAAGATCCTGCAAGTGTAGAGGAAAAACAACATAAATAATATAAAAATAATGTATCTATTATACTCATCTAGATGAAATATCTTATGACCATGTCACAATGGTATTTTAAGAAACAAAGTACGAAACTTTGGAGACCTTCCTTTGCGCATAAGGACCCTATCAAATATAATGTGCAATATATTCCATGGAACTAGAGATCTAATAAGGAGATTATCAGGTAGTTCCAAAATAAGAACATCTTTTTCCTAAAAAAAATGGATCTTTAAAATCTGCCAGTGAAATATCATAGGATCCATAACGCAGGAAACAACTTTACTTATAAAGAAAATCATGCAAGTCCTTGCAACAAACCAAAACATCATCAAAATTATCTTGTAAATGACTGCTATTAATCAAGATATCTCCAAAGAGATTAATCCCAAATCTTTGTTGAAAAATACATAGAAGTCTTACTAATGCAGATGCGATGAAATTCCCAATCGTAATGCGAAAATTATATGCAATATTGCAATCATCATCAGCAAGAATGATATTAGGAAAGCACAAATGTAGATGTAAAGAAATGAATAAGATTCTAGGATCATCATAAAATCTTGAAATCATAATCAACCAATCAAAAGTACTCATGACTAGAAAATATTCATTCCAAAATTTCACCATATGGCTCAAATAAAGTGTTTCAGCACTCAATGAAGAACAAAGTGGAATGAAAAATTCAGATCTAATGTTTGCTTGCCACTCAATTATTCTCTCAATTAAAACTCTGACACATCCAGCAAATATAAACTTTGAAAAGTAAGAATTGATCTTTTCAAACCACTTGTCATAAACTCAATACCTCTTTCAAATCCTTGCAAGAGATAATTTATAACTTCATGTACTCCACTCAAATGATCATGTAAGTGATTACTATAAATCAAAATACCTCCTAAGAAAATAATCACAGATCTTTTGTGGAAAACATACAAAAGTTCAATTGATGCAAATTTCTCATTTGTGATGTAAAAATCATATGACAAACTGCAATAATTATCTGAAGAAATACGCTTAGTAAGACATAAGGGTTGGTTCAAGGAAATGAATAAGATTATACCCTTATCAGAAAATCTAAAAATCAAAATAAGCCATTCAAAGATGCTCAATATTAGAAAATATTCATTCCAGAAATTCAATGCAAAGCATAAATAAAATGAACCAGCACCCAACAAGTATGAAAATGAAAGAGATGAATGGCATTGAATACCTCTCTCAACTAAACCCTGCAAACTAGTCACATCAAACAAATATAAAGTTTCAAAGCAAGGACATGGACTTTTCAAATTAGTTGTCATAAAATCAATACAACATCTTTCAATTCCTTGCATGATAGAATTTGTATCTTCACAAAGTCCACTCCTACATATCTGCATGGAGAAATCAGAATCAAAAGACAAAAGATGGCTCTTTCAATTCCTTGCATGATAAAATTTGTATCTTCACATAGTCCACTCCTACATATCTGTATGGAGAAATCAGAATCAAAAGACAAAAGATGATTAGTATTAGGAGAAAAATTACTGAACTCTCTTTCTTTTGCCTCAACACTCAATTTTTTTTTTGCTCATATCTCTCTAGAGGTGATCTTTCTAAACACTCAAGATCTTAATAATACTCGGCATTTAAATGTTGTATCTCAATACTTTCAGAAGGTGACTTTTCTACACTCAAAAGTTGTGTGACTATCATTTTCATCACTCAAGTTGTGACACTCATATTTTTCATTTTTGTCTTTCTCACAACTCTCGGAATTATTTGGAGTTGCTGTACAATTAGCTTCATCTTTCTTCAAGTGATGTTGTGCAACCAAAATTTTCCTCTTAATGTTGTAGACTGCTACACGCTCTTTAAGTTACACCTGCTCTTCGTATGCTTCTTGAGGAGGCAATGGTGCTAAAGTGTATTTTCTCCCATCTTTATGACATTTATAACGGTTGGTAGCACCATCATGTGTCACGCATCGATCACATTACCATGGTTGCCCCAAAAGGATATGACAAACATGCATTGATACAACATCATATAATACTTCATCAGTAAATCTTTCAATTTTAAATGACACAAGTACCTGTTTGGTCACTTTGACTTCTTCTCCATCGTTTATCCACTGAAGTTTGTAAGATTTTGAGTGCTTTAAGGTTGCTAGCCCCAACTTCTCCGCCATGTAATGGTTAGCAAGATTGACGCATCTTTCACTATCAATAATTAGACTACAAGTTCTGTCCAAAACACAACAACGCACATAGAAAATATTTTCTCGTTCATGTGTTCTCCCTCCAATCTGAACATTCCTATGCTTTCTCCCACTTTTATTATCTTTCTTTTCCATCTCTTCATCATGTTCATCGTCATCAGGAGCACGTTGTCTTTGGCAATCTCTTCTTTGATTTGGTTGTATAACTTGTTGTAGTTGTGCAATTTGCACATCCACCTGATCATGAAGTTCAGTAAGCATATTTCCAAGACGATGAAAATGTTGTGTCATGACCTCCATCATTCTTGTTTGATCAATTTCTTCTTTTCTAGAATTGATCTCTTTGTCCTTTTCTGTTGACATTGTAACAAATTTTTGTAGCAAAAATTAGTTAAAATAATCTCTTTGTCCTTTCTTACACTTTCCTTTTTTTTCTATTTTTGGATTTATTTTTCTCAATTTTTTTTGAAATGCAGCAAACTTTGAAGAATAGAGAGGGACGACGGCTAGGGTTTCAAGAATAAATGAACAAAATGTTTTTTGCATGGTTTTTTTAAACTATAGCATAATTTGAAGAATGCAAGGATGTCGACTAGGGTTTGAAGAACAAAAGAAAGCAAATAAGGAAGACATCTAGGATTTGAAGAACTAACAAACCAGATTTTTGTGTTGTTTTTTTTCAAAAACCAAAATATGGGAGAAACAAAATAATGGAAGATAACTAGAAAATCGAATCGGAAACACGACTCTGTTACCAACTGATACGATACTCAAGAACAATGCCTTGAGTGACCGGAACAATATATGATAATCAAAGAAACGAGATCAAACGAATTTTTAAGGCGACGAAATATGAACCTCAAGATTACAATGAACCAATCAATTGATATTATAAATAAATGGATTAATCACAAGATAGTCAACCTTGTAATTAACGGCGAAAGTTCTCGAAGAACTGATTGTAGGAGTTCTCTCACAGCAAAGCAATTAAGCCATAATTAAATAGATTCAAAGATGTCTGAAATAACAATGAGTAGCAGTATTTATAGGCCCTAGAAATAACACTTGGGCTAAAAGAAATTATCCTAACTTAGCCCACAAGTAACCTAACTAATTTAGTAAAATAACAAACTCAATTTTTGTTACAATACTCATCAGTATATTCCATATTTAATTAATTCTGAAAATTCCAAATAAATATGATTAAACCATAATTTATTTTGCCCAAGTTATGCTGACTCTTCATGCCGCCCAATTTATTACGCATTGAGTTGTCTTTGATGCAACTTGATCTTGTAATTTGATCATTTCTAAATCGCAGATATTCTTGATTATCTTCAATTTTTTTATGTTTGAGATCCACAACATTATCATCATCATCCAACTTTGCTAGAAGATTCTTCTATTGTCGGCTGCAACTGTAAGCATTTTCTGATTCATATCATCCCCACCTCACAAAGAACTCCGAATAAGCCTTAAATTTATAAAGCCTCAACACAAACACGATGAAACTACAAGTATACAATGATCGATGAGTGTTTAAGGTTCATCCCAAAGGAGAATACTACTGACCCCATTGTGGAAATCTTCTTGCCAAGAACTGTGGGAAGAAAAATTTAAGTAAAGAATTCAGGATGTAAAGATTAAAAGTAACTTGCTACACTAATTTTTATAGTTTTTCGATTTTGGGGAAAAAATTAGAAAACAAGAAGCATTATAATAGAGTTTGGATATTTATATGGTTTGGTGCCAGGGACTTATGGGGGAATTGTTGATTTGGGATTATCATTCTTCAGATATTAAAAAATGAATAAAATAACAACAAACATTCTTGTGTGCATGTATTCTCATTCTTGCGATGAACAATGTCCAAATGCGATGGAGTGCTTTTGCACATACTAATAATTGGATTCACTAACGTTGGAATGTCCATTAAAATTGTTCTACAGACACTCTCATAGAATGATGTACGAATTTCTCTAGGTGGAGGGTTGAGCTGACACCCTGATGTGATATTTCGTGGGAGTGTAATTAACTAGCTGATTTATTGGACTCTAAGCACAAAATGTAAAAGACTAAGATCTAGGCATAGACTGTGTAGAAATGAAAACTAAATAAGATCTGGGAGTAAACTCTCCACTCCTCGCTTCACTGAACTGCAAGTGCACAGATCGGAGTAGTAGACTCGAATGTCGTATTCACAATGATTTGAAACTTAAGATTCATTAACTAATATAAATGAATCCTAAACTGGGTTAACTCTTTTTGGCGTTTTAAAGTGATTGTTATAAAATAATAAGTAACAGATAATGGAATGTTCTCTTAGGAATGTGGTTCATCTAATATTCTGCTATGAATGAATTAGAACAACTTAATAGTAATAATAATAAAATTCAACCTGTAAAAATTGCTCTCACGGTACACTAAAGTTAGAACTAAGTATCATCCTCTCATATGAACATTAGTTAAGTTGATTCAACAAAGGTTCAACTAATATTAGAATATCATAAAACATTCAGCTCACTGTATAAATATAATCAGATCCACAAACTAATGCTAATACTCTTGGTTTATTTCTAAACATCAAAGGAATCTAGAATCAACCTCTCGGTTGCCATTTCAATATGAGATTCACATTAACAAAATCCAAATGGATATATCAATTCTTAACATGGAAGGATTAGAACTAAAAAACCAAGTCAATGCTCTTGGCTCATTTCTCAGAAATCACAGATGAAATCAAATTAAGAAACTAATTACTAATGTTCTTGCTTCATTCCTGAACAACAAGGGAATCTAAGATTAGCCTCTCAGCTATCATTACAATATGAGATTTACATTAACAAGAAGTTGAAGGATGCATTCAGATCTGAACATGGATTAGAACCAGAAAACAAATGCTAATGCTCTTGACTCATTTCTGAGTAAGAAAGAATCAAACATCAATTTCTCAATTGCCATTCTAAAATAGAATTCACATCAACAGAAAATTGTTTCAAAAATATAAAGAAACCGCACTAACATCAGTGACAAAAGTGTTGTTCAATCATCCATCTATAAACAAAAATTAGACTACTACTATATCCTAAGAGAGTTAAGATTTAGCTCCTCAAAACTAATGTAATCAATACCAAATGGATGAGGAATAGAATAAAAAACATCCTAAACTATCAAGAAAAACCCCTTAGCTCCAAGACAGCCTTTAGCTAAAATGGCCAGAAGAGGAAGAGAGCCCTCATTGCTCCTCCACATTCCTCTTTTATATGTTATTATCATCACCATCTGATCTTCATCAAAACCTTTCATTCCATCTGACTTTGCCATCTGTCATATATCCTTTCTTTTTCTTTGCCAAAAGATTCCTTTTTGCATCCTTTTTTGCAGCTGCCTGTGGTCTCCTCCTCTTTTTCTAGTAGGAATGTTGGTCTTTTATACTAGATTTGGAGGCTGAAATAATATGAACAACATGCATCAAACTCTCCAAATGAAAATTGGACAAATAAGAACTAAATCAATATATTATTCAGGTCAAATGTGCAAGTGTAAGATAATATTATGCCGAGAAAATAATTGCATGTATATTAAGCATAATTACCAAAATATTAAGAATTCAAAGCTTATTTGCACATGGCTTAAGATGAATTAAGATAGAATTTTAGTATGATCAACTAGTGATCAAACTCCCCTAAACTTAGTCTTTTACTTGTCCTCAAGCAAAACATTCAGATATTAAGAACAAAGATTGAATCAAATAATTCACAAATGAATTTAGATTCAGTTATTTTGAATCAAATGAGTTTTCCACTTTGCTAGCACTCCCTACCATTGCTTTCAAATTTCCAATTTTTAGCTGAGGAATCCCATAAACTAAAGCAAATTTAAGTCATTAAACTAATAATAACTAATTTGATTTTCAACTTTGCTAAAAAGGTTGAACTATAATATCTTGATGAACATATTTTGGTGTCGCTTAAATATGATAAACCTGACTTTTATTCATGATGATGCAAATAAACAGGTTTGGATCCTAATTTTTATTCATGTTAGTCAACAAGATAAAAATTCTAATTTTATTCAGGAGAGCTTCCTTTTCAGATTTAACTCTCTTTATTCATGCATGCATGCAATGCAAAATGCAAGTTTTGATTTTATCTTTTTTTCATTTTTTTCTTTTCTATTCATGAAGTGAGCAGCATTTCAAACTCAAGTAAGGTTTAGATTTCTTAATCCAAATAATCAAGTTTTCCTATTTAACATCGTCACAAACGTCTTGATTCTATTATAGACATCTTCTAATTGCTCCTCCACATCCCTCTTTTATATGATATTATCATCATCATTTGATCATCAGAACCTTCCATTCCATCTGATTTTGCCATCTGACCTCTGATCCTTTCTTTTTCTCTATCAAAAGATTCCTTTCTGCATCCTTTTTTGCAGCTGTCTGTGGTCCCCTCCTTCTTTTCCAACAGGAATATTTGTCTTTTATGCTGGATTTGGAGGCTGAAATAATATGAACAACAAGCATCAAACTCTTCAAATAAAAATTGGACAAACAAGAATTAAATCAGTATATTATCTGGCTCAAATGTGCAAGTGTAAGATAATATTATGCTGAGAAGATAATTGCATGTAAATTAAGCATAATTACCAAAATATGAAGAATTTAGAGCTTATATGCACATGGATTAAGATGAATTAAGGTAGAATTTTAGTATGATCAGCTAGTGATCACACCCCTCACACCATTCAACTCTCAAATATGAAAGTTGGAATCCAACCAACCTCTCGGTCCATATTGAATTTCCACTTCAACCTCCTATTTGTTGTTTGGGGCCGATACATTATAGTGAACCGGTCAATTTTGTGCATTAAAATCATCTAGACGGTCAAGTGGGAATAGAAACCATCCAAGTAACGCCAATAACTGAAAAATAATAGGTTTTTAAAATACTCATGAAAGATAAAATAAGGAGTCGTCGACTAGCAGCAACCTAATCAATCCTCCTACAGACGACGAACTATCGCCATCCCATTAACTACCCCTACAAACAAAATTCAAATTAAACCTTAAAATAATTTGTAATTAAACACTTAACTACATTATAAAAATTATTTTTAGCTACCTTATCATTTGGATACCTTGTCTACCTTCACAATTGGAGCCAAAAGTTTTTATTGAAATTCACAAAAATGGAACTAACCACTCTCCAAACAATGACTAACGTACTCGTGGAAGTATTGTCGCAAATGCAAACCCCCTTTCCCGGTGTCAGAAGTGGTGGAACGGGCAATGGAACGATGCCGAAGTGGTGGGGTATATCACTTCTGCTTCACATGTAGGAGAGCTACCTTTATTCCATGTTGTTTATGTTATTTTATTTGTTGTTGCTTCCCTGAAAAAGAACAAAATGCTCTCAACATTTTAAAAAAATTCCATTTTTTGTTAATTAAATGAGGCCTTACAATAATAGATTACCAAGGAGGAGAGCATGGATGTGCTAAGAACACGAGGATCATAGAAGGAAGAGGAAGATGCAATTGAAACTAAGAAGAACCCGAAGAGATGGAAAATTAGATAAAAAGGTGTGCTAACAAGATCTAATTCATGGGGTGTATTCTTAAGAGTTATGGCATGATTTTAAGGTTTTAAAGGGTTTTGGGATTCATGCTAGTATTTGGTTAGATAATTACCTATGTGTGCTTTTATGAAAGATGAATTTTGCTAGGCCTTAAATTGATTTCTATGGATGATTCATATGCTGAAAATTATTATTACAATTGTCCACGTGAGAAACATCTTCACTGCCACTAGAAACATTCCTAAGGCAAAGGAAGGGTGTATTTGATCCTTATGTGAGTGAGTTTACTTCTGTGAACTACGCAAAATGTTGGACATAAGGCTGACTTAGCCTCGGGGCGGAGGTCTAAGTGCAACAAATCTTCAGGGAGAAAAAACTTAGGCTGTGATAAAAAGCAGTGGACATGGGGGACTCAAGGAAGGACACAGCAAGGGCCAGGTGCTGCATGTGGTGTGCCAGGTATGGTGAGGACTTTTTGTGCCAAGAATTTCCCACCATTGACCATGACAAGGCCATAATGGATCTCCAATGCTGACTGGAATCCTTGTGGCGAAGCTTGTTGGGACAGGTGATCTCAGGAATGCATTGGGACATTTGGAAGTAAAGTTCAAGATGGCTTTGGTTTATAAGATGGTTCACCTATAACATTTCTTTAAGGATTGACTTCGGGCTCTTTAGGTTGAGAATCTGGTACAGGAGAACAAGGGAGGATGATTGGACAATAGTACCGGACCATGTACCAAGCGTCCACTTCGCGTACAAAATCTATCTAGAAGAAAGCAAGGGTGGAGTGTCTTTGTTGCAGCAAGAACCACCCGATGGAGGACCGCTACATATGATAGTTAACCCATGAGGCCATTCATGCAGGTTCTCCAATCAGAGATGTCTCGTCGACAAACATGGTCGAGGAGGACCCTTCGGAGGGGTCGCCATAGACTGAAGTCAAGGCTGGGCACAATAGGGCCAATGCAACTATGTAGGAGTTTTTTCGGATGAAGGAGACTCATGGAAACGAATGTTGGCCAACGTTGACCGTTCAACAATGAATGGCCCATGATCCGTCTAGGAGATAACTGATCAAGCAAGGTGATGAGATAGTGGTAGGCGGCAGCCATATACTCATACTTAGGCAATGATGGGTATTGTTGGGCCAATGGATGCCTAGACTTGTAGGAAGACAAGTTTGGATCAATGTTTCAATGAAGAACCATGCCATAGTGACGGAGCAAGAATGTGTCATTTGCAACGTAGTTTGGGGCAATTCGTCAAATGGGTGGCGCCATTGAAGGCAAGGCAAAGTGTTGACAAGTTTTTAAGAGTTGCCTTGTATTTTGTACTTGTGTATGACCGGTAATGTTATAATAGCACCTACATGCAAATTTTAATGTTTATTAAAGTTCAATAAAGACTCCTTTTTTCTTCTTAAATGTGTTTTATGTTCCATTATGTTTGTATGCATAGGTACAAAAATGGTGGCTATGATGGATGGAGCACTAGTGCTCTCCGATCCATGGGAAGAAGGTTAGGACCATTTACTATTTAAGACAAAGGGAAGCATGTGGTAGAATGTGTCAACACACATTCTGGCAGCCTAAGAACATGAAGGCAACATGTAATGTCTAAAGGACATGAACTTTGGTGAACACTTTTGGGAAAGTATTATAGATCAACAATGCACTAGTGTCGGTGCATTGGAATGAGTAGACAAATCATTCCGTGAGAAATAGGACTTCCTTGCAAAGTGACGATGGTGGTTAACACCGCATGAATATGAACATGGCACACACATGTTCAAAGTAACAAGCACTAGGACAGATGCTTGGGAATGTTACTAGTAAACATCATATCAGTGATATGGACATACGGTAAACATGTCCAGTGAAGTTACGAGTAAAATTCATAAGCATTTGGTAGGATGCTCTAGAATGTTGTTTGTAAACATTTTGATGAATTCATATGTTGGGACGTTGGTGATGGATGTCCCAAAGATTGAAGCATGCGATGCAATGCTTGGATGATCATTCGGGTGATGAAAGTTCAACAAAAGATGTTGTTGGCAAGCATCTTGGTCTGTTGCAGATGATGAATGGAATTGAAAATTTCAAAGCATTGAATGATCATACGGAAGATGTTCAATGGTAGGGTGGCTTCATAAGAATCCTAACGGCCTTGTGCGTTCCAATAAAGATGAGGGATGATGATAATGTTGGTCACATCATGACGACTTGTGGAATTCATCTAAGTTTTGGGATAAATCGGTATTAGAATGGGTGCGACACACTCTAAGAGTCAGAGAGATGAAAAGAGGCATGCAAATGCCTCGTATTAGGACAAGGTGTCATATCTTGAAGATGGGACGAGAAACTCATCTTAGATGTTCCATGACTTGGAAAAGATTTTTGCCTGACTCGTCTTTGGCAAGGGATTGGTGGTGCAATAGAGGATGGTTGGGACGTCTGAGGGAGTTGGACAATGGATGGTCAAGGGTTGAAAGATGTGATGCATTTGAAGGAACTGACCATGTCAGACGAATGTTGGGTGATAACCCATTCGTTAGGATCTTGGGAACGAATCTTGTGGTTCATAGAAGCGGTGTTGTGAATTGGCTCACACATGTTCTCAAACTTGGAATAACTAGGAAGAAAGTCATTCTGGTTTCACAAATGGATATTGGAGTTATCCGAGAGAGTCAACTGAACTTGGAATGATTAGGTAGAAAGTCATTCTGATGGGACAAAATGATATAGGAGCTACCCAAGGAAGTCGACCAAATTGAAATGATTCGGGGAATAGGTCATTTTGGTGCAATAGAAGGATACAAAAGTTATCAGAGGGAGTTGGCCAATCGAATGATCATGCGACAAAAGGATAATGTATTATCCAAGGTAGATAATTATGCCAGATGATCATGGATGGTACCCATACCCATAAGAATCCATAAGTGATTCTATTCCATGGTTGATCATTAAGACGAAATGATGTGTGTGGGACGATGTTAGGTGGACAAAGCCTATGAAGGATGATAATGTGTGAAGTTGTATCCTAGATACTCATCGATAGATGATAAGGAGCAAACCAAGAGGACTATGGGAAAGCCGATTTGTGGATTCTTGTGTCTATGAAGGTATGAAGTGGGATCATACCAAAGTATCTTTGAAGGTTCCGAAGGATTCTTATGTTAGTGTAGCATGGAAATTATAGAACATTTGGGTTAGTTCTTAGAAGGAGACTCACCATATTAGACCTTGGCTGGATTTCTAGCATAGGCAGGAACTATGTAGATAGAAGATGGTCTAGGATACAAGTTGGTGAAATTGTGTTTGGAGAGTTGATAGGACTCTTTAAAGAAACTTCCTAATCTAGGTTGGGGCAGGACAATTTGAAACTTATTGGCTAACTTGGGATCTTAGATAGATTGCCTTTCAAAGCAACAATGTCTATGACTTGTAGGCTTAATTATTTTGGCTGGGGAAACAAAATTAAGTGTGTGAAGTTTGACAAGTACAAAAACTTGCGAACAAGAGCATGATTTGAGACATTGTCTTGAGTTGGTTCTAACTCAAGAGGCCGTCGAGGACGACAAAGATTTGGACGGGGGAGTGTTGTAACACAAGCCATTTTAATGTCATTTATAAGTTTCCAAATGCAAGATACTTACGCATTTTGAAAGAGTTCAATGCCCTAGCATTCTGGGCATGCATTATGGGAGAGAAACACTTGGACTATAAGAGGTACAAATCCACTCTCATCCAAAATTCAATACTTTGACATGTTCATCAGATTCTCTGGAACACTTGTTTGGGCTTGGAGACGGTAGTCGAGGAGTCAATGTACATGAGCTCTTTTTATTGTATTGCATGACTTTTTCTACGTTGATGAACGTGGGTGCATTTCTAGCTCGCATGCTACTCAAGGCCTTCAATAAAGATAAGGGTTTTATGTCCACTCATAAACTCATCATTGTCACTAGTGTTTTAACGTCTTACTTGTAAAAGGGATACAAGCATGCTAAAATTAAAAGAACTGAGAAAAGGAAAAGGAATGAAGCAACCCTCTACTCCATAGGTAGCGGTGGTGTTGGTGGAGCATAGTGGATGAACAAATCATTGTGGCCCTATCTGGCGTGGTAGTTATGCATGCAGAAAGCCATGATATATGTCGATGCATGTTGCTTAATCAAAACTCTAGACCTCCGCCTAAATCTCCCATAACTCATTAGCCTGCGAAGCTACTCTGTATGGATGTTGTGCTACTTTGCATGCATCACATGGCTATGAAATGAGGAAAGCTCGAGGTAGCTGGAGGGTCAATGTGCATGTCATCCATCTCCTATGAATGGTTGGGGTCCTGTTGTCGGCACCATTGTGGCATACGAGGGCGTTCGGGTGGAAAATAGATCTAATTGGCTTCGATGGACGAATTGAAGCGCTTCGACTCAGTGCAAGGGATGTGAATGCTAGAATCTTTGAGGAGAAAGTAAAGCCCAATACTCGAGTTTTCACCCCCCCCAACTCCATGGACCGAGTCACATAGTCGCTCAACGAAGAAGATTTCTATAATGGCTGCATCTCAACTAGCTCCAATCCTAAATGTAAGGCCATATGAGTGATTATTCCACCAACTTCATGCATTATATTTGCTTTCTTGCTTTGCATATTTTCCTTTCTTACAATTTTTTAGTTCCTACATATTTGCTTATGTGTTGCATCTTTATTGAAATATAAAAAAAAAACTTAAAAAACTGGAACCCAAAAATACCATGTCTTATTTTTATTTGCCTTACTATTCGTTTATTTTTCAAGCTTTATTTAAAGAAATCATCTTAACTAGAGAAATAAAAAATATCCTATGTTTTATCATTTATCATTTTAGTGTTGGGTTTATTGGTTTGAAAAAATATGTGTTGGGGGTAAGACACCGATGATGAATAATCAAAATAATGAAAGAAAGAAAAAAATAAGCACAGAGACTTAACGTGATAAAATTCTCTTGATCAATGTGAACAATAGAGAAACATCAACGGACAAATAAGGCCGTCGCCAAAGAAAATTCACTATGAGCAAAAAAGAGTACATCATGATAAAACCCTAATGGTCCAAATCCTCCGCCTCTGCCACAGATCCTCATTTTTCCTTTTTTCTCATTTTTTTCTTTCATAATTTTGAGTACGAGGTACATAATTCAAGGCACAACAACAAATCTCCATCTTGACTTGAATTTTACAAAACTCTAAAAAATTAAATGCTCAACATGCTCTCCTTTGTCGAATAGCCCACATGGGGCCTAGCTTGATATTTGCATAATGTCTGCCAAGTCTGAACAATATCTAATCTTGACAATAAGTAACCTCTTTGTCATGGGTGCTAATCTTCTGAACTTGAACACCTTACTTTTTCATAATATCACGAATAAAATGATATCTCACATCAATATGCTTTGTTCTTTCATGATGTATTTGATCTTTTGTAAGTTGTATTGCACTATGACTATCACAATATATGACAGTAGCTTCCTCTTTCATAATGAGCTCCCCAACTAATCCTCTCAACCGGATAGTTTCTTTTACAGCTCCAGTGATGGTCATGTATTCAGCTTCAGTGGTGGATAATGCCATTGTATCCTGTAAAATAGCTTTCCAACTCACAACATAGTCAGTAATAGTAAAGGCATAACTAGTTAGGGACATTCTTCTATCAAGATCTCCTGCAAAATCTGAATCGACATAACCAACCAGTTTAGCTAAATTTCTTCCGAATTCCAAACATACATCATAAGTACCTCTTAAATACCTTAATATCCACTTAACAACTTCCCAGTATTTCTTCTCTGGATTAGACATATATTTACAAACAACATTGACAGCATGAGATATATCTGGACGAGTGCAAACCATTGCATAAATAATGCTACCAACTGCACTACAATAAGGAACTTTTGACATGTACCTTTTATCTTCATCAAATTCTAGTGAATATAAAGCTGAGTTTAAAGTGTACATCAATCGGTGTACTAGCCGCCTTAGCATTCTGCATTCCAAAATGCTCCAAGACTTTTTCAATGTATTTCTGTTAAGACAAAAATAGTCTTCCTGTGCTTCTATCTGTAAAAATTTCCATTCTCAAAATCTTCTTTGCTGCTCATAAATCCTTCATCTCAAATTTAGAACTTAACTTATTTTTTCAGAATGTTAATTTCAAATATGTATTTTGTTGAAATTAACATATCATCAACATAGAGTAACAAATATATGAATGAACTATCAGCAAGTTGATTCATGTAAACACAAGTATCATACTTGCTTCTAGCAAAATCAATACTCAACATGAATGAATCAAACCTTTTATACCACTGTCGAGGCGATTGTTTAAGTTCATACAAGGACTTCTTCAGATGGTGAACTTGATCTTCTCTATCTTCAACATGAAAGCCCTCGGACTGCTCCATATATATATCATTTTCCAGATCGTCATGTAAGAATGCAGTCTTAACATCTAGCTGCTCAAGTTCAAGATTTTGCAAACCACTTAATGCATAAGCCACCAATTCTTCAAACCCGATCCTTTGAGTGCTTTTATTTCTCTCCTCAATCTATCACGGGCTAGTATGTATTGCTGCTTAGTCTGAGGTGATGTACAAACTTCAGGAGCATTATTCTTTTCATCAGAAGAACTTGAAAGTTCCAACTCCACCATCTCCAAAGCTTTTTATTTTTTTGTATCATCAATGACTAACAAATCCTTTCTCGAGTGAAGCATTACAGATTCATCAGAAATAACATATCTACTAATAATAAATTTCTTGGTTTCAGGACATCATAATCTATAACTTTTAACACTAGATTTATAACTAAGAAATATGCACTTCCTAACTCTAGGTTCAAGCTTTCCATCATTAACATGTGCATATGCAGGACAACTGAAAACTCTTAAATGTGAGTAATTAGGAGGATTACCTAACCACACTTCTGCAGGAATTTTTAAATCTAACGATCGGTGAGGAGACCGATTCACTAAGTGACTTGCCAGGTTGACAGCCTTTATCTAAAACTCCTTGTCAAGTCTTGCATTTGATAGCATACATCGAGCTCTCTCTAGTAGAGTTATGTTCAACGACTCCATTTTGCTGTGAAGTTTTCACAACTGTGTGATGCATTGAAATGCCTTCTTTGTCACAAAATTCATTGAACTTGGAATTACAGAATTCTAGTCCATTGTTAGTCATCAATATCCTCACAACTTTTCCAAATTGTTTTTCTAACAGAGTCTTCCATGACTTGAATGTTTCAAATACATCATTTTTATGCTTCAAAAAATAAATCCAAACTTTTCTATAGAAGTCATCAATAAATGTTAGTAAATACCTATTTCCTCCTTTCGAAGGACCTCATAAATTTGAATGGATGTAATCAAGAGTTCCTTTCTTCTTATGAATGGCTGAGTCGAAGCTAACTTTCTTCTGCTTTCCAAAGATACAATGTTCACATAGCTCTAATTTTTCAATTTTTGCACTAGGAAGAAGACCTCTATTGCTGAGAATTTGCATGCCCTTCTCATTCATATGGCCCAAACGCATAAGCCATAACTTTGTGCAATCTTCCTCTGAAGTAGATGAGACTATTGTTGAACATATCACCGTCGAACCTTGAAGAACATACAAGCTAGCGATTTTGAGGCATTTCATCAACACAAGAGCATCACGAGAAATCTTCGTTCCATTAGACTCAATGACAACTTTGCAACCATTTGAGTCTAATACACTGAGCGGAATGAGATTCTTCTTCAGATTAGGAACATATATAATGTTCTAATAATTCCATCATGCATCTTAATCTGAATGGATCCAATACCAACAGTCTTACAGATAGCATTGTTTCCCATAAGAATGACTTCACCTTTAATAGATTTGTACGTGGAGAACTAATATCGATTGGGACACATATGGTATTGATGATCTGGATTTGTTTGATGTTGTTACCAATAAAACATCTTCGTTCTCACTTTCTGCTATACTGACATCTACAACATCAGCCTTCTGATTTCTCATCTCGTTGCCCTCATTCATTCTTTTATTCTTATTTTGTAATTTGTAACACTTTATTTTGATATGACCCTTCTTCTTATAGTAGTTGCAGACTATATATCTATTTTTTGACTTGGATCTAGATCTGCCTTGATTTTGATTTCTTGTCTGATGTCTGCCTCTTGCGATCAACTCTGAGGCTTGATCATCAGATTTACTACTGGATCCCAACTTATTATCCAATTTTTCTTACTGAGAAATCTGCCTTTAACATCTTCAAAAGTAAGTTTGTTCCAACCGTAAATCATTGTTTCTTTAAATGTCTTATATGAAGATGGCAAAGAACAAAGAAGTAATAGCACCTGATCTTCATCATTAACCTTCGCATCTACATTCTTCAAATCATTGATAAGGGCAACGAACTCACTGATATGTGATTCGATCGACGTACCTTCATCCATACGAAAGGTGTATAGCTTCAACACAAGTCGATTCGCTAGGGTTTTCATCAAATACAGAATTTTCAACTTCGTCCAAAGATCATTCGTCGTCTTCTCTACGAGAACTTCTTGAAGAACATCGTTCGTCAGACACAACTGAATCACAGACAAGACCTTCTCATCGAGTTCCTCCCAAGCGGACATCTCCATGGCATCAGGCTTTTGACCCGACAGCGCCTTCTTCAACTCGTCCTGAACCAAGATGGCAAGCATCCGAACTTGCCACAAACTAAAATTTGTGATCCCGTCAAACTTCATTGTAGTCATCTTCGCGGAAAGAAACTTGGCTCTGATACCAATTTGTTGGGGGGTAAGACACCGAGGATCGATGAACAATCAAACAATGAAAGAATGAGAAGATCAAAACCCTCTTCATCAATGTGAACAAGAGAAATATCCACGGGCAAAGGAGGCCGCCGCCAGAAAAAATTCACTATGAGCAAAAGAGAGAATATCATGATAGAATCCTAATCCTCATATATAAAGGTTCATACCACAGGGGCTTCGCCCCCCCGCCCTAGTAATCTATTTTTGAATTTGGTCATTACATGCATCAATTTTTGAATTTATTTTTGTTTAAATGCTTTGAACTAGTAATCTACATCTAGATGGTATTATTTAGCACGGAAAATGATGAAGAAAGGGATAAAAGAAAAAAATCACACAAAATAAAGTCATTTTAGCTTTCGAAAATAAAAAAGGATATTTGCACATGGCTGGTCACGACTGCTATAAATAAATTTTATGGAGTGTCACTCAACAATGATGGTGCTTACAAATGGTAAATATGTTGGACACAAATTCACAAGTCGTGATAGGATAATCACGATCGTTACATGAAGTTTCACGGATGGCATCAATTGTCATGATTCTTATAGAAGTGCATTTTGCGAATTAGAAAATTTGCATAATGTGACATATCAGTCACGGTCGTGATGGAAAGCTCTCACGCTTGGATCCAAATTTACAGACGTTACTCAACATCAGAGTTGGTAACCGGTCGTAACATTCTTGTCACGACTGTAACAGAAGAATTATCGCATACCTTACATGGTTTCACGGCTCCTACTGCATAACGGGCCTTGACATGTCAAGGGAGTTTAAAAAACTAATTTCACGGATCATTATTATACATTTATGGATATCACATAAAGGCTGAAAATAGTTTCCATACTATAACGAGCCGCGATATAATGATCTGACATTCACAGAAAGTTTGCAAATTGAGAAAGAAGTTTTCATGGGTCATTACATTTTCCTTACAACCATGAAATGTTCATGCAATAAACATGAAACTACCTGATTCACGGGCCGTGAACTCATCATCACAACTTATGATAAGAGCAGTCGAGCCAGAATTTGACATTGATTGAGCTGTGACCAACAATTCATCTGGGTGTGACAGAGGCCGAATTCGAGATGGAAACATATTTTGGAAAGAATTACTAATGCACAAAGACTTATACACATACGATGTATCCCAAAGATCTCTTGAAAAATCTTATGGTAGATATTTTGGGAGTTTGACAAAGCTAAAATTTCAAAATTAATTGTACTTCAAATTTACCTTATTTTGAATGAAAAAAATCATTTCTTTTCCGATCACATGGAAATTCGGACTCCTATAAATATAGGCATATGATAGCCAAAATATCTCATGCTAAGTCTTGCAGTTAGAACTTTGAAGCCACGAACATGATAGCACTTTAGGAAATCATCGAGAAGAATTTATCATGGTACATTGGAAGGAGGATCAGATAGTTGTACATCATCGAATTTCTATGAAGCACTCTCTATTCTAATATATCTTGGGATATTTTTACATATTCTCTGTAATAGTTTAATCTACTAGAACGAATTATGAACATCTTTTGATTTTTATTGATTATTCATTGTTTAGTTTATAAGAACATAATTGTTGAATGCATTGCTTTTCTGTAGTATTACTTGAACTGATATTGACATGTTTTCTAATAATTTAAGTTTTCTTTAGAATTGTTCTTTTACTCTTGAGTACAAGCAATTTATGTCTTATCTTAGTGGAGCAGAAAAAGAATGTTAGGATTTGTAGTCTGTTGAATAGTTCCTAGAATAGATTATTCATTAGTTTAAAAATACACCTTATTGCATCTTAACCAATGAAGATTTGAGGGAAGAGCCAAAAGGCAGTACTCTCAATTGTTTTATGGTAAAAGATAGTTGATTCTATCTCGGAATGAGGAACTCATATAAGTGTTCTTAATCCATGTAGAAGATGAATCTATCTATTATAATTTCTACAAAGATATATGGACTTGGTTTATTCCTAATCTTATTCATTCATGATAAGGACCTATGCATCGTTAATGTAATTAAGTTTTAACTTTACTTCTCTGTAAATTTATTTTTAAAAAAAATTATTTATTCAATCCATGTTTTCCTCTTATGAGCTACTAAAATTACATATTTAAGTAAATTAGTTCTTTGTGAGATTAACAACATCTACTCTTAATCACTTTATTATTTGAGCGACTAGTGTACTTGCTAGCATTATATTGTTACAATTTTTGCATCATCAGCTTAGGTTCCGGTCTGTAAAAGCAATTTGAGCCTTGATCCTGTACGACAATTTCTTGATGTAGATGTTCTTCTTTTCTTTATCTGTGGACACTAGCCCTAGGCAAAACTTGCATAACTTTTCACACTTGATAGTATATGCTTTCAATCATCCCCTCATCTAAGTTGATGAAATCTTAGAACCTTCTTGGCACTTCTTGGCACTATGTGAGACTGAAATCTAAAAAGTACAAAATTCTTCTTGGAATAAACTCACGTTTTCTTGTAGTGTTCTTGTCATCTCCGACCTTAACGTTCCTTTGTTCTAATCTCTCTCTCACACATAGGTGGAACCTCAATGGTGCCACATCCTCATTATTTTACTAGTTTTTAATTATTTTTTAATGCTTAATATAGTGCCACATCATCGATGAAATCGTCAAAATAGTTAAAAATATATTTGATGAAATAAGTTTAAAAAATGAATTCATGATTTTCGTGTACTTATCGAAAGGTTACTTCTTGATGCTTTTTGTGATTTCTTGCCTATGCTTATATGGGATGCATTAATAGAGGTTAGCCATTTCTTTAGAGATGTTTGCTTGACAATTTTAAGAGTTGATTACATGCAAATGATTGAAAATAATTATTGTAGAAACACTATGCAAAATGGAGAAAATCTTTCCACCAAGATTTTTTGATTCAATGGAACATTTATTAATCCATCTAACCTGTGAGTTCAAAGTTGGAGGACTTGTTCAATATCATTGGATGCATCCATTTGAGGCATAGGTATTCTTTTATCTTAATACATTAATTGATTTGCAAACACACAATATCAATGCATAATATTGTATTAGTGTTATCTCTTTTACAAAGGAAAAAGTGAAGAATAAATCATGTTTTGAAGGATCTATTTGTGAGGCATATATCATATAAGAGATTTCAACATTTTTCTTATTTTATTTTGAACCAAGTGTTTAACAAAAATTCATAAGAACGATGATGGTGGAGATGTTGAGTCCTTTGGATGGCTATCTATTTTTTGTCATCTAGGACAACCACTTGGAGGTTATTCAAGAGGAAGTATGTCGGATGTGGAGATGGATTCTACACACACACAGTTAAACACCCCCGAGCTTAAGCCTCTTGTTGAGTAAGCATTATTTTTTTTGAAAAAATCTTTTATACAATTTATGATTTTTTGTTACTAATAATTATTCATAAAACTATAGGATGTATGATGAAGCATTATATCAAATCAATCCAAATATTAGTGACAATGAGAAAGAAAGATCACATAAGAGTATGTTTACAAATGAGCCATTTGTATTTGTAGAACAAGCTCAACAAGTTTATTTACATGTCTTTCCCATCTACAAATAGAGAGAGGAAAGATTGGTGGGTTGTATGCAAAACAAAGTCAAGAGGAAGAATATACATTCTTTTATATGATGCAGAATATGAAGACTCAATTCCTTCAATTGATGGTTATTATCAAGAAGATGAGATGTCTACTCCTATTCTAGTTGAACCAACAATCGAATTTGATGAGCCAAATCTCCTTGTTAATGGAAGGCACTTCGATTATGTGAATGAAGTAAAAGAAAGTAGTGAGGAGGATAGGGATGAAAATGAGGATGAGGATGAGATAGAGGTGGAGGAGGAAGAGGAAGAGGAGGGTGATTTTGTATTCTTTAGTGATGATGAGGAAGATGAATAAGTTGGTTTTGTATGTCTTGATTTTTATTTAAAAAAATTTACTAACTTTTATGTTTGCACTTCTCTCAAAATATTACTTGTATAATTAACTTATTTTCTCTTTTTCTTGTAGGAAAATGGTGAGGGGTGGTGCTTCACGAAGAGGATGAGGGAGAGGTGTTGGTGGCAGAGGCATTGACTCTGAAAGAGCTAATGTAATGAGGTAAATTCTAGTAGGAATTCAACAAGTTCAACTTCTCAAAATGTGGTTGCTCCAACACCACCACATTTAGCTCAAGATCAAGCTATCCAAATCGACAATGAAGATCAAGTAGGAGTCGATTTTGATGATTTCACGATGTCATCAAGAACGAGGAGTGTAGATCATGGATGCACCTAATAATCAAGCTGATCAAATTTTAATTTCTCCAATATCGTGCTCTTTTTTAAAGTTTTTATATTATATTTCATATTTGTACATCTAATGATTTATTTTTTATTGCATCATGTAGTTTCATTTCTAATTTGATTACTCGATAATTGGTATGATTTGAAAGATTTTATGCAAACTGTCTGTATATGTTGAAAAAAGTGACACAAGTAACTCATGAAAGATAATATTTAATAATCAAGGTCAATAATGTGATTTGTATGCAAGAAACTTTTGTAATGCTTTGATGTTAATTTGATAATTTTCAGGCAAGATATGTGTGGGAGAAATCATACATTCTCATTAAAGAAGCATTTATTAAGAAGTGTGGTGATCTCTACTCTCCTACTCTATATCTTGTAAGTTGTTATGTGATGAAGAGACATAATAAGATGCATATAAGTGAAACAAAAAAGTTTTGGACCATCATAGATGAGAGCAGATGTTTGGAATGACATGGTTGATTTGTGGATGGATGATGAGTGGCAAAAATCGAAGGCTGCAAAATAAAATTGGCTCATCGAGAAAGAGGGTGGAATCACAAAGCATAACACCGGTTCTATATCTATGACAGAGCATCAAATAAGACTTGTATATTAAGTACGCTATTCGAATATTTTTTTTTCAAGTTGTGCACTATTTCTAGTCATATATTTTATTTTCTTTTTGTAGGTACACAAGTTAGGCAAACAACCAACTGACTATAAAGTTTTTGAATATTGCCACAAACATCGAAGCAAAAAAAAATTTGCTGAATATATTGATGGAAAATAAAAAAATGTTTGTGTAAGTTTGTACAAAAAATTATCTATTTATCCATCTTATATATTTATTTTCTCTTTCTAACATATTATGTTTGTGCAAAATTCAGGAAGATTACAATGCATCTCTTAACACTAAATATGGTTAAGATGTTAGATTTCAACTAGGATTTCATGTTGCTATGTGGATTGATGTGGTAGGATCTCCAACAAAATGAAGAATATATGGATTTGGTGCTGAAAAATATGCTCAATCACTAGACAATAATGTAAGTCATGATGCATCAAAGCACATGGGTGACTCTTATTCAAATGTTGCTACTGGCGATGATTTGCAACGTATAAGAGAAGAAGTGTGACAAAAATTGCAATAAGAATTAGATGATCATATTAAAAAAGTGAATGTTGAAATGGAAGAACGTGTTCATGCACTTGTATTCCAAATTATTCAACAAAAAAAGTAGCTAATCACCTTCTGAAGATTCTGTTCCACGATAGTAAAATAATTATCTTATTTATATATCTGCTTCATTATTTTAATCATTCTTTATTTAAATCATTGGATTTTAATACTTTATATATATGTTTGATTATAGATTTCTAACTTTTTATATGGAGAGGCAATCATAATTCATGAAATAAAAAGTGGATATGTTGTATGGAGAGTTTTTGTTATGTGACTACAATTTGCTAAAAGTTTCAGTATTAAATATGGATATTCAAATATTTTAACTCTAAATGTTTGAACTATATGATTTTTGCCATGTTTAGAAATGGAAGTTTTAATATCTTGCATTATATGATTTTTATTGTATAATTATTTGTGTAGTAGCATATTTAGAAAATAAATTGTCGCATAATTGTCATATGACTCACTAAAAAAATTTGTAACAAATTTATCACAATAATTAATTGCATAAAGTTCCATCACAACTTTATAAAAAAATTAATAATGAATCATCACAATCTTATCACAGAACGTCGACGTAAACTTTATCAAAAGTTTATCACAATCATAATCGTTACAAAATGATCCCAACTAATCATCACAAATTTGTCATAAAAATCATAAAAAAAAAATATATATTCGTCACAAATTAATAGTCAATAATCTGTCATAAAATCGTCACAAAGTTTTGGCAATGCATTATCTTTTCACAATCTTCCTATTCAAAAATTTGAATTTACACCCATGCTCATTATGTTTACATTCAAAATCACATTGCTCATGAGTTACATTAACGACAAAATTGTTGCTTATAACAATTCACAATCTTGATGGCAAATTCGAAATGAAAACTAATAGAAATATAGTATGCTTTGTCTTATGAACAATAGTAAGATGACATAATCTAATGCTCAAAAATAAAAATGGAAAAAGAACAGTCCCATGCAATATGTATGCCGGACAGAATGCATCATGCGTTCGGGGACATGGTGTGATGAAAAGGAGCCTAATACATTTGATGAGAAAAAGTGCTAGTGGAATAGTGAGAATGATCGGTCGAGTAAGAGGGCCGGAGAGGGGCCTGTAGGATCTGTCTCCAGAACGGAGCTAGTGCGATGGAGCGATCAACTTGATCGATGGGGTGCGCAACTTTTGTTTCTCAATTTAAAGCTGTATGATTAGCTAACATCGTTACTGGAATATCGAGAGCTGACAGGTTCGAACTTCATCAGTAAGATGTACCTCTTTTTGTAACAAAAAACGTACGATTAAGTAGGAAGATAGGAGGAGAGGCGATACTGAGAGGTGGTATTTCTTTTAACTGAATTTTGGGTTGTGTTTTTAGTTTTGATGCCCAAGCAGCTTTTTTTTTTTCTTGGAACACATGGGCCCAATGTTAATTATCATAAAATGTGAGCGACGGGTTCTTTCTACGGGATTAAGAAGATTAGATATCACCTTGGAGTTTAACAAGTTTATTGTAACACTCTCGGCTCAATCAAGATATTGTTTGCGCACGAATTTAAAACGCTTTATGAGATCTGATTCTTAAACCTCAAATAGTTACACTTATTCTAAAATAATAAAAAATATCGTATCCAAACGACCCATTAGGTGTCTCATCCCATAGTACCCTTGTACATCGCTAACTATGTGGTACCTGTATGAAGCTTGTGTACCTCGTCCTCACAGCATCAAAACTAAATCGAGTAGAACGTGAAAACTGAGGGGTCCAATGTATCCAAATTGCACATTCCAAGCCTATGGAAAAAGAGTTGTCCTTGTACCAGATCTTCCCACCTATCTTCTATGAGACTTGCTATATCCTCCTAATGTTTAGCCTAAAAATCAGCCTAAATTCTCACAATGACTTTGATGGTAATTTTATCAATTTTTAGGGGGAGTTTACTCATGTGAGTATTAGGAGGAAAATTAGGCAGATATTTTAGGATGATTTAGAATTTTTCATCTTCTGTATACCAATATCAGAGAGAGAGAGAGATATACTCGTAATGATGCTCTTTTAAAAGTTTTCCTTGGAAAGAGAAGCAGGTTTTCTATTAAGATGAAACCTCTGTGACTGTACTTTTAAGATGAAAGGCAGGTGTGAGAGAGAAATCAGAGAATCTTTCAGCCCGCTGCTCTAAATATCTTATGTCCAGTTTTCCATCTCCCCTGCCCAGGTTCTGATCGGCAAACGATGATCACAAGTTCACCCCCCTCAGCTTTATCAGCACCAATGGAGACCTTTTAGAACAAAGTACTGGTCCACACTGCGTTGCTTCCTTGCCTCCTCCTCTCATCAACAACTAGGGTTTCTATCGGTTAAAGGACCTAGAACAATTATATACAGCTGTCCAAAGACTGCTCGTCTCTCTGCAAGTTTTTAGCGAGCACAGAACCACTACCGAAATGAAATCAATAGAAAAAAGAAGAAAGAAACAAACGAGAATTCAATAACAGCGTGAAGTCAGTCAAAATTTTAATGCTCAAATCCAGTGACTAGTCAGCTAAAAGATTTCGATGCATGATGGAATTGTAGTGTACATTGGAATTAACACAGTCTAAAAATGGGAATTGCGTTTGATAAAGAGAATCATGCACAGTTTTCTTTGCTACGGCAGTGTATCGACTGCAGAACGCCATGAACAAAAAAGGTAGACAGACGGAAGACAGGGTCGGATTGAGATAAAAGAAAATATATGCAAGGCAAAATAATAATAATAATAATAATCTGAAGTGTTGCATGTGTGCATGCATGAAATAAGGAGAGTACACGGCATCGTTCCTAACTCGCCTGCATGCTATTGGAAAGAAGAAACCAACCATGAATCCTGCAACTTCTTCTTATCAGCTCCATTTCCACAACTCATCAAGAATCCAACACAATTTGCCTTCGTATCTTGTATCGTCGAGCGAATCCAACTTAACATGTTAAAACTCCGGCCTGAAGAGATTGATTAATTTCGACACCCCCTACAGCTTCAAATTTGACAACAAAATGAACGAAAAAAAATTGCAACCAGAGAACTGAGAATTTTTTGTTGCACTGGGAAAATTGTAAAGAGTTACGAGATTCTTCTGTTTCCTTCTTTTCTTTTTCTTCTTTAATCGATCTTTCTCTCCAACTCTTCTTACTTGTGCTGATATAACAAAATTACAGTTGGAGACGCAGCTACGCAGAAGGAATAGCATCAAAATGACGGCCGCGCCGCTCCACCGCCGGCGGTTCCACCACCAGCACCCGCACCACTCCCGCTCCACCCGAAAGCATCATTCGGAAACTGGTAGCTCCCGGTGCCTAAACTGTAGAATGGAACGCCGCCACTACCTCCTACAGCGCCGCCCTCAATACCTCCGGTCACCTCCGAAGACTGGGACACCGCAGGTTGCTGCCCCTGCGTAGCCGACGCCCCAGCCGCTTCTTCCTCGCCTTCCAGCGGCAGCCGCTCGTAGATGGCATTGGAGAACGAGGCCGCCATCAGAACCACCGGACCCGTTGCCACCAGCGGGCCCACTACGCAGCCGCCCACGACCTGCCCTTGCCCTCCGGCGAGAAAGACGGTCAGGCCGCCGGCGCCCGGCGGCGCCGGAGGTGGAAGCACCGTCCCGGTGAGGGAGAGGATCTCGAAGCGGCCTCTCAGGGTGGCCACCACGGTCCCGGGAGGAGACGCCCCGGGCTGGCGCAGCGTGACGTTGACGACTGCGCCGCCGCCGCTGAGGATGGACACGCCCCTCCCCCGTCGGCGCGCGTACTCCGTGACGCACTCGACGACGTCGGCGCCGCTGGAGACCTCGAGGACGTGGGAGCGAAGGGTGTTGGGGCTGTCCCGGGTCACGATGATCGGTGGCTTGGGCTTGTTCTTGGATCCCGCCGGACGGCCGCGCGGGCGCCGGACGGGGCCGAGGGCGTTTGACGGCTGCTGGTCGCCGGCGCCGGGAGGGGAGTCAGGAGACACTTTTGGGTTGTTATCAGGCGAGGGCTTCGACTCTTCCTGCGGCAAGAGGGTGGCAGAAGAAGGCGGCTGCGCCTGGGGCGCGCGGAGGAGATGGTGGAAGTATTGAGATGCGGAACCTCCGCCTCCACTTCCACCTCCTCCTCCGCCTCCTCCTTCACCGGCTCCGGAGGCGGAGTCCATCCCGGCCATGGCCGAAACATCCACTCTCTCCCACCACTTGTTTGCCAGCTTTGCGTAGTCTCCTACCTCTTCCTCTTCTCGCTATATGTATCCGGTGAAGCTGTGATGAGCAGCTTTGGGCCTTCGCTCGGCAGTGTTGGACAGGAGCAGTGACACTTCAGGATCAGAAGCCGGGAACAGCGAGGACGGACCTTGTAGTTGTAGGGCAGGGCACCGAGGAGGAGGAGGCAGGTATGTATATATTATGGAGAGGACGAGTGGCCTATCTTTTCTTTTTCTGGTCAAACAACAAAGTTTAATTGGCTCCGGATTATATTCGCACAATTAATTAATAATAAAAGTGCCCGAGTCTAATTTAATTTCTAATTCGTCGTATTATATTTACATATTATATACATCGACTTTAAATTAATCTAATATTAATGACCATAAAATTATAAAATATTCTGTCCTTGTTTGTATCAAGCAGTCAAATTATAAGAACTTTTGTTGTGTTTCATTATTATTCTATCTTTTCCATTTTGAATTAATTCAACACTAAAATTCTATCCGGGCCGGCCCCCCAAAAAAATCAATAAAGTAATTATATTATAAGTTATCTAAATACATATTTGAGTTGATTTATCAAGTAAGCATTAATATTTTTATTGCCCTCTTACTATTAGATAGTTGATGGATTGGATTGGCCATTTTCCTAGGTGAAACTTAAATCGTTCTTGGCCTGACTAAATATGTTGCACTCCATTATTTAATAATAATAATAATAATAATAATAATATTATTATTATTATTATTATTATTATTGTATTAATGCTACGTGTTAGTATCATTGAGTTTAATAAAATTTGACTAATTTTAATGTTAGAATGAAAAATTAAAAGTTAATAAAAAATATGTTGTGTGGAACGGTGCTTGTGCGATATACTTAATAATAAAATCTATCGGTTTCACCATCTCTTGAGAAAAGAACTCTCCTCGTGATTTTAAGAAAGTAGGATGGTAATTATTTCACAAAAAGGGTTGGAGAGGGGCATACGGTGGCCATTCGAATGGATCTCGCGATACATGAAAAGGTCAGGGAAACAAGTTGGAGAGAGAGAGAGAGAGGATGTGATGATAATATATAAGAATGGACTAGTCGTTGGTGTACAGACAAAGAGGTGAATATATTTCTATGGCATTTTCAGTATATCACTGTCACTAGTATTCCCTGTCTCTCACTATATATATTATTATCCTTTTTTATAGGTATATAATATATATGTTATATATAATTGTCTTTGACCAAACTCGATATGAGATATGGACTCGGAGTGTCCAAGTAAGAGACTCATTGTATAATAAATTGCCTTTTGTTAATTATTTAATTCCTTCATCTTATTAGATATCATTTCTACGGCATGTCAAAATGTATCATATATATGCACTCGGCAAAAACAACCAACTTATCAAAACATATAGCTAGGACAATATATCACACCCTGCGGTCATCTTAACAAAAAATAAAACATTGATCTATTTATATATATGAATTATTTATACAAACGAGTAATATTCGTGAATATGTCTATTTTACATAACGTGAACTGACCGATCAATTATGTACCCGTTAAAAGTCCTACCAAATAGATGAACATCTAAATTAAATAAACACTAAAGCGAGTTCAAGAAAAGATGACACTAAATCATCTAAAAAAATCACTCTATTTTATTAAATGATGTCCACAATTAAGATTAATTCTTGGAGTGATAATTATAATTCTTTTGTTCCCTTTCATGTTAAAATTAAAATTATATATATATTTTACATGCATGTAATGAATGAACTTCATAATTAGTTAATACGTATATATATTGTGGTGGTGTTGATCATCGAGCTGATAAGGGCCCGGTGTCAATCAGATGATCAGATCCCGACCACATCCAATGGCTAGTCGAGAAGGTGGAGGGAGCGGGAGATGAGACCAGACCAACAAGGGCGGACCAATCGCTCGCCTTCTAGGGTTCAACGAAAGCCATGCATCCGTTGCACACGTGGAGGGCGGCCTCGTCGAGGTGGCGATGCCCATGCATGGGAACTTGCTCAACCTTATCTCTCTCTCTCACCCCCTCTCTCACTCTGTCTTGTCTCTCTGTCTTCCCACTGTGATTTTTCGACACGTAGGTTTTGCTGGAATTTGGCTTGCAGTGGTGGCAGGCATACAGAGGACGAGACCCGGACTCCATGGATATCGCCCTGGCCCTGCCTCTGCCTGCCTGCCTGCCTGCACTTTCAAGTTGCATTTTCTCTCTCCATCTCTCTCTCCACACCGAGCACGGAGGAGGAATACGCGAAGTATTATGTACCATCCACGTTCTGGTCCCTCGTCACCTTCCGGGATCGATCTCAGATTCTTAATCGCCAAAAACTTCCAAAACCATGTACTGAAAGGTTGCACTATACAACTAGCATATGTCTTCACGTATGATGTAGATCTACCGCGGATTTCTCATGTGCAACTGGTGATCATGAATACATACTACCGGCACATTAAATATATATAATAATGTTTCTATTACTTAATTTATTAGAAAACAACATGGAAAGTATATATACCATTATTTATTTCTTTTTTTCGCTTGGCAAATGTTTCCTTAAGTCATTTGGTGCATTATCAATTTAATTAATCAAGAATTTGAATCATCACTTAGATAAATTATTATTATTTAAATTATCGATATATTACATTATAGTATTTGATAAGTATTGGTAATATAAATAATAGTCAAAACGTAGTGATAAAATTATCAAAATACTCCTAAAAATTATTTTATATTTTAATAACATATTATTATAAATAAACAAAGAAAAATAGAAAAAAAATATATAAAAAAGATAGACAAAATTAAGAGTTATTTGTAAAAGATTTCGAATAATAAAAAAGATAAAGTTAAATGATATTTATTTATTAATAAAATATTTAAAATAAAAAATTTAATTGAATAAATATTTTCATCAAAATGCATTTTCGTCGATTGGTAATTTGAAAAGATGCCTCCCTTAATTGCTATCTAGATTATTAGTAAGGTGGTAATCAAGATTACTAGAGTAATTAAAATTCGTAATTGATCGCAGCCAAACGAAATAATATGATGAATTCTAAAAAAAATTAATAAAATAATCGATAATCTATTTAGATTACTCTGTAATAAACGACACATAAGTAATCACAATAATAAATCTTTACAAATTGACATATATATATATACGTTGAACAACTTAATTTATTAAGTAATTTTGGATGTCCAATATGCATCATTCTAATAAAATATTATCGTTAATATATATACATACATATATATATATATATATATATAATTTTTTATGGAGTTATTGAGAGCTACGTATGCCATTCTAATAAAATACGTATGTCAACATATCTCTTACGAGGAAAAGTATTCTTCACTACGTTGATGACCACCTTTTATTGTGATTACTTATGCTTTTCTTTTTCTGTTTTAATCTCACCTTTTAAAAAAGCATGCAACGACGCCTGAGCTTTTGTTGCATTTTTATTCTATAATGATGTAACATGATACATATATATTCAAAGCACTAAGGAATTAGCTTTTGTTTCTCCCAACTCTATTTTAGAAAAAAAAGAAAGATTCCATCTCGAAAAAAAATAAAAGATGAAAAAGGAGAATAATATACTATATGCTATATAATAAGATATAGAAAAAAGAAGGCCAATAAAATAAGAGTGCTCAAGTCAACACATGAAATCAAAATCATTCTATTATAATAACGGTTCATGACCACCATGATAAATGTCATATATACATATTTAATTAGGAGAGCCGTGACCATCATTAATTCTGGCATCGACTTGATCAAAGTTATCTCAAGTTATTTAATAATATAAAGTTTTGATATCAAGAAAATTAATATTCTATCAAACGCGAGCTGGCCAGGACCTACCAACACAAGTACGCGACAAAAATGTAGTACTTGATAATATATGTCCTGAATTTACTTTTTATTTGTTGTTTAGTACTGGATAATATCGTGTTAATTAGGCATCTCAATTAAGCTAATTTAATTAATCTCCTCGTAGGACGAAAGAATCCTATTTTCACCTGAGTTATATATATAATGCAAGATCAGTTAAGACGGAATGTATCTTGGCGATATTATATACATATAAAAAAAAAAAGATCAAGTGGTGCAGGTGATTAATATTTTTTTATATGTGGGATTCGTATAATTAAATTTATAAGTCTATTTCATCGTTAATAATAATAATAATAATAATAATAATAATAATAATAATAATAATAATAATAATAATAATAATAATAATAATAATAATAATGATGATGATGATGATGATGAAGTAGAGGACTTGAATTTTAAATTTGGAAGCCGTCATTTTTGTTATTTTCAGTTAAACTAGATAAACATTGATAATTACTTAATTCGATTATTTTTGGGTGATATAATAATAAATTACATTTAATATGGTCAATGTGACGTTTAGTCTAGTCTCGTTTGGTATGGAATTAGGTAGAGGTGCTTAACGGATCGGACGGATTACTAATAGATTATGTCAATCAGACGTTGGACGGACCTGGCTGATCCGTTATCTTATTGGACGGACCTGGCTGATCCGTTATCTTATTGGACGGACATCGGGTTGTCCACTAAGTGTCTAGCCTTGTCCGCCCCATTAAGGTCTATCGAACCTTAACGGTCGGGCCGACAATTGGACGGGTCGGGCTAGTCCATTAATATTTTTAATTTTTTTACAATATCGCAAAAATCATCTGTCCTATAATATGTAGTAAAAAGACATCATTATATATTATTCCTCAATTTATTATCATATGCTTACTCATTATGTTGTTAAATATAAATAAGAGAGACAAAATATTTATGTAGTTCGGCTTATAGTCTATGCCCATGACGGAAGGAGCTTGAAAATCTATTGTGCTAAAATTAAAATATTACATATTTAGTATCAAATTAAGTAAAATAAAATTTGTAATAATCAAATATTACTAGAAGAGGTACCTATGCATTATGCAACACTGGTAAAAGATTCATCTTCTCTATCTTCAGTATTTTTATCATATATAAATTGATCTTGCATTCTTACTTTTGCATCAAGCATAAATAACATTATAGAAAAATAAAAATTATATCATTATATAAAAAATATGATCATATCATTATAAAAGAATAAAAATTAGAATCATGCATTTTGCATAAACAATTAACATTAACTAAATAACATAATGGCATCACATGAATTAATTAAAATAAATTTGTACAATAATATTTATATTATTTTAATAAATTTATCTATTAACGGTTAACGGACGGGCTAAAGGACGACTTATAAATTATCGAACGGATATTGGACGGATATCGGACTATCGGTACCGGGCAAACGGATGAATAACTTTGTCCAACCTGATATAGGTCCAAGCCCATTAAAAAATCAGATGGATCCGGACCTGAACTTGGACGGATTAGCCAATATGTTATCGGGTCGGTCAACGGACTGATCGGACTGCCCGATCCAATAAATACCTTTAGAATTAGGTCACTCTCTGAATTATTTTGTTAATAAATTATAGTTATATATTAAAATTTGATAACTAAATTAAGTTTTATGTGATTTTTGTTCTATAACTCGATTCATAGTGATTGCTATTGATAATATCCTATTACCACACATATAGTTGGTCAAGCAGTAGCTCTGCTTTAAGAACTATTGTCAGTTACTTCTTCAAACACCATGATAGATGCTCTAGATCCAAGGTTGAATATACTTTTTGAATTTTTCTCTCATCCAAATTTAAATCCAAACAATATGTAATTAGAAATTTTAAAATACAAAATACCAAAATTATTTTTCTTGCAATATAGCGTTAGAATATGCTTGTCTGCTCTATGGAGAATTCATAAATTTGGATACAAGACTAAGAAAAAAAAATCTAGTTTTGAATGATTCAAATATATTAAACCACCAATCGAACTTTGAAATATTCTTTTATCAACATAACATGTACTATCATTAAGTCTAAGTTTTTCATTACATTCATAGGGGTAAATCAACTTTGCAATTGAGCATTACACTTGTCCAACATATCAGTAGCATATTTTTTTGAGAAATAAATATATCACAAGTATCTTGCTTCACTTCTAAATCAAAAAGTAGTTTAACAATCATAGATCAATCGTTTCAAAATTCACCACCATGCATGTTTGAAAATTAGTTAAAAAGGAATTGAAAAAAATTCTAGTAGAAAATATCATTAACATAAAGACAAATTATACACATTTTTTCTTTCAAGTAGAGTGTTATCCCAATTTTACTTTTCTAAAAAACACTATCAATAAGAAAAACACCAATCTTACTATACCATGTATGAGGCGCTTGCTTTAGACCATGTAAAGTCTTCATTAGTTTGTAAACTTTGTCTTTCTGATCTATGATGGCAAAACTTACAAAAATATTTTCATCCAATTCACCATTCAAAAGTATTAATTTTCTATTAAGTTGATAAGTAGATAATTGCATGTGGAATTAAGGTTAGAAGAAATCCAACTATTTCAAGATGAGTAACAAGAGAGAAAATTTAATCGAAATCTATATCTTATTGTTGTGTATAGCCTTTTGACACAAATCTTACTTTATACTTTTGAATGTTTTCATCTGCATGATATTTTTTTTAAACATCCATTTTCAACTAGGGCTGAAAATAAGCTCAGCCGTTCGTGAGCAACTCGTGACTCAACCTATTTTTAACCTAGCTCGACTCGGCTTATTACCAAAATAAGCCAAACTGCAATATTAAATAAAGCATATTTTCTTAAAGAGGCTTAGCCTTATAGCTTATCAGACCAAGATTTATTAATATGTTATATATTACATATATAATGTTTAATCCTTCATCTTTTAAATCTTCAATTTTAAATTCAATATTAGTATTTTTGTTATATGTTTAGAAAAAAATATATTAGTGGTGTCTCTTTTATTTAGTTCATATCTATTATTTCTTTAATAAATAAGATTTATTATATGTAATCTAGTAGGTCATAAAAAATATGTTTGACTTAATAGACTAATAAGCTAGGCCAGACATTAAAAATTAATCAAGCAAACCAGGCTAAATTTATATTCATGGCTTCTTATAGACTATAGGTTAGGCTTAAATATTTTTATTTTGCAATAGACTTGGCCTATTTAAGTGGAAGCCTAGCTTGGTTTAGCTCGTGTCCAGTCCTAATTTCAAGTCAATCATATTTTTCTTATCAGGTAATAACTAACTCTCGTATTTAAATTTTTAATAATTTTTTTTCTTATTTCATTTCATTAGATCCTAAAAAATATTTTATTTAATTATTTGAGTTTTCTTTCTTCATTTCTTCCTACAAACATGTCGGGCCTAAAACAAACAACAAAGCAAATTAGCAAAAATCATAATTATTTGATACAAAGAACAGAACTTTCTTGGTGCAGAATTAGGTGCATTTTTTTTGTGTGGAAGATGTGCTGCCATTTGGAACAGATTCATTACTTGCTATAAGTGCTATAATAGTATCCCTTTTCACCTATTTTTATAGGAAACTCAATTTGCAAATCCACCACATTAATTCTATTTTTATCCTCTCATATTCAACTGTTTCTTTCATTAATTATAACATTTTTACTAATAATTTCTTTGTTAGTAGAAGAATTATATAACCAATAAGATTTACATTGAGTAGAATAATAAAATGTATTTCTTATACTTGTCATCAAACTTTCGACAATTTTCATAATAACTTACTTTCGATTTTCTGCCTTTCATGCTTCATAGGGAGTTTGATTTAGCATCATTTTTATTGGAGAAATATTCAATAAATACACTATAGTTGCAACTACTTCAACTCAAAAAAAAATGATAAGAACTTTCTTCTTCTAATTTAATAATTTTTTTATGTTTTCACCAATAATTGTTTCTTTTGTTTGGCAACATCATTGTAATGTGATGTACATGGATTTGTAAGTTGCCTTTGAATTTTTTATTCTTCACAAAAATGATTAAATTCATTTGAACTCATCATATCTATTTATGCAAAAAAAGTCTAATCATTTTCATTCTAAAAGAATATGTAATAACCATTTTTATTTTTCACCATAGTCTTGAAATTTTGAATACATCAAATGTTTCAATTTTTGTGTAAAAAATATACAAAATTAATATGAGAGTAATTATTAATAAATAATGCAAATTATTAATTAATATCGAATGACTGAATTTATTTGCATAGTTACACATAAATTAACATGAATAATATCAGAGACTTTGTAAGATTTTTATGTAGGAAATATTTTTTATATTGCGTTTCAAAGATGCATCAATAACATACTTCATTAAAAGAGTCAATTTTAGAAACAACAACAATCATATTCAATTTAAACAATAATTTGAGTCTATTAATGTTGAAATGATTATGTTTCAAATGTTAAAATTTAGATTTAGAAACTTGGTGTACTGAAAAAGTAAATCTCATAATCAATTAAAATATAATAACCATTTGTCATTACTTTTGAATATTTAAAAGATTGGTCTTCAAATTTGAATGACAAAAAATGACATTAAAAACATAGAAAACATAGTTCACTACTCACACACTAGTATCACAAACAACACTCCAGTAACAACACACAACTATCATATCACTAAATCGATCATTACCACTAACTCTATTATAACTATTTTTTTACCATATAGAAAATAATGTTAACAATATTTTGAATAATATTTCAACGTATATAGAGAGAACTATTATACATACAAATATGTAATGAATGTG
Source organism: Pontederia crassipes (assembly GCA_030549335.1). Lineage (NCBI taxonomy): Eukaryota > Viridiplantae > Streptophyta > Magnoliopsida > Commelinales > Pontederiaceae > Pontederia > Pontederia crassipes. The sequence goes on along the minus strand of JAUKPH010000017.1, from coordinate 18,336,711 downwards.
ATAGAATAGCTCAGCTCTCCACTCAAAAATTAAAACTTCTCGACTTCAATTCTTACTAACAAAACTTAGGTGCTTATTATTTTTTATTTTTGTAATAAAATGCACACGCTATAGAATGCGCGTATACGAGACATAAGTAGTTAACGTATTTTGTTCATATATATATATATATATATATATATATATATATATATATTAGAGAGAGAGAGAGAGAGAGTATTTTTTTAAAAAATTGAAGGCATTATATGTGTACAGGACCTACGTGATCACATTATATTTAAGCGATAATTTAACGAGAGGGAGCGGCGCGTTGCCCTCATTATCTGCGGTGATGGGAGGAAGAGCCGAAGCCATGTGCGCTCCATTCTTGTGATGATGCCTTTTGCACCATCAACATTTTGCATATAATATAATAACCTTCATTAATTTATTAATCTTCTTTTTCTTCGTAGCTTTGATAAATTAATATCTTCTTAGCTAATTCGAACGTCACGGTTTTGGATGTTCTCTATTTATTGTTTAATTCAAATCGCTATATATATATATATATATATATATTAGAATTAAGATGAGACCCGTACAAACTTTAAATCTTAATTAATTTAACTACGATTAACTAACTCTTGGTCCAAATTAATTAGCTACCTAAGCTATATGTGCCGTATTTAATTATTATATAATCTATATATATATATATATATACACACCGGCTGACTTTAGCCATAGGTTACATGAATAAAGTCCAAAGTCCATGACCATTTGCATGTGGGGTGGGCCGGGGAAAGCTTCCACTTCCACCTCCTCCATTCACCTTTGAATTATATATATATTCTTGCATGTGTGCCACTTTGTCTGCATTAATAAAATAATTGCTTAATTTATTTAGATTAATTAGCTTATGTAGGCATTATTTATATATAGTTTAATACAGAAACATAAAAGCAATCACGTCCCTGCATGCACCAGCTTAAGCAGGAAAGATTTTCGACTACCTAAGAGGGTATATGGATATGCACATCATTGTTTTTTTTAGATGAAGTATGCACATCATTATTTAGCTCAAATTATAGCGATTTACACCCATAATATACGACTTCATTCAAGTTCAAATTTCATGAACAGCATTTCTGTAACAAAAAAGAAATGCAGAAAATAAGTATATGATCAATGTCAACTCAAACTTGAAGGCTGGGTCTTATTAACATGTTTTAACTTTCTTAAGAAAAAAGAGCTTCTTTTCAGGTGGGCTGATCCAAGAATTGTCGTACCAAGATATTATGCGTCTTTTTTTGTCATTCTTTTTCTTCATGTAAAATCTGAAACCTTTTTTAATAACAAGGAAAAATTGTTGTAGCTTCATTGAATTTATTAATCCAGTCAATGTCTAAAAAATTAACATCCAATCTAGAAAAATATTTGTGATAGGTTCAGATTTTAGAGCTATGAATATTAATACATAAGTCTTATTAGAACAATTAATTATAAACTTACATGTAGTTATCTCTTTCATCTATCAATATGTGTTTAAATTCATGCGATTCAATCACAGCAAGAAATCTAACAATCAGTGACACAAAGAATTGTCTACGCTATTGTAAAGAATAATACCTTGGCATTGCAGAAGCGTAAAAAAATGCAACATTCATCTCTAGATGCTAATAGCATCGTGCTAGTGCCAACAACAAAGGCAATGCTATTAGCATTAGCATTCGACGCTAGAGTAGCACTATAATGATATTAGATGTTTGGCAAAAATAGACATTAGCTAGTTTGAAGACGATGCATCACAAAAGAGAAAATATCTAGTGTTGTGATACTCGATGATAAATGTTGTGACTCCACCCTGACGCCAAGGTGACACTAAGCTTAACTCTCCATATGTAGCCTGCGTCGACGCTACAATGACTTTGATGTGGTGTGAAGGTTCGATGCTATGTCAACATCAATGTGATGCTATTGTGGTGGCACTAAGTCAATGCTATTGTAGCGCCATATTCATGTCACAACCCACTACTATTGAGTTGCTAAAGCATCGTTAATGTGACACTAATTACAATATATTTTTTCCCATTATGTGCTCCATTGTTCCCTTCCCTCCCTATACAAATTTACAATACATATGTAACACAAACACTGCACATTAACACAATAGAATGTAATCACATATGCATAAAAAGAACTAACATCACAAAATTTTAATAATATAAGAAACTAAAGAAAATAATATCATCACAATGTTTCTACAAACTAACATAATCATGCTCAACATTACAAAAGTTTCTACAAACTAATGATCACTATCATAATTCATGTCTTCCTGGCATTCGATGATGATGTACTCGGTTCTAAAGCTCGTGGTGTGAGGCTGCAAGATGGCTCTGGCGCCATATAGTCAACAATGAGTCCTTTTATGCTGTCAAATGTCAACTCATATGCAGTGGATAAACTAGAATTAAATGAACCACCAATGTATTCTGCGATCTTCCTAAAAACTTGAGCCGCTACTCCTAAGATACTCAAGTAAACACTTCATGTCGTCCTAGCCACCTACTAGAAAACAATGATGTCCCATATAAAATTAGTATTATATAACTGTAACGCCCCGAGATTTTTTTCTTTGCCTATCTAGAAGGCTATCTCGACGACGCTACTCAATTTTATATCTTGACTTTGACCAGTCAACAAAGTAGCTTACATAAGTGGAAGACTAATTATACAATATTTTGTTACAATAGTGGAAGCAATCTAAACTTTATACAATGACCTATGGGTTAAGGGCCCACATATATACCATATAAAATATTATATCCATGTGCATGTCATTCATCAAAGAGCCACCAACCGTCTCACCATCGCCATCACCATCACCTATATAGATCCAAATACAGGGGTAAAACCCAATGAGATAACTCAGTACATAGGTTCACCCATAATAATTATCAATATGAAGCATGGATCAATATCAATACTATCAATAAACAATTATCTATAAACGATCTATGATTGATCATAAATAATATTGTCAATTAACAATAACGACGATGATAGTCATTTGATCAGTCATGGAAATAATCCATATCATCAATTACTGATGACCCATCAATTTTAATTATCTATAATCAATAATATCTCAATGCAATTCAATAAATATTGATTACCTTTAATCAATCATAAATTGACCAGAGGATTACAATTGAACAATCAATAATTCAATTAAATTATCAATTGATCAATTTTCAATTGACCAAAATCGGTGAATGCTGTGATAACAATTATCAATTCAATTTATTAACAATTTATCAATTTATCTATCAGGTACAAAAGCCATATTTTATTATATATTAACCATAAAGGCGCAATTCGATAATCTATCAGCCACAAAGGTGAAATCGGTAGTCTATCAACCACTAAGGCAAAATCAATTATCCATCAGCCACTAGGGTGCACTTCAATTAATAATTCTATTATCAATTCAATTCAATTCGATTATTAATTCAATCTTTATCGTTACGATCAACCCTTGCGGGCGCAATACCAGAGCTCCTTATTATTAAGGAACATGTCAATCAATAAGTTCGAGTATGATGAGAGACGAAGGACCACACCTAGGATAGTCATAGCTTTTATGCTATTTTCCCAATGCGATTCAATTATCCATCAACTCGAAGGCACAACCTGAAGACCCTACACATGAGCTCTCTATTATTAAGGGACACCATGTCACTTCATGTCAATCAATAAGTTTGAGTATGATGGGAGACGAAGGACCACACCCAGGACAATCATAATTTTTATGCTCTGTCTGCCCAATTCAACTCAATTATCCATCAGTCCAAAGACGCAATTAGCAAACCCTATCAATCCAAATGCGCAATATTAATCCGAAGGCCCTATCAGTCTTATGAGCAATAAGTAGACATGGGCCAATAATTTTTATCTTTTATCTTCATTATCTAAGATGTCTATCTTTAACAATTTATCTTATGTTAAACATAACCCGATCAGAAAATCAATGAATCAATATTACAATCAGTGATCTAATTAGATATGTTGATAACCAATCGAATATAATAACAATTTGATCAAAATCAATAAATAACAATGCCAATAGATTAATAGAATAATCAATCATAAGGTCAGGTGATAATAATAGGATCAGATACAATGAAAATATGATCAGATATGATTTGGGTCAATCAACAATAATATTAATATGTTATGATATGATAGCAATATGATCAGGTATCACGAAAATATAATCAAGGTAAAAAAATATCGATAACAATATATTTAAATATTCAAAAAATATATTTGACCCTCTAGAACCCAGTTTGTGTTGTGGGAAATCAAGTTCGTGTTCCAAAATTCATAAATCACCTCAGCCGAACCAAACCCAGGCCAAGTGTGATGTGAACTCGGGCGAGTCGACCCGATTCATTCCAATTCATATTTTAATACCAGAATTCGGACCGTGTTTCCCATATAACCTGAGTCGGGTCTTCAACAAGGGTCATGTTCATGGAACATGATCCGTTTTCTCATTCAATTCGGTTCGGCTTCTATGGAATCCGATCCATGGCATCATTACCCAGGCCAAACCCGAGCGGAGTTTTGTCGTTGTCAGAAATTTGTATTTTCGATGCACTTTTTCAACCCTTCTAACTATCTCATACGATATCCAATCGATGCAAATAATATATCAATGTAATCTCTGCATAATGGAGAAGAGTTCAGGGTGCATGTCGCTGAAAACCGACGCCATGGGAATCCCTTACGTACCTAAAGTTCGCTGAAAAATCAACTAAAATTCTTTTGCTGGAAATTTGCACGAATACTGAACTTTGGACGACGATTTCTCTCTGTCCACATCACAAAATGAGCGACCAACACTTGGACGACGATCTCCTATATGCATGCTTCGAATTCAGCCTTCGGGTGCCTTCTGGAACGTCTCAGTTTGCTTAGAAACGAAAGATGAAGTGGTGCTTGTGGTGCATAAATTATGCTTTTCCAATATAAGTTTTCAGCCACCTTTTAATGCCTATTTATAGAGGTAGCCTAGGGTTTTAACTTCTATTGGGCATTGGACTCTTTTAGAATCAATCTTGGCTATCCATCACCAATTAATCCTTTGTTAGATATTCAAATTTAATTAAATCCAAATTTAACTAATTATTCCTTTTTATCTCTTCCATAACTTTTTTCTATTAAACTCTATTCTCACCTTTTCCTTTTATTCCCTTCTTTTTCTCTAATTTTCAGAATTCTTCAATTTCATAATATTTTATCATCTAATTTTTGAATTAAAATAATAATAAATATTATTTTAATGATTGAAATATTTTAACGCCATAAAACTCTCAGTCTTTTCCTATTTAGGAGTCCTACGTCCATTAGACTTTCTTTTGGATCTCAAATCCAATTGAAATCTCTAATCTTAATCTAATTATAATTCCTACTCCCTATAGGACTTAAATCTTTCTTTCTTTTCATATTTTTTTCTAATTACATTCCTATTCCTTCTCAAATTTTCCCTTTTATCATCTTTAATCCATCAAGGATTCTAATTAGTTTATGAAATTATGATATTGCCCTTGATGAGATTGTGGGGTGTTATAATAACATTATAAATATCAATTATTTTTTAGATATTTGGTGACCGAGTACTAGGATATCAACATACTTCTTGACCATCTTTTCTTTATATGTATCCTATAAGATTTAAATGTTGCAAATTTGAGATATCATTTAGGCTAATTGTAATATTCATGTAACCAAAGAAACAAATGATGAAACTTACCAAGACTCTACGGGTAGTGGACATGACAAAATCGTCAAAGTTTTTGTTCTTATGCATAGCCTCGTAGATCGTGCAAAAATTGACAGACATCCTTCTTTCTCCTCATACAACAAAGTTTTAATATTTATAAAAATAAGTAATTATAAGATAACAATTTAACTATCCTTTTTGTATATGAATTACCACGCATTGGTGATGCTCGTCAAATCAAATCAACCCTCCTATATGTATGTGGGCTTTATGTTTAGAAAGTTTGTTAATCTTTGTAATTTCAAACTTTTTCTGTCAATCCTCATTCATCCTGCAACAACATCAATTTTTAAACTTTGCAAAATTATAAATTAAGAAAAGAGTTCAAATATGATTAGTTCCTTACCATTTTCTAAATAGCAACTCTCAAATTGGACGCCTAATATGTTTGGACATTTTTGTATGTACTGCTCAATAGTGAGGTCAACGGACGTGATGACCTTGCAAAACTTGTACTACCGATTGTGAAGGCATTTTGTAGCCACCTTCTTAAAACATCTTCATATCGTTCCTAGATTGAGTTCTGGGCAAAACTAATTTGATTGCTAAAATTATGAAATTTAATAACTTACATATTGATAGAAAAAATATATAAACAAAATCACATGATAAATACGTGAAAGTTGTCATCTTTCGCTTCAATGAGGAAATCTTTTTACGATCTTGCTCCTTTTGACAAGTGAACGAGAACAAGAGCACATATATTTTGTACGATAGAAGCGGATAAGAAAGTGGTAATGCAATTTACAAAAAAAATTTCTAATTTAAAATTAACTATAATAAATTATTAATCTTATTTAACTTACGATTGAGCAGAGAAGATTTTGTATGGTTGACGGGCACTGTTAGAGAATAAATCATTAGTATAATACCAACTCAAACTAAATAAATGACATATGCAATAAAGTTCTCACCTAGGAGAGTATCCATCGATGCATGGTTCGTCATAGTTTGCTCATTGTCATGTGATCGTGTTGACTCACCAATCGAGCAAACACAAAAATGTAATGATCCAGCTACATGTCCCGTCGGCGACGTAGAAACTATCACCATTGAAATAAAAATTATTAATGCAATTGTAATATCCCTACCTCAATCATATATGATTAAATGTATTAATGTTATATTATGTGATGATTTCATATTATGATATATCTATGTCAAAGAAAAAGGTCCAATTTTGAGTGTCAAAGTGTAGAAAGTGATGAAAATTTGTCAAAGTCATGAAAAAGATGTTTTATAAAATGTTAGAATTAAGAAAATTAAAGTCCCAATATTTGTTTCCTTATGTTAATGCATGATAAAAATTATTTATAACAAAATTTTAGGGAAAGACTTGGTTAAGACAAATGATAACGTAAAATCGAGAAATAAGAAAACTGTCAATTTTGTTCTTCGGATAAAAATTCAAATTCTGATTACTTTGGAATTTAATTTTCCAAATATTTTATTTGAATTCAAATTGTGGGTAGTCTTTTATTTATATGTAATATCTTAATTAAAGAGATAAATAAAGAATAATAGGAAAAGTACAAACATTTACTTTAGGTCGATATCATGTAAGTAAGGTCAAGTCCATGGGCAAAGTTGGAAAATCAAGGGATAGTTGTGAAGGTTTCATCTAGGTCATCTAAAAGCTCCCTTTATGTGAATTATACATATGAAATTGGATTAAAACAAATCTTCCATGTTCTCTAGTAGCTTTCCCTCATCTCTTAGTTGATATGATTTAAAAGGGTGAGTTTCAAGATGAAATTTGAAGCTGTCACTTCTAAATTATGTTCTGATATATTATGGCCTCCAAAAATTATGAAATTAAATATGGGAGTTCTTGTTGAAATCTAGTTTTCATGTCCTTTGTAATTGAAGTGATTGGATGCAGAAAGAAAAAATATGTACTAAATCCTAGGGGGTCTCAGGTTGTTGCATAAAGTAGTTAGGCTAAAATGATAATTTGGTAAAGTCGAGGCCATACAAGAGTGAGAGGTCAGCAAAGGAGATCATGACTTTCTATGGAACATTTGACAATACATGGAGGCCTTGAATGTGACCTAAAAAATAAGAACAGTGAAGACCACATCTTTCTACCTACAAGATGTGACAAATTTATGATTGTGGTGCCATTGAGAGGACATGCAATGTGGCAATGCTAATCCCATTGAGACATGGGAAGAATTCATATGATATCTTATCAACCATTTCTTGCCTATCAAATCAGGACTGGAGGCCAAGATTATCTTGTTCAATATTTATCGAAAGGGCATGTTGAACTCACCAAGCTTCACCTACAGAACTCCTATGTGGACAAATACACACTATTGGCAATCTTCGTCAAGGGTTTGGAGCTTTAGGATGGATTTGTAGAGATGAGATTACCCCAACCTTCGCTCACTAGTTGCCACTGTCAAGTCACTCTTAGAGTACACAAAGTTGAGTTCCACACAACCAAAGCCCCTTGACAAGGGCCATGGTGGAGGAGAAAAATCCAAGTCGTAAGGAGACAAGACAAACCATCAACAACAGGACAAGGGCAAGGGCCATCAAGATGGAAGGTCGGATAATTACAAGTTAAAAAGGGATGGGAAGCCACCAAAGAGGTACATTTTCAAGGGTCCTCATTGGACAAGTGCTTGCCCGTAAAAGGCGATAGTCTATTCTATATATTGCCTCGATGAGATGGAGAAGCAGGAGGCATATCTCAGCTTGATGCATGTCCTCAGTGCCATAAATGCCTCAATGGGATCATCATCAGCTGCTCAATTTTTGTAGACATCGAGTTGAACGGGAAACCTTCAACGCTCTTATTGACATAGAAGAATCAAAGTTGTCTGTGTTGGAAGTGATCACTAAGAATAAAGAAGATGAAGCTGGCATTACAGAAGACTTCGGCCATGTTCGAGACAGTTAACACGAAGTCTATTTTGACCAAGAAAATATCTCCTAGAGTGAAGGTTCGCGTCAAATGATAAAAAAGCTTCAATGTTATGGTGGAATTCATGGATGATTACAAAGAGATGGTGAGCATCTGACACATTGAAACATGTGTCATCTCGCTCATCAACTCATTGGTCATCTTCGAGCCTAAGGGAACTTACAATGTTCCTATGAGGCCAGGTAGATATCTAAAGCATAAGACTCTCTCTATCATGCAAGTGGCGGAGGGGCTCAGAAGATAGAAATACACCTTCCTACCGACCATCATTTTGGAAGATCCGAGACTTTCCACTCCAATGCCTCCCAAAGTTCTCGATACTCTTGAGAGCTTTGTGGATGTCATCCCTCAAAGATGCCAAAGTGATTTCCACCGAAGTGTGAAGTGGACTATGTCATCAACTTGGTCCCACAGAACTCCCTAGATTACATAAGAAACTGACCAAAGTCTCCATAAGGCATCTATGTTCTCTTTCAAAGGAAGTATGATGGATCCTTACGGATGTGTATCGATTATTGGGAACTAAACAAATTTACGGTGAAGAAAAAGTAACCGATCTCTCTAGTGGCAGACTTATTCGATCAAAATTGATAAAGCAAGATGGATTACCAAGTTGGATCTTCATTCGGGCTATCAGAAAGTTCGAATTTCTAACAAAGATATGTAGAAGATGGCATGTGTTACAAAATATGAATCATTCGAGTTTCTCATGATGCCTTTCAATGTCACTAAGGCCTCGACAACCTTCTAGAGGTCATGAAAAAGGTATTGTAATACTTCTTCAAAGGTTGTCTACCTCAATGACATCATGATATCTATAGACACACTTTGGAGGAACACATCCAACAAGTGTTCAAGGCATTGCAAAAAAAAGAAATATATGTGAAGCATGATAAGTGTTCCTTCACTCAACTGAAAGTACACTTCTTAGGACATGTCATTAGAGGTGGAAAGCTCAAGATGGATGGTACAAAAATTTTATCCATCATGGAGTGAGAGCCGCCTAAATGAGTTTTTGATCTATGTTCATTCCTTGACTTGATTAATTATTATAGATAGTTTGTTAAGCGGTATTCATATGTGATGATCCTTTAATGAATCTTCTATGAAAGAATGTGAAGTAGGAGTGCATGCCTATATGCCAAGAGATGTTCGACACCCAGAAGCGGGCCATGATGAAAGACATTGCCAGACTACACCATGCCTTATTGGAGGAGTTTTTATATAGAAGGGCATCCCGTGGAGTTTGAGAATCACAAAATGACATGAGCGATGCTACGCCATTCAAGAGAAGAAAATGACAACAGTGATCCACTGCATGTGAACATGCTGGCACTAACGACAAAAAATATTGCGAACAACTTCTTCGAAATGCAAAAGAAATTATCACAAAGTAGGTACAATGGTAAGATTTTATGGCAGAGTTCGATTACATCTTGGAGTACAAGCTCATCATGATGAATGCCATTATCGACGTCCTCAGCTGACATGCAAAGTTAGCGGCCATGAGCTCCTCTAAGGCTGACCTCATCAAAATGATCAAGAAGTGGTTGGAGTCATATTCCATGATTTGTTTGAGCAAATGAAAGAGGGCAAGATGTGTCAATTTTGGGTGAAAGATGCGCTGAACTTCAACAAGGAACGTCGCATCTACATTCTGTTGTTCAACAACTTGCGGCACGTCATAGGAGTGACATGACCCCAAGTGGGCTGGACATTCGGGTAACCGATGCAATTTGGCACTCATCGAGGTTAATTACTTCTAGCCAAGGATGGAGTATGATGTTGAAGCTTTCATGAAAACATGCCTTGTTTACCTGCAAGACAAAGACATCCATCAAGCACCCAACGGACTTTTGGAACCCTTGCCTATTCTAGAGCGATTAGTGGCAAAAATAGGCGGTGATGAATCTATTGACAGGTACTCGATTAGTGATGAAAGTCTTCACCAAGAAGAGGATGTTGACTATGAATAAACCTTTTCTCGAGTTAGATGGTTTTCTTCTATTCATCTCATCTCGGCGATTGTCACACATATCCACTTGGAATTTTATGACAAATGGATCTAAATATTGAATTTCTCTATGAATAACTAGATAAAGAAATTTACATGAAGCAACCTTAGGACTTCATAGTAAAAGAAGAAAAGCGCAAGGCTTGTAGGCTATGCTGATCCATTTACAAACTTAAACAATTATCTAGGTGATGATAGATTAATTTATTTCAATGGATCATAACACATGTTTTTGAAATAATTGATAAAATCGTTACGTGAACTCTAAAAATCTAAGGATACATTTGTCATTATGACTATATGTGGACAACATCTTGATAGCTAGAAAAAAAATGTATTTTTTGGTCACCATTAAGAAATAGTTGTGCTTTATCCTTGAGATGAAAGACATGGATGAGGCAACCTTCATACTAGGTGTGAAAATACAATGAGATTGTTTTAAGAGATTCCTTTATCACAAGAGGCATTTATTAATAGGATTTTAAAGACAATTTGGAATGTGTGATTGCAAATCCATTGATACTCCTATTATGAGAGGTGATTTGGGCCTTAATGTATGTCCAAAGATTTCATAAAAAATAAAGAAATATTTTTTCTTTCCTCTAGTGAGTTTGATTGTGTACTCGGTCGAACATATGTTATGTCATGAGTTTAGTGAGTCATATATGACACCAATATTGAAAGACAATTAAGAGAATTCCTCAAGGGCGCTGTTGACTTTATTTTGTGTTATCATGGAAGAAGTCTAAGACTAGATAGATATATGGACATCGATTGGGCAAGCGACATTGATGAAAGAAAATTCACCTACGGATATGTCTTCTTGCTCATCAATGGCATTGTCACATGGGGCAACAAGAGATCAAAACACACAGCATTGTCTAGGATGTAACTTGAATTTGTGGCATGTGTAGGTACAGTCCAAGAGTCCAAGAGGCCCTATGGTTGGAAAGATTCATTCAACACCTGTAATTTTCAGATGTTGAAATGAAAAAAAGATGTATTGTATTGTCACAACGAAGATGCTACTGTTTATGTGAAGAATGAGAAATATCATTGCAAAGAAAAACATATCAACATCAAGTTCAAATTTCATGAAGTGAAGATGTGAAATTAAGAAGAGATTTCAGTCGAATACGTATCTATGCACCAGATGTTTGCTGATTGTTTCACCAAACCATTACTAGAGAAGTATTCTTGAAACATGTTAATGCATAAGAATTGTATATGAAAGGAAAATATATGTGAATCCATTCTATGAATGAACTATTTTTTTCATACATATCACCATCTTATGCATACATTCAGTATGACCATCAAGCACAAAATTACTCACTGACATAAGTCATCGTCTCTGATGCTACTATTATTACGCGTAGATAAGAAATATTTTAGACATTACTTTGTGCTAAAAAATGTTCTAAATCATTTTGATGTGTCCAAGATGATGCAAGCATGAGTTTTGATAACTCGGCCTGATGATGATAGCTAGATGTGGAACTCTAACTTTGATGCCTAATGATGGCAAGCAACTAGGAGCCTCACGTCGGACATTAGATGGGGGCAACTAGATGTAAGTCTATGCGGTGTTTGAGTTAGACATATGTTTCCTTGGTGGGATTCTCCACTGTAATACTTGTGTTGTGTAGAAGTATGCTAAATTGACTATAAGAGATGATGAATCAAAATTGGTTTTCATTATTGTGTGTCTTTATAGAGATAATGGTATAAGCTTTGCCCTTAGAACTTTAACTCTATTAAAAAATAATGATTGGTGTTGGTACTTAAGCATGATACTCCATGCCCAAAGTGAAGAGGTTCATTGAGTAATATGTAAAAAAGAAGCTGACTTGAACTGAAAATATAAGTGCAAAGAAAAGTTTGTTAAGAGATGCATGAGAGATTATGCATGCAATTGGCCAACTATTTTCTTTTTGTAAGATAAATAGTTTTGCATACAAAATTGATTATCGCAATGTCAGACACGGGTGTCTAGATAATACAACAAAATAAATCTAAGGCATAACAAGTAAACAATGCTTAAGCAATTGTGTAAGTCACAATTCAGTTAGCAAGAGAAGACTAAGTCATGGTTACAACACAAGCGATGTAAGATCGCATGTTACGTTGAGTAGTTATGTGAAACATAGTTTTGGCTCATGGATCAACCACAGATCCTTCACTGATGATTGTAAAGCCTCTCGTTATGGTTGAACGATTGTATATCCTTAATTGGTCATGATAAAAGCTCCCATATTAGAGTTGTACTAATACTCACGAGTCACACGATTCATTTGACTTCAAGGGAAAATGAAGAGATTGAGTATACATGCTAAACCTCGTCATGTGTGAGTGGAAGATTGTTGGCACCAATCATGAGGGCTGCCATGCCTTGGTATGGCATGGAATAACCACGTGACATGTCATGCTTGCATGAGATGAACACATGTCATGCTTGCATGAGATGAACACATGTCATGCTTGCATGAGATGAACACATGTCATGCCATCCCCCCCATACATTGAGCCTTCCTTATAGAAGTGGCAACACCTTACAGTGCGAGGACACATACATATGGTGTGTTCAAGAGAGTTGTGTGTGTGGTGGAGTTTAGAAAGGATTGTGTGTTTAGTATGAAGAGGAATATTGTGTATTGATTTTGTCCATTTGGTGACACATTCTTGCTCTCTTTTTTCCTTTTGTTATTTGAGTCGTGATGTTGTATTCCATTTTCACGTGATGTGGTTTTCGATCATGTGAGCGAATACAATCTGCTCGTGGAAAAATCATGTGAGCAATCCACTTCCACATTCAATGTACTATGTGAACCTCCCCATAATATATTATAATTTCTACAAATTTTGTATTGTGTTATAAGATGATGCAACCTTTTATATGAATGTATCTAATCTTTAATCACAAAAATAAATTTAAGATATGTTGGATGGAATTAGACTTGACACAATGTCAACAAATTAGTGTAACAACCCTGATTTTTAAATGAGGATAATTTGGGCTTTTAGGCCCAAACCCTAGTGTCTCCCCTATGTAAAGATCTAAGGTCCCCTTGTTAATCATGTTTCCTCGTATGTGCGCTTGACGGCTAGGGTTTGAGGAAAGAGAACTAGAGGGACAAGGAGAAAGAAGAGGAAGAAAGAGAATAAGGACAAACTAAGATTGCTCAAGGTATGTAAAGGAGATCCAACCCCTTTCTCCTTTCTCAATGGTCTTCATGTATCGGATGGAGAGTTGAGGACATCTTGTCCTCTAATTGGATTGTGATTGAGGGTTGCATCTGCATATTGATGGGATTATATGTTTTAGATGATCATCTATGCTTTGATAATGTTTCATGACCTACATTGAAAGTTTTGTGTGATTTTAGGGAAAACCCTAAATTAAATATGCTCATGAAATCATTTCATTTAAAATATTTCATAAACATGGTTTTAAGTCTATGATGGATTCTCAATGTTACATATGTTTTCCCTTGGAATATAAAAAACATGAATTTTCAGACTCAACACCGAGTCTGTAAGACGTTTGTACGGCCATGTCAACCCTTGGAATGGCCATGATCTAGCGGCCAAGAAGAGTGCGAAATTTGGCCCTTTATAATGCTCGTGACATTTCTATCACCATCGTTATAAGGCCGAGCGCGATCGTGAATGAGGAGACAATCGAAGTGGCTAACTTTGGGCGCTCAAGGGTCATGTCCGTTACAAACAATTGACACGGGCGTGATGACCCACTCCTATCCTATTTTAAAACCTATTTTCAAGATATTTTATACTATGTAATGATGATTGATGATTGTATATGTCACCTACTGATGCATGCAAAATATAACATATTTTAGATTATTATTTTAATTAATTTTTCTGTAATTTAATCATGGCATGCATCATTTTTAGTCACTTTTAATCATAATTCCGGATTTATTAATTTTAATTATTAATTATCTGAATATTTTAATTGTGGATGGATTAATTAAACTTGAATAATTAATTTGCAAGAAAATTCAAAACACGGCCGAAATTCAAAGAAAATATTTCCTTACGGCCGAGATTTCTAGGGGGTAATGATATGGAATCTTCGTTGTTACGGCTAAGATTTGAAGGGGTAAAGATAAAAAAAATTTATCTTTTGAGCGTAATGGCATGAAGATGAAGATTTTTGGCTGAAATTCAAAAGGAGTAATAATTAAATGATTTTATCTTTTGGGCGTAACAAGATAAATTCCTTCCTTACGGCCGAGATTTGGAGGGAGTAAAAGGAATTTTATCACTTTGGGAGTAAAGATTTAGTTCTTTCCTTACGGTCGAGATTCAAAGGGAGTAAAGATAAGAAAGATTTATCTTTGGGCGTAATGATAAAAAGGATTTATCTTTGGCCGAGTTTATCTCATAATTTTAAAGTCAACCGTATGATGTTACGGCCGAGATCAAATTGAAGGCCGTCCGCACCCTATAAATACGTGAAGAATCCATCATTTCAAAGTGTGCTATGAAGTTCAAGTTTCTTCCACGGCGAGTTGTGAGCTCTGCAGGCTACGACCAAGAGGAGAGAGGTGCGACGGCTGGAAGTTGATCGTGACCCTGATCAAGTCCGAGAGGCTGCCCGACTGTCTACCCGTGATCCGAAACTTCGACTTTTATCTATTTGGGTGTAATTCTTCCAATTATTATTATTTTGTTATTATCTCTCCAGAATTTTTAGGATGAACTCCATATTTTTATTTATTTCATGTTAGGAGATTATTATTGAAGGGAAACTATTTGGACCCTATATTATTTGTTTTAATCTTTTTTGATCAGTTAGTTAATTGTGCTTAATGCTTTTAATTTAATTACTTAGATTTCTGAATTGAGAACTTACCAGTTTGTGGATTATTTGATTTAAGAATTCATTAATTAAATTAATTGATTTTATGTGAAATTAATAATTGACATAAATTTGATAACTAGTGTGTGGAGAATCAAGTTTATGTGGTCTGTTAATCTAACCAGTTTGTGAAGTGATTAATAGTCTAGGATTTTCATATTAATGCATCTTAATTTTAATCTTATATGACGAATACCAATTTGTGGGACTTTATGTTTGATTAAATTTAAGATAGTTTGATTTACCGGATTAAATAGCAGAATTACCAGTTTGTGGACTCTGTGATGTTAATCTTGTAAATTAATAACTTGAGAAAATTCCTAATACATCTTTAAAGATTAAATTTATCTTTTATGGTTCAAATATTTATCCTGATCTATTTTCATCCTAAGGCCTAACTTCAACACCATTATCTTATCTTTATCTTATTTTTCTTATTTTATTTCATAAAACCTCTTTCCAAAAATCCATGTTTTTCCTCTCTTATTAATTTATAAATCCAGATATTGAATTAATAATATTCCTCGTGGGTTCGACACTCTTACTCCTATTACTATATTACTTGAGCGACTAGTGCACTTGCTAGCAAATTTTATTGTTACAAATATAACGCATCACCTACATACATAAATTGCATGTTTCCTCATAAGTAGTTTAAATTTTGAAGCTTGAGCGACGTAATAATTATTGTTGTTTGAATTATTACATGTCACCCCTCAATGACTCTTATCGGATTTTTAGGAAATGATCATTCTTACACCTCGTGTGTTTGCTTTTTCTTTAGAAATAATCATTCTTATGCTGACAATGGTTTGTGTATTCCTAATCACCTTTGGGCGAGGGGATTTTTGTGTCAAAGGCCTAGCTGGCCTATTGTGAGGGCAACAACATAATTCTCAACTATAGTAAGATCAAATATTGTAAGGGCCAAAGATTGAATGGATAGATTGATGCCCACAAAAGTAGAGTTTGAAATGGTTATAAAGCAACACTGAGGAGGTTATTGAGGCAATTGTTAAGGTAATTAAGTGCAAGTCACTCATATGCCTATTGATGATTAATGATGGATTGATGATTGCTTTTCATACTATTAGTATGATGATGATTGATTACATGTCTTACCATACCATTTATATTAATGCATGATGAAGTATTATGATTTTATGATTGACATGAATATCATATGTTAAGTACATGACATACATATCTTTCTTTTCCTATATATGAAATTGAATATGCATATCATGTACTAGGTAGCCAAAGTCAAGGATGAATGATGACTTAGCTCATGATGGCATGGTTGTACATGGTCTAGGATGTAATAGTCATGATGTTATGTTGAGCCTAGTAGACTATTGATTATGTGTTTGAATAAAGAATATTAGCTTATGCTTTACATTCTATAACATTATTTCTCAAATGTTTTAGAAAGTCTTCCCTTGAAAAATTTTATTTTATCTTATTTTATTTTATAGTTTTTGCTGCATTATTGTTAAATCATTTCATTATGATTATGTGATGACGAATAGACTAACACAATCGAATTATCCTAATTGCTACTAGCTTTTAAGATAGATTTTCAAGGTGTTACAATTTGATATGAGAGCATGCTTAAGACCTATGCTAATATGTTAGAGAATTGTTAAGTGTCTAAGTTCATCTACAACTGCCATGAGTAGTCATCCAAAGTGAAAGTATGTTTTGTGCCACATGATTGTATGTTTTTATTGCATGCATATTTTATACATATTTTAAATTCATCATTTAGGTTATTTTTCATAGTTTTTGACCTTGCATGCATCTATTTTCTTAATTTCTTTCGAGTCCGAAGCTATCCACTTTGGTCTATTTTATTCTCAGGGTGGGAAACAAGTGGAGCAAAACAAATGCAAAAATTGAAGCAAAAATGGCATATCCTTATACAAGAACCCGGGCTAGGTCGACATTATACTCCAGTCGGGCTAGATGCAGAATCCGAGTTCGTATCGAACTTGGCCCGACAACCTAAACCCGGGCCGCATTGCATATAACTCGGGTCGGGTTAACATATTAGGACATTTTCCTAATGGACGACCATTATTGTTGGAAAATTTTGATGTTGATTTGATCCCCGACATAACTCGTAATCCTAAGAGGCTGCCATATCTATAAATAGGGATGTACCACAAATAAACAACGGATGCAATCCCAGAGTTTGAAGCCCTACCCGCACAAAAAATGAGAGACAAAGTTCTACTATGCGTCATAGCAAATCTATCAATAATTGGATATTTTGAAGTTTCGAATGATCGTTTGGGGCATAGTTTCGGTCAAAGCTTGTTCTAGAGATGTTCACCAATATATAAATTTCAATATTTATTTTATATTTTCTCCCTCAAATTTGATGTTAATTCTTCCCATTATGGATTAGTTTAGTTGTTAGAGGAAGACTACATTGACCTCGGCTTTTCTCTTAATATATTTTACTATTCAGAATTTTTGGATCACGATTGTGATGTTTGCTTAATGCTTTATCTGAATTGATTAACTTACTGCATTAATTTTCTATAATTTCTCATAAATTCAGCTACTGTAATACATTGTGTAGGAAACCCGGGCCAAGTAGGTACCAACCCGGGCTAGGTTCCATTGTTAATTTTCATCAGATTGAATCAAGTTAGTCGACCCAACCTGAGTTCAATCAGAACCTGGCCGAGTTCTCTTTGTGTGATATCTTTGTTAACAAATTTGTTTTAATTGCTAACAATTGTGTCACTAAAGGGAGGTTTGCAACTTAAAGTATCTTAGATAAAGTAGATTGAAGTTGATCAAATTATCGACGTCTTTAATTTTAATTTTATTTAAGATCGTTAGGTTTTCAAGCTTTTTAGTCCTATACTTTAAGCAACATTTCATATTAGTGAATCTTAATTTAGAATATATTAAGGTGGATATAGTTTTCAGCGTGCTTTGATTATATTCTTTACTAAGAAATTTAGGTTCTTAACTTTTTGAGTCCTATATCTTCTATCCATTTTTTTTCTATAAGAAGTCTATATTTGATTGAGTTTTTCCTCTAACCTCCCTTGAACTAGAACTTTTTTCACGTCTACCCACGACTTTCGAATTTTCTGCAGACCTCTCCTAAATTATGCATTTTTTCCACTTAGGTCCATCTGTCAACCTCTTGTTAACTTTTTCCATTAATCCTCATTATTTTGATTTATGGAATGACCAAATTGCTCACATAGTTTAGAAAAGTGAGCTCCCCACTGCATTTGGACCACCAAGAAGAGCTTGTTCACCACCCTCACCTGCGCCATCTCCTGTAGCAGCGCTGGTGAGTGCTTGGCCAAGGCGTGAAACACTCGGATGCCCTTCTCACTCGCCAGTGGCGACGTCATCGCATGCCCCATCAGTGATGCCCGCCCTTCCGCGCACCCGTAGAGGACATCCACCGTCGCGAGGACCAGCTCGCAGGCTCTCCTCTCGGGCTGCTCGATCAGTAGCTCCACCATGGCGTGCATGGCCTGATGCAAAAATTGATAACAGTAGCTAGCAAGTGCACTGATCGCTCAAGTAATAAAGTGAAAAGTATAGGTTGTCGATCTCACGAGGAATTAACCTACTTCTCTATCAAATCTCAAAGGCTAATAGGAGACGACATAAAGTTTTGAGGTAGAAGTTGTGCAGAAAGTAAATAAATTACAGGAATATAAAGAAGTATAAGATGAAGAAAACTAAAAATTAACTACCGATGCATAGGTCCTTAGGATGATATATCTTAAGACAGACAAATTAATAACACAAAAAGCATTAAGTTGTTTCGATTGACGGACTAGAATCTACTCCAGGTATCGATTTTCTACTAGAACAAATCGAACTATCTCAATTTTAGATTTAATATAATTACTCTATCTACGATCATAATTAAATCAAACAGACATTGAGATGCATTAAGTTGCAGATTCTAAACTATTGATACCCATATAATGGTAGCGTTCAAGAGACCGTACAATACATAATTTGATCGAGGATCATACGATTATGTTATATAATGCTCTGACATCTGAATCTTAAATCAATTCCAGAGTTATCATGCAAACTCAAGACAACAATTCCCACAAGGATAATAGTCGTTTAAGGATAATGACGTGAACTTTTTGTAGTTATGGAATTATGGATTCTCGCACTGAAAGTAATTCTTGTCACATTTTAAATTTACTCTGGAGTTCACACAACTGCAAGTGAACAGGTCGAGTAGAAATCCTGAGTGTTGTAACCCCGTTGATTTAGATCGATTACTTGTTCTAATTATATTTCAAAAATTATCACGAAATTATTAGGAATAAATCAGATAAAGAAACGAACATAGATTAAGAATAACAAAGGAGAGTATGAAAAGATCAAAATGTGATAGAAGAGATTCCCTTGTAATGAACCCGTTGATGGTATTGCAATTTCAATGTTCGACTTACTGATTTTATACGTTCATTAAGACGCGAATGAAGTACTCTATCTCCCAACCCACCGATTTATCTATGGACTGAGAAGAGAGTAGCTGCTAATCACTAAATTAGGACTACTGATTAATAAGATTATAATCCTTAATCAAAAGAAGAGTTTGATCTCTCGATCTTCTACAACCCATTCTTTTGATCCTAATCGAAGTGATCGAAATGCAATTGACACCTCACACAACTGTTAAGGGTTCTCACCTCGCAACAGTCATTATGGTAGAAATCTCGATCTTTATGTGAACAATAAATCAATAATAACTAGAAACACAACAAGTAATGTTACTAATTCCTCCTCTCGGATGGAACTAGTTGATGAAGAAAACAATTGATCTCTCGATCTAATTGAAATCAGACATAAATTATAAAACTTCCATGTATCAAGAAAACAGAAAGGAGAAGTCGAATTTGCAGTATCAAAAAGTTGAAATAAAAGTCAGCATCAACAAAGTCTCATCACAAAGGAACCAAAAATCTTCTTTTTCTACCCCCCCGTTCTTCATTTTTCCTCTTTTTTTTCCGGCTTCCTCTCCTCCTTTTTGTTTCCTCCCTGCTCAAAATTCAAATTTTGAAAAGTAGTTAGTCCCCCCTTTTACTCATTCAAATTCTCCTCTAATAATGATAAAAAACTATTTAAATTCGCTCAACTTTTATGTAAATTTGTGAGTTTAATTATAATGATTAATAAGAGGTGAACAATTAAAACAATCAACCTCTGGAAAGCATTAAGAACAACATATATAATCAAAGGAAACTAACTTTATTCAAATAAAACAGAGGTCTATGAGTATACCTGTTTGACAATAGAACTACTACAAACCTAGAAAATTGACTCGAAATTAAAAGCTAAAAACTGAAATAATCTTGAACTACAAGAAAGAACTACAAAAGAACTAAAGTAATCTAATATCATCGCAACATAAATTAGAACAGATAATGCTCTTTGGGAATCACCGATGAAGTATGGCTGAGCTCTCGTCTAGAGTCGATCCAGCCGAAGTCTTCTCAGCAAGCCTTTAGAATCTTCTCACGTTCTTGGCTTTGAAGAATAGGTTGTAGGCCCTAGCATGCTCAATTCTAGCTGCCAGACATCTCTTTTTATAGGGTCTCCGATTTCTAAGTGGTTTAGGAAGAATAGAAATATTTCCCATATGAAATAAGGTAAATTTGGAGTCCTATTGGTTTTGAAAGTTTTGCCTTGTAAAATTACGAGATTTTTAGCTTAATTAGTTTCCAATTGATCCTTAGGACATCTGATAGGAGTTGGAGTCCTTGTACATTGAGAATTCTTCCGAAAATACGTCTTTGTATTGATTTAGATGTCTGTCACACCCCCTGCAACCATTTTAACGGCCAAATTTGAGTTGGAGTAGACATTTTCCTATCCTTCATGCGGCGTGAACAAAACATCACGGCCATGATTTGGGCAATTTGTTCTATGGTTACGCGACTTATATATTCTCATAGCCCGTTATAGAATGCTAACGGCCCATTAACCGTGAACCCAAAATCTTTAATTGTTCTGTGACATCCATGAAGAGGCTATAACATCCCATTAGATATTTGCCTTGTTGTCCCTTTTACGGCCTGTTAGTCGATGGTATGTGGATTCCAAAGTTTTTGTGATGTTCATGAAACCAATATAACGACTGGTGATATGAATGTCTGAAATGTGTAACAACCCGTTAGGCTTCTCTCACGGCCCATTAAGTCATCGAAGATCTAGTTGTTATAGGAGTCGTGAGTCCTGCATGATCCGTGAGTTTTAGTCTTCACGGTCATGAGTGGCATTTCACGACCCTTTAAATCTTCTTTCGCTTCTGCCAGAGTCGTGAAGTTGGGTGTTTGAGGCATGAGTTGTACCTTATGGCCCTTGATATACGACTCACGGCCTGTTAAAGTCGTTTCTTCTTTACAGCTCCTTCTGTGAGCATCGTGAGCGGCAGATAGCGGGGCGTGAGCGTGGCCGTTATGAATACTTAACGGCCCGTGAAGGAGATTAATTCATATTTCAAGAAACTATTTGGACTCCGTTTTGCGTTATTCTTCTTTTCTTTTGATTCTCCACCATTGTTATCCATAATTCCTGCAAAATCAGCCAACTAAATGTAGATGGTTGCTTCAAAAAATTTATAGGAAATAATGTAGAAAGAGATGCATGCCATGATCAAATTACATGAAATAAGCTTGAATGCAAGTCTAATTATATGTTGTGAAATGCATGCATCAAACTCCCCCAAGCTTAAATCTCTGCTTGTCCTCAAGCAATGTTCAAGGCAAAAACTCAAAAGATGATCATTTAACCATTGTTTCCACCAAGTATCTTAGCTATCTTCTTAGCGCCTTGTTTATTCGTTCATCGTCAAAGTGTCTTTCCACGTTCTAGATTTTCCCCAGCCTTGCGAAATCTCTGAACAGAAGACATTTTTCAACTCCTCCAGATTTAAGTGATATGAAAATAGGCCTTGATAATAAAAATATCCATGTTGAATAAACAAGTGTGGGAAGAGCTTTTATAACTTTTTTGTTCCTTTTTTTTCTTGCCTTCATGATTTCGTGATTCTCCATATTGCTCAAAGTGGTCCATGTAATGGGCTTTCGACCGACGGATCCCAGAGCAGATGTCCTTAGGTCGCCAAGCAAGAATCCCCTACGGATCTAATCACCCGGACTCACTAAGATTCCGGATAACACATTTATACCTTTCTTATTTTATTTGATTTGATGTTTCTCCATATTGCACAAGGTGGTCCATATAACAGACTTTCGACCGACGGATCCCAGAGTAGATGTTCTTAGGTCGTCAGACAAGAATCTCCTACTAGTCTAATCACCCGAACACACCCAGATTCCGGATAGCACCTTTTATACTTTTATAAGTTTTCTTTGGGTTCCACTAACCCTTGTTTCTTTTGATTTAGCTCATCCTACACTTGAACATTCAACAGGGATGTAATTGTTATCACATGGCTTACATATATATTTGTTTAAAGTAATTACAAAGGAGGTAGTCGTCAACATATTCATGATTTCACGCAGCATCGTTCTCCATACCATTAAACCCTACACTATGGCGATAAATGATAAACATGGAGTACTTTGAATTTAGCTAATGTACATGATGTCCTTGAAGATAGTTCGAACAACAGAAAATTTTTAAAACAAAAGTGAGTCTGACATTTTTTTAATGCAATACGAGAACTAAATGTAGAAAGGATACTAAGATGCAACTTTGAAAGTAGCTGCTTCAGCTTCATTACTAAAATAAATATGTCCCCAAGCCTGAGCTCAACACTGTCCTCAGTATTTAAGGTCGGACTCGTAAAAGGGATACAAGCGTGCGTGAAAATAAAAGGACAGAATTTAAAGAGAAGGTAGGAGACAACGGCTAATCCATAGGTGGTGGTGGCGGCGAAGGATAGAGAAGATGCCCATAATGTCCCTGGCTGACGTGGTACTCGTGCATGCGTCACATCATAGCATCAGTTTGTGCCTGGCTTTCGGTTAAAGAAAGTACGTCAGCACGGATTTGGAGCAGCTTGTCGGCCTATCGTAACTGCTCGGTGTGCATCGAAGTCAGCAACTGATGCATGGCAGAGAAATCAGAGAGGTGAGAAGTGGTGGGAGCACCCGTGGCAGGCTGCCCCTGAGAAGGTCCCAGGTCCTCCAGGCGGCGTCGTCGTGGAACTATTGGGTGCTTCGGTGGGACAAGTAACCAAATGGCTTCATTGGAGGGGTCAAAGTGCTCCGTCTCATTGATGGTATGTGTAAATCAGCCTTGCCTGACCGGAAATATCAGTCGTCCCCTTGTCCGAAACCAAGCTCCATGGCGTGGATGAGATAATCATCCAGGGACGAGGCCCGTCTAGCTGTGGCAGCTCATCCAAATTGAGATTCAGATGGATGGCAATGGGTATGATCATTCCGCAGATGATGATGTGACCCTTATCTTTGTTGGCAGCTTTGACAAAAGTGTGAGCTAGAAATGCGCCGACATTAACTAGGGTGGAGGTCAGCATGCAATACAAGATAAAGAGTTCCTGAGCATTGACACCTCCGCTACTATCACCGTGGCCAAACAATGTGTTGGAGAGGATCCGATGCGCAAATCGGATGACTAGGTTCTGAATATATGTGGACTTGGCGTGTTGATAGTCCAAATGTCCTTCATCTGTTATGCGTGACCAGAATTCTAGGGTGCTGAACTCCTTGGGGATGCGCATATGTCCTGTGTTCGGAAAGTTGAAAATGGCATTAAACTCGGCCAGGGATAACTCGAACTCGCGATTGTAGAGTTGGAAGGAGATGGCCGCCTGCCGACGTCCTGTGGCCTCGAGGTGCTCCACCTTTAGGGAACATAGAAATTCCTTCGTGATATCATCATAAGTGGGCCACCACTGCTGCACGAAATAACCTATGCTGATGTTAGAGAATAATGTCATAATAAATGGCCGGAGGTTCCATATATTCATCGCAGCTTGGTCCGGGAACCGAGTGGGATAGATGTGGAGGAAATCTAGCATCTATTTCCGGGTATGTGCTTCAGTAGATAGCCACTCTCTGGTGGTGGGGGCGCAGAAGTCGTGAGGTGGAGCCATCGGTGGTGATAGCATTGTCACCCGGGCATTGGCGGCAACGAACAAGAGCCTTCACGCGAGGTGCCATGAGATGTAGCGAGGGTCATGGCCTATATGAGGAGTGTAATGGCCCGGAAAGCTAGTTTCATGGATCATGAGACATAAGTAACGGCCCTCGCAGTGGCCAAAAATAGACTTTACGAGCCATTTATAGTGGGAGACGACCTTTACAGAGGAGGAAAAAAATTACTAATGGGCTGTTTATATCGTCTCACGGCCGTACATAAGGGAAACATGAAAGAGGAATAAAAACACGGCATGTGTCCCTTCCTTCACAGTCCTATTCTTCTTGCCGTCGTTGGAGAAGGATGGCGAACGTCAGGTGTTTTGTCCACCGGTGAGAAAGCACTGTCGAGTTGTCGGTTGAAACGGTAGTGTGATTCGTTCATCGAGGAAGAGGCAGCGGTGGTAGACGTCGACCGAGGGGGAAATCTGCGGCAAGGATGCTCGATGCCGGCGTCAACCGAGGGAAAAAGGGCGGTGAGGATGTCCGATGTCGTCAAAGTGAGCGATGGTGCCGGGTCATGGTCGGAGCCGATGATGGCGGCAGTCGGGGCGACGGAGGATCAAAGGGCAAGGAACGTTTGAGATGAGATCCTCGGGGCGTTATCTTTATACTTGTCATCGTTGATCGAAGGAGATGGCCGCCGGGATCCTAATCGCCGGAGATCCAGTTGTCAAGCAGGTCGAGCAGCGTGCCGGCTTGAGTGAAAAGATGAGGCGTGAGAGGCAATCTCACGGTCCTGCACTTTAAATAGCCAAACTCATGGGGGTCGTGAGAAGTTGTTAACGGGCCATACGAGTTAATGTGGGTGGTTGAGTTACGAGGTGATGTGCTCGAGTTACGGGGCAATTTTTGGGGCGATGTGCTCGAGTTACGAGGCATTACTCGCCATCCTGATGTGACGCCACGTGGCCTAATCCATGATTGAATATATGAACCTATTAGAATATGTGACGCCACGTGGCCCAATCCATGATAGAATATATGAACCTATTAGATAATTAATGCTACGTGTTCTCCTAGGGATGGTGTATTTGGTTAGATTCATGGGGCATGAACGTGAATTAACGACACGTGAGGGTTAGTGACGGCTCGAGAAAAGTTGAGCAGGGATGTGAGACGAGAAAAATGACAGCCACCGAAGCAGACTTGGATACTTACATCCTGTGAAGTAAATCTAATGGCCTGTGAAAATTTTGAGTGGAGTGAACTAGATACTGTGAGACCCGTGAAAGCATACTAACGACTCATGAAAAATCGGTGGCGACCCGTTAGAAAATAGGCAAGGTCGTTACTCGGGAACTATAGACATTTTTGGGGTGGATAGAGTCACTACGGCCCAGGAACGTAGTGTAATGACGCATGAGAATTAGTGTATGCATCGCAAAAACCTCCTGTGAGACCTGTGAAAGGATGATGACAGCCCATGAAGAACAGTAAAAGCGGCAGTAGGCTCTATGAGACTCGTGAGACAAGAATAACGGCTTCTAAATTTGGCAGATGGTGGCGGACGGTAAGCTCACAGGCCGTGAACCAACAATCGCACCCCGTGGAAGAACTATGAGGTGTAATTCACGGCCAGTGATGGTCTAAAATCGGTACCTACTGCAAATTCGGTGTGCCTGCTATATATTTTTGAGAAATGTAATGTGGAATGAACTTACCTGAGCAGAATTCTTTAAAATTAAGTAACAAACAAAAAGAAACGTGCAAGAAGAAAGAAACGATGGTTAGACATAAATATGCTAAAATTAAAAAGTCTATAGGTAGAGTTGAGGCAGTAGAGTTATAGAGTTATAATCGCTAGCTCGACTGTCCCCTCAGCGTGTGCTAAGGTTCATATGAGGAGAGAAGTTGAATGACGGCGGGCTCGCGGTCGTCAATATATGACTTAACCCTATGTCCATTTACTTTTAATGTGAATTTTCCACCACGAGACAATATTTCGACCATGCCTTAAAGTGACATGTTGAATACAGTGTAAGGGCTAGACCATCAGGAAATAAGTTTTTGGGGAAAAGATGCAGACGGCTATTATAAATAAGAACTCTTTCGACCATCAGTGTAGAAACTCTTTCTATTTAATATGTTTGTCATGAAATCTTTTGGTCCGTTCTTTATATAACTTGCTATTCTCATAGGCCTATTGTCGAAACTCATCAAGGTTGTTTAAAGCTAATAGTCTTTCGTTCCTAGCATTGTCTAAGTTATAGTTGAGAAATTTCGTTGCCGAATATTCTTTATGTTCTAACTCAATAGGGAGATGACATGCTTTTCCAAAGACTAATCGATAAGGTGATGTACCAATAGGAGTTTTAAAGGCTGTTCTATAAGCCCAGAGGGCCTCATCAAGTTTGAGTGACCAATCTTTCCTAGAGGCATTAATAGTCTTTTCTAGGATTCTCTTTAGTTCTCGATTGGATACTTTGACTTGACCACATGTTTGTGTGTGATAAGGTATACTAAGCCTATGATGAATTTTAAAACGGTGCAAGAGACTAGCTACAATTTTGTTGTAGAAATGTGCACCATTATCACTTATAATAACTCTAGGTGTGCCATACCTGGTGAAAATATTTATTCTTAAAAATTTCACCACAACTTTAGCATCATTAGTGGGTGAAGCAATAGCTTCAATCCACTTGGATACGTAGTCGATAGCAGTTAGGATGTATTCGTGGCCATAAGATTTAGGAAAAGGACCCATAAAATCGATACCCCAAACATCAAATATGTTGCAGTAAAGAATATTGTTTAAAGGCATTTCGTTGTGATGAGAAATGTTACCTGTCCGCTGGCAATGATCACAAGACTTACAGTGTTCTCAGGCGTCCATGTAGAGTGTAGGCTAGTAGAATCCGCATTCCAAGACTTTGGCAGCAGTTCGGTTAGGCCCAAAGTGTCCTCCTACAATGCCGTCATGACAATGATGTAGGATATTGGGTATCTCGTCTTCTCGTACACATCTTTGGATCACTTGATCTGCACACACTTTAAACATATAAGGATCTTTCCAATGATAATGTTTAACGTCAGAGAAAAATTTATTTCTTTGATGCATAGTCCATCCTTTGGGGATCCATTTGCTGGCGAGGTAGTTGGAGAAATTTGCAAACCAAGGTGTTAGTTCAGATTTATGATTTATTGCAAATATGGCCAAAATCTTTTCATCGGGAAATTCTTCCTAGATGTCGATGTTTTCCTTAGGAGCTGGATCCAAACGAGAAAGATGGTCAGTAACTAAATTCTCTGTCCCCCTTTTGTCCTTGATCTCGACATCAAATTCCTGTAGCAATAATATCCATCGAATTAATCTTGGCTTGGCATCTGTCTTCATCATAAGATGTCGGATGGCTGCATGGTCCATATAGACGACAACTTTGGAGCAGATGAGATAAGGTCTAAATTTGTCGAATGCGTAAATCATAGCAAGTAACTCTTTCTTCGTAGTCGCATAGTTGATATGTGTAGAAGTGAGTGTGTGATTGGCATAGTATATGACACGAAAAATTTTGTTGTGTCGCTGTCCCAAAACTGCCCCAATCGCTCCATCGCTTGCGTCACACATTAATTCGAAAGGGAGACTCCAATCTGGTGCGACAACAATAGGAGCAGAGATTAGTTTCTCCTTTAACAGGTTATAAGCCTCCAGACAATCTCAATTGAAGTCAAATTTGGCGTCTTTAGTTAGGAGTGCAGTAAGGGGCTTCGAGATTTTTGAAAAATCTTTGATGAACCGACGATAGAAACCAGCATGCCCGAGGAAGCTTCTTATGTCTTTGACATTTGTAGGAGGGGGAAGGTTGGCGATGACGTCAATTTTGGCCTTGTCTACTTCGATCCCTTTCTCTGAGATCTTGTGACCAAGAACTATACCTTCTTTCACCATAAAATGGCATTTTTGCCAATTCAGGACGAGATTAGTTTCCTCACATCTCTGCAAAACTAATGACAGATTGTATAAGCAGTTATCAAAGGAATTTCCAAAAATAGAGAAATCGTCCATGAAAATTTCAAGGATTTGCTCATTCATATCAGCAAAAATCAACATCATGCAACGTTGAAAGGTTGCTAGAGCATTGCAGAGTTCGAATGGCATCCTTCGGTAGGAAAAAGTTCCATATGGTCATGTGAATGTCATTTTCTCCTGATCTTCGGGCGCAACTGCAATTTAATTATACCCGGAATATCCATTTAAAAAATAGTAAAAGATGTGACCTAAGATACACTAAAACACTTGATCAA
Source organism: Pontederia crassipes (assembly GCA_030549335.1). NCBI lineage: Eukaryota > Viridiplantae > Streptophyta > Magnoliopsida > Commelinales > Pontederiaceae > Pontederia > Pontederia crassipes. The sequence goes on along the minus strand of JAUKPH010000017.1, from coordinate 18,307,668 downwards.
TAAAGGGTAAGGGAAAGTGATCCTTGCATGTAGCGTCATTCAACTTATGATAATCGATGCATACACGCCACTCGATCACAGTTCGCTGCGGGATAAGTTCATTATTTTTATTCTTAACTACCGTCATACCTCCTTTCTTGTGTACTACCTGGACTGGACTTACCCATTGGCTGTTAGAGATAGTGTAAATGATCCCAGCATCAAGGAGTTTGATAATTTCCTTTCTGATGACTTCCTTTAATGCGGGGTTAAGTCTCCGTTGGAACTGGGCGACGGATGTCCATCTTCCTCTGTTAAGATTTTATGCTGACAAATAGCGGGGGAGATACCTTTAATATCTGAGATAAACCATGCTATGGCTTTCTTGTGAGTTCGTAGCACCTTCAAAAGTTGTTGTTCCATATCATCTATAAGAGTAGAGGAGATAATAATAGGATATGCATCATTCTCAAGAAAGGCATATTTCAAATGTGGAGGTAGTTCTTTCAGTTCAAGTTGTGGTGATGAAAATATGTCCTCCTCTTGCTGAATGGCGAGTTCTTCCTTGTCCGGTGTCTGAATCACTGTTGTGGATTCTTCAACATCCGTGTCGTCGATACCTACATATGGATCATTAATAACATTAGAAATTATGTCGCCTATTTCATCATGATTTTCATCTTCCAAACTCTCAATAGCAAAACATGTGGAGGACGAGGCATAGTCCATGGAAGTCTGAAGTGAGGTTTTCATATCAAAACTGAGATCCTCATTGTCGACTCGAAGTGTAAGTTTTTCTTGCTGGACGTCGATGAGAGTATTGCCCGTGGCCAAGAATGAGCGTCCCAATATAATAGGTGCCTCTGGTCCAGACTTCATATCCAGAACGATAAAATCTGCTAGAAAGATGAATTTATCCACTTTCACTAGGACATCCTCTAGAACTCCTTTCGGTTTCACTGATTGATTAGCCATCTGTAGTAAGATGGATGTAGGAACAAGTTCTCCGTAACCTAGCTTTAAGAAAATAGAATATGGCATTAGATTAATGCTTGCTCCAAGATCACACAGAGCTTTTGCACAATGATAATCTCCAATTGTGCAGGGTACGGTAAAACTGTCAGGATCACCCATCTTCATTGGGAGATCTTCCTTGTAGACTGCACAACATTGAGGCGACATTTTCATAATGCCTTCTATATCGATCTTCCGTTTATGGGATAAAACATCCTTCATAAATTTTGTGTGGCTGGGCATCTGCTGTAATGCTTCATAAAAAGGTATGTTAATGTGCAGTTGTTTAAATATTTCAATGAAGCGAGAGAATTGCATATCCAGCTATTCATTGTGTAGCTTTTGCGGGAGCTGCAGATGTCCCAGTTTGTTTGCTATCTCGACGGTTGCTGGTTCTTTTCCTGTCAACTTCTGGATTGGAAGTGTGGGGTCTTCTCCAGGGTCATGTAGCATTTTAATTTCTGCCTCTTTGCCGGTGTTTTTGTTTGATGTTTGTAGTGCATGTCCAGATAGAGTTTTTTCGCTTCGTAAGGAGATAGCTTTAGCTTCTTCTCTTGGATTTTTCTCGGTGTTACTTGGAAGAGCTCCTGGTGTTCATCCAGCAAGAACGTTTGCTATCTTTCCTAGTTGAATTTCCAGATTGTGGATGGAAGCATCTTGATTGGAAACCTTGGTTTATGATCACTAGCTGATCACAATAGTTTTTTATCCCATTTTAGACGCATTTCACCCATATCGAGCCCCTATTTTGCATAACTTTTGGCCAATTATATTTGGAATGCAAAGATTGTGATAACTAGTTGATGTTTCTCATTTTATACTTGATTTCATATGCAAAGAGGCTCTGAATTGCCAAAATCCATAAATATGTCAATTCTATGCAAAGTTATCATTTCAATGTGTAAGTTATCATTTTTCTATTTGAGCTGATTTCCAGTAATTTTCTTGCCCTAAATCCACTGCCATTATGAATGAATCGTATTTGGATGATCATATTTCAACTTGTGTAATATTATCAATGCATTTCACAAGTTATCATTTTTCAATGCCAAGTTATCGTTTGAGGGAAAAACTGTCATTTCGATATGCAAAACTATCAAATCTGCAAAAAAGCATTAAGCAATCACTAAAACACAGTCTTAACTCATTGCTGTTCAAATTTGATCTCATTTGGATAACCACAACAAAAGTTATGACAAGTTATCATTTTAGTGGCTAAAAGTTATCATTCCGGATCACTAAGTTATCAACACTATGAAATCCTATCTACATTTGATTTCTGACCTCATTCACTTGCCACATTAATCCTTTTGATGCCTTTAATGCCTTGAATCACTTTTATTTGGATAATTTTCATGATTAGTGCAAAGTTATCATTTTTGGGTTCCAAAAATCATTTGTTTTGTTTTCATTTCTGCACAACACTAAATCCTATTTGATGTTTGAGCGATCCTAGTAGCTGTCCTCATCCTTATTTGTTTATTTCCTATTTGAGGACTTTGATGTTTGGTGTTCTTTGTCTTCTAGCAGGTGAAAGGAGCTAAAAAAGGTTGGAAAAGCAAAGGGGGGACCACCTACTTTTTGCTGTCCAAAAGCTGTCACAATAGCTGGATTTTTAGGCCCTGGACAGGTGGCTCACATCAGAGGCTAAGGAACATTTGGATGCTGATCTAAGGGTGATTAAAGGCCATATATAAGCTGAAGAAACCCTGGAATGAAGGGGAGGCTGGCTACTGCAGGAAAAGAGCTAATTGGAGTTTGAAGGAGCTGAAGTGAGCTGATTTCTGCAGAACAGCCCTCAAGCCAGGATGAGTTGCCTCTGTTCTTTACTCTATTTTGTATCTAACTTTGTAATTATGAGGAGCTAAACTCCATGTCTCCTAGGATAGGGTAGTAGTGTAGATTAATTGTGTATGGATATGGATAATTCTAATTTCCTGCATTGATTTCTGAATTCATGAAGTTCTGATTTCTGATTTTTATTTCTGAACTCTGTTTTGTATGAATCTGATTCCTGACATTGTAAGATCCTAATTGTATCCACAACTGAGAAGTTGTCATTTGATCTATTCCTTGTTCAGAAATGAGGTAAGAATCAATGCCAAGTTTCTAGATTCAATCCCAACTAGAAATCTGATTTCCTGATTTCTGATTCTGAATTTTCTGATTTCTGATTTCTGAATTATTCAAACCTATTTTCATCATTGTTGAACCCTGATTGAATTATAACTGAGAGGTTTCTTATGGATTCATTCTTGCTCAGAAATGAATCAAGAGTCAATGGTATTTCCAAGGTTTTAGCCCTTGAATTATTGCAAACATTTCACTTGCTGATTTCTGATTTGTAAAATTTGATTTCCTAAATCTTTGGATCTTGTTTTGCTGTTGTAAACCCTTGATCTCATTAAATCACTGAGACATGAATCCTAAGAATACTTTGTTATTCCGAGATGAACCAAAGAGCAATGGCAAGTCTGAATTCCAATGAGTGACATGTGCTGAATTCCAATGTTTGCTAGTGCTGATTTCTGAATTTTTTTGGTTGCTGCTTTCTTGGATTTAGGGGAAATTTGATTGTCATTGTTAAACCCTATTTTAACCTACCACTGAGAGGTGGTCTTATGACCTTCCTTGAGATTCAGAGATGAACCAAGGAGCAATGAAAATTTGTTGAATTCCCATGTGCAATTGGGTGCTGATTTCATTCATTCCTTTAGTGAAAATGTGGATTTCATTTGAATTTGCAGCTGAGAGGCTGATTTAAAATCCCCTTGTAGTTTAGAGATAAACCAAGAAGCATTTGCACTAATATTGGATTAATTTTGTCCCTTTTTAGTTAATTGAAGCATTCCCCTCATTTTCAAAGTGAAATTGAATGTTATCATTTCAGATCTCACTAAATTACTGAAATTCAGCAAGGAACTAAACTTTTGAACTTAATGTTGACTTGATTTCAGTGAGGACCTTTTCTAATTCAACTTAGCTAATCAATTGATTAGTTCTGGTTTATATTGCTGTGATAACAACCCATTTTCAAGTTGGATTAAAATTAACACATATTGATAACTTGTTCCATTCCATCCATAATTAAGTTAGATGAACCCCAACTCCTAGGAGAACTTTCCTCATTGATAGTTAAACCTTTTGAGCCTCTAGTTTAGCATTTACCATTCAGTTTTGATAACTTTTCAAAAATCCAAAAATAGTTATCATTTTAGCCATTTAAAGAAATCAATTTTCACTTTCTTTCAATTTCTTGGAATTTTAACTTTAGTTAAGGCTAATTTAGATTGTTTAGGGAGTCTTAGGCTTCAAATCACTGTGGATATGACATTTGGATAGACTATAATTGACATGTATACTTACAGTAGAGAGTGAATTAGGGAGTTAGATCAAAAATTGAAAAATATGAAATTTGACCCCAAAATCAGCAAGTTATCACTACCCCCCTCAATATCACTATCAAGTTTTTGGCATTGCTGCCGAGGATTTGAGACTAATTAGATTAACTTAGATAGTTTATATTAGTTTTAGACTAGTTTTCAGTCCATTTATTAGGCCAAATTTTAGTTTTTGCAAGTTATCATTCCCAATTTTCGAATTTTGTCTAGTTTTCTTTCTTTTCTCAATTTGATACTTCTGAATTCATTTATGCAGGAATTAGACAATCAAGAAGATCATTATCAATCAGATCCTGAACCTGAAAGAAGATTCTTGAGAAGGAGAAGATTGCAAAGAATTGAGGCAAGAAGAAGAATTTTTGAGGAAGAAGAAGAGGAAATCAACATGGCTGCACCAAGGACATTAAAGGATTGCTATTCTCCTAGTAATGTCAGAAATCAACAAGGGAATGGAGTCCTTGCACCAGCTGCTAACTTTGAAGTGAATTAAGCCTTGGTGACAATGATAAGGCAATACCAATTTGCATGATTGGGGAATGAAGATCTAGCTTCACACTTGGACAATTTCAAGGAGATTTGCAGCACAATCCACTTTCAATAATACACCCATGGATGCTGTCTACATGAGGTTGTTCCCCTTCTCACTCAAGGACAAAGAAAAGATATGGTACAAGACCCTCAAACCTGAAGAGATGGCTACTTGGGAATCCATAATTCAATTGTTCCTAGCTGAATTTTTCCCACCTAACAAAACTGATAATTTCAGAGATCAGATTGTGAGGTTCTACCAATTGGATCAAGAGAATATATGTGAAGCATGGCGAAGACTCCAAGGTTTGCTGAGGGCTTATCCACATCATGGCTTTGAAAAATGGCAACTTGTCAATTATTTCCACAAAGGATTGAACTACCCCAGCAAGGTTGCATTGGATACAGCTACAGGAGGTATATTTGCATCCAGAATTGATGAAGCCTACCAATTAATTGAGAACATGGTCAAGAACCACCATTTCCTTACACATGACAGGACAAGAAGACCATCCAATGAAAATCAGATTAATAACATTGCTGTCCAGATTGAAGAAGGATTGAAAAATGCATTGGAGAACCTGAATTTGTCAACTAATGTAGGAAAGTCTTCAAATCATGAATCAAGATGTGATGTATGTGAAAACCAGGGCCATGTCACCGAGAGTTGCAACTTGATAATGCAGCAATATGAGCAATCCATAGATCAAGTCAATGCTGTGGGGAATTATGGAGTCAAGCCACCTGCTGAATTCTATACTCCAGAGAATAGGAACCATCCCTACCTCTCCTACAAGGCCAATCATTATCAAGGACCACCTATGCATAATTCTAATTGATAACCCAAAATTTTGCCAAGGAACCAGCCACCTCCATATCAGAATCAACCCTCAAATGCTCAAGTGCAAAGACCTCCTTATGAGCAACCACTTCAAACTCAAGCCACTCAATTATCAAAGATGGAAGAGTTGCTGCAAAAAATTTTGAAGAGACAAGATAAGCAAGAGGAGACAATGCAGAAATTAACCAATGGATATGAAGCCTTGAATGCAAATCAGAAGTTGCTTGAAAATCAGATTGCCCAACAAGCAAGCACTTCTACTAGACCACCTATGTTTCTCCCTGGACAACCAGAATTGAACCCCAAAGAGCAAGTCCAAGCTGTCCAGCTCAGGAGTGAAAGAATTATTGAATAACCAATGAAGAAAGCTGAAGAGAATCCAACCAAATCCGATTCAAAAGCTGCTGAAGAACTAGCTGAACTTGTGGGAGAAAATCAGAACAAAGGCCCTCAAAATGAAGTCAGGGCCAGGGTCTTTGATAGGGTACCTTTTCCTTAAAGGCTAATCAAGGCAAGGCAGGACCAACAGTATGGAAGATTCATTGAAATCCTAAAGAAGTTGTATATCAATGTGCCATTTGTAGAGGCAATTCAGGAGATGCCTTCATATGCTAAATTTTTTAAGGAGATCCTTACCAAGAAGAGAAGAATTTTGGAGCATGAGACCATTGCTTTGACTGAGAAAGCTTCTGCAATCATTCAAAACAAATTGCCACCCAAGTTGAAGGATCCAGGAAGTTTCACCGTACCTTGTGAAATTGGAAATAGGAAAATTCAAAGGGCAATGTGTGATTTGGGTGCATCAGTGAGTGTCATACCTCTTTCACTTTGTAGGAAGCTTGAAGTTGGTGATATGAAGCCTACAAGTATGTCCCTACAGCTGGCAGACAAATCCATCAAGTACCCACATGGAATCATTGAGGACATATGATCACTTGCTGATCACTATATGATTCTAACCCATTTTAGATGCAATTCATACATATCGAGTCCCATTTTCGCCTATTTTTGGGCCAATTATACTTGGAATGCAAACATTGTGATAACAGTTGATATTCCTCATTTCATACTTATTTCCATGTGCATAGAGGTTCTGAAATGCCAAAATCCATTAATATCTAAATTCTATGCCAAGTTATCATTTTGAGGACAAGTTATCATTCCTAAGTGTCAAGTTATCATTATTTTGAATGAACTGATTTTCAATGGTTTTCTTGCCCTAAATCCATCATTATCATGTATAAATCATATTTGGATAGTCACATCTCAACTTGTGCAAAGTTTTAAGTCCATTTGAACAAGTTATCATTTTTTAAGTGCCAAGTTATCGTTTAAGGGAAATTCTGTCATTTCGACATGCAAAACCATTAATTCTACACAAGGACCTTAAGCAATCATCTTATTATTGTTCTAACTCATTGCTGGTCAAATTTCATCACATTTGGATAATCAAAACTCAAGTTATCACAAGTTATCATTTTTAAGTCATATAAGTTATCGTTTTTGGGGCACTCAAGTTATCACTCCTTAGGAATCATATTCATATTTGATTTCTGACCTCACTCACTTGTCACTCTAATCAAATTGATGCCTGAAATGCTTTGAAACACCCATATTAGGACATTTTTTAAGATTTCCATAAAGTTATCATTCCGGGCCCTTGAATTCATTCATATCGATATAAGTTTTCATTCTTGCACAACACATAATCCCATCTGATATTTGAACTAGTTACCAGCATTATCCTAATTCTTATTTGTCAAAATACTACTCAAGAGCTTTGATGCTTGCTGTTTGGGTTTTTGTAGCAAGAAGAAAAGGTGGCCAAAAAGGAAGAAAAAGGAGGGGGGACCACTAGCTTTTTGGCTGTCCAAAAAGCTGTCAATGCTGGAATTTCAGGACCAGGGGACACATGGCTGCAATCAAAGTATAAAGAATGTTCTGATGCTGATCCAAAGGTGGGGAGAAGTGATATAAAAGCTGGATTTTTCTGGAGGAGAAAGGAGGCTGGTCATTCAAGGGTTTGAGCAAGGAAGGAGGTTGCTGCTGCTGGATTTGCTGCTGCTGGCCGAGAAGCTTCAAAGAACCATGAATTGTATCTATTTCTTATCCCATTTGATGTCAAATCTTGTAAGTATGAGGAGCTAAACTCCATTTCTTCTAGGATAGGATAGTAGTTTAGATTAGTTTTGGATGGATAGGGACTGTTTTATAATCCTGCACTGAATTCTATCCTGATTTCAGATTTCAAATTTCAGAAATGTTCTATATTGATTTATGCTATGTTGTCATTAGACCCATTTGTAATTGGTGCCTGAGATGTCTTATTTGATCTAAACATCCTTCAAGAATGATTTATGAGATAATATCAGATTTCTGGATTCAATTCTATTGCAAACTTGATTTCTGAATTCTGATTTTCTAGTTTCCTGAATTTCTAATTTCTGAATCTGATTCCTATGAATGTTGAATCTGTTCTTCATTTCTAACCTGATTAATTGAGTCCTTGGGATGTTGCTATTGTCCCTATCTTGTTCAGAAATGAATCAAGATTGTTTGGGCAATCATTTGACTCAAACCAGATTTTCCACTGATTCCTGAATAGAAATCAGAATTCTGATTTTTCTGATTCCTCATTGGAATATGTTTTTACCAATTGAGTCCCCTGAATTATTCCATTCACTGATAAGTGAACTTTAGGGATGTCTTGTAGTCCAGAGATGGGTCAAGAATCAGTTGGTAAGTCAGATTTCGATTGGTTTAAAATTCTGATTTCTAAAATACTGATTTCATGGTTTTGGTTTCTTGAATTCCAAATCTGATTTTCTGGGCTTTTGGATTTGATTGTCATCAAGGATTGGATTAATTGAATAGTTGAGAGGCTAATATATGCCATGATCTTATTAAGAAATGAATCAAGATCTTTGACAATTCAGGATTCAAATCTGATTTTTTCCAAAATCTGATTTCTGAGTTTGATTCTAAATTCTATTTTCTGATTGTTTGGAATCTGATTTGTCAATTGTTAATCCCTATTTTATTCAAATCACTGAGAGGTGTACTCTAGGAATCCCTTGCAGTCCAGAGATGGGTCAAGGGGCATTTGGCAAACTTGAATTCCATCAATCCACAGTGTTGATTTTCCTGAAATGCTGATTTCTGTTTTCTCATTTTTCTAACTTCTGATTTCCATTGTCAACCCTCATTTTAATCCACTACTGAGAGGTAGTCTTAAGCGCTTCCTTGAGATCCAGAGATGGGCCAAGGAGCAATGGAAATTGTGAACTCATGTGGCCATATGTTTTGCATTTCCAATTGAGTGTGTTTGTGTGGATTTCAATTTACTTTGCAACCGAGAGGTTGATTTTAAATCCTCCTAGAATTCAGAGATGAATCAAGGATCACAAGCACCATTATTGAGTAGATTTCATCCTGGTTTAATTGATTGGAGTGATTCCATCTTTTTATGATTGCAATTGCAAGTTATCATTCCAAACTTCCTTGAATTGCAAAAATCAGCATTGAACTTTCTTTTGAGCCCAATGATAACTTGATTTTCAGTGAGGACCCTCTTTTGATTCAACCTAGCTAACAACAATATAATCTTATATTGTTTAGTTAGAGGCCAATTGAGCTGTTGAAACAACCATTTTCAAGTTGAATCAAAAGTTGGACATTTAGTGATAACTTGTTCCATTCTATCCTTAATTAATTTAGATGAACCCCAAATCCTAGAAGAACCTTCCTCATAGATAGTTAAACCTTTTTAGACTTCAATTTAGCATTTATAATTCTGTTTTGCAAGAATTTCCAAAACCCAAAAACCAGTTATCATTTCACTTTCCATTAAAAATTTGTTTTCACTATTCATTAAAAATCTATTTTTAGCCACTTAAGTAGAACTAATCTAGATTGTTATGGGGTGTATTAGACTTCAAATTCTTGTGGATACGACAATTTGAGTCTACTACAACTTACTTGTGCACTTGCAGCTAGTGAGTTAGGAGACCAAAAAAATGAAAAATTGACATTTTCTTTAATTTCAGCAAGTTATCACTAGAAAACTCAAATATCACTCTCAAGTTTTTGGCACCGTTGCCGGGGATTTGAGGTCAATTAGGCTAACTTAGATAGTTTAGATTAGTTTTTAGTTTATTTGTTAGGATAATTTTCAGTTTTTGCAAGTTATCATTTTTAACTTTTTACTTTTGTCTAGTTTTCATTTCTTTCTTGAATTTGATACTTCTGAATCTCTTTATGCAGGACTTGGACCATCAAGAGGAACATTACCAATCAGATCCTGAACCTGAAAGAAGATTTTTAAGAAGAAGGAGATTGCAAAGACTTGAGGCAAGGAGAAGGATATTTGAAGAAGAAGAGGAAGAGGCATACAACCCTGAATTTGAAAGAATTATGAATCAAAATATGGCAGCTTCTAGAACTCTTAGGGACTGTTATTCACCAAGCAATGCAAGGAATCAACAAGGGGGAGGAGCCTTAGCACCTATGGCAAATTTTGAAGTTAATCCAGCCTTGATTTCTATGATTAGGTAAAGTCAGTTTTCTGGACTTGGGACTGAAGATCCAACATGTCATTTGGACAATTTCAAGGAGATGTGCAGCACTGTGAACTTCAATAATATCCCCATGAATGCAGTGTATATGAGATTATTTCCCTTCTCACTCAAAGACAAAGCCAAGACATGGTTCAAACGATTGAATCCTGAAGAGGTGGCCACTTGGGAATCAATTGTTCAATTGTTCCTTTCAGAATTCTTTTCTCCTTCAAAAACTGATAACTTCAGGGATCAAATAGTCAGATTCTATTAGTTAGACCAAGAAAACATTTGTGAGGCATGGCAAAGGCTTCAAGGATTGTTGAGGGCATGTCCCCACCATGGTTTTGAGAAGTGGCAGCTAGTCAACTTTTTTCATAAGGGATTGAACTACCCTAGCAAGGTGGCATTGGATACTGCTGCAGGAGGCATCTTTGCATCTAAAAACTTTGATGAAGCTTATCAACTCATTGAAAACATAGCCAAGAATCACCACTTCCTTACCCATGACAGAACCAGGAGGCCACCCATGAACAATTCAGTGAATCAATTGTCAACTCAACTTGAAAAGGTGCTGTACAAGACTTTGGAGAGGTTGAACTTAACTCCCAATGGTAATAAGGCCTCCAATTCTGAAATCAGGTGCTGTGTATGTGGTAATCAAGGCCATGTGTCAAAGAATTGCAACTTAATTATGCAGCAAGTGGACCAAACTGTGGATCAAATCAATGCTGTGGGCAATTATGGAATCAAACCTCCTGCTGAATTTTATACTCCAGAAAATAGGAATCATTCATACTTTTCTTACAAGGGCAACAACTATCAAGGAGCTCCTATGCAAAATTCAAATTGGCAGCCTAAAATTCTGCCAAGGAATCAGCCACCACCTTATGGAAATCAAGGCCAAAGTGCACCAATTCAAAGAAATCTGTATGAACCACCACCTCAAGTCCAAGCACCACAATTCCAAAATGAAATGAAGGAGATGCTTCAACAAATACTGAAGAAGCAGGACAGCCAAGGAGAGGAGATATTGAAGATCAATTCTAGATTGGATGCCATGAATGCAAATCAGAAATTGTTGGAAAGCCAAATTGCTCAACAAGCTAGTACATCCACTAGACCTCCCTTATTCTTTCCTGGACAGCCAGAAGTAAATCCAAAGGAGCAAGCAAAGGCCATCCAGCTCAGAAGTGAAAAAATGGTGGAGGAACCAATGAAGAAAGTGGATGATAATCAAGCCAATTCAGACTCAAGAGTTGCTGAAAAGCCAAGTGAACAACCAAGTGAGGAAATCAGGAATTCAAGCCCTCAAATTGAAGCAAATCCAAGGGTTTTTGACAAAGTACCTTTCCCTCAAAGGTTAATCAAGGCAAGACAAGACCAGCAATATGGAAAGTTCTTGGAAATCCTGAAGAAGCTATACATAAATGTTCCTTTTGTTGAAGCCATCCAGGAAATGCCATCATATGCAAAGTTCCTAAAGGAAATCCTAACCAAGAAGAGAAGGGTATTGGAGCATGAGACTATAGCATTGACTGAAGAGGCTTATGCAATCATCGAGAATAAGTTGCCTCCAAAGCTCAAGGATCCAGAAGCTTCTCAATTCCATGTGAGATAGGAAATAGAAAAAATTCAAAGAGCCAAGTGTGACTTGGGAGCTTCTGTGAGTGTCATACCCTTATCATTGTGTAGGAAACTTGAAGTTGGAGATTTGAAGCCAACAAATATGTCCATTCAGCTGGCAGACAGATCCATCAAATATCCACATGGGATTATTGAGGACATACCCCTCAAAGTTGGTAAATTCTATGTTCCAGTTGATTTTGTTATATTGGATATGGATGAAGATGTGAACACCCCCATTCTCCTTGGGAGGCCCTTTCTATCCACTGCAGGGGTTGTAATTAATGTTAAGGAAGGGAGATTGACCTTCCAAATTGGAGAGGAGAAGATTGAATTCAATTTGGCCCAAGTTATCAGTAGGCCAAGTTTTTTAGAAAATGTTTTTAAAGATGGGCAATTGAATCAGGTGGTGGAGCAAGTTTCAGCTATAATCCCTATTGAAGATCCATTGTAAAGGTGTCTAATTTTTGATCATCTGAGAGAATTGGAAGATCCAGAGGCTATGGCATATAAATCAGTATTGAACTCTTCAATATCAGTGGAAAATGCAGGAATTCAAGGTGAGGTACAACAGGTTATCATTGCTGAATGCCAAGGCAATCCAGTTCAAGACAATTCCAAGTTGGAACTCTAGCCTCTTCCTAGCAATTTGAAGTATGAATTCTTGGGGGAGAATTCAACTTTTCCTGTTATCATTAATGCTAGTTTGCCTCAGGATCAGGT